>JANRMT010062791.1:251934228-251973078 GCA_026402145.1 Polypterus bichir lapradei
AGGGGAGGACATAGGAGCAGGAAAGTGTAGATTGGGGCTGAAGCCGGAGGAAGTGTGAGACACAGGGACATCAAATCTATTGAAGAAAGTGTTGAGATCGTTTGCACGTTCCTCATTCCCCTCAATAGCCTGGCCGCTTGTCTTATAGCCAGTGATGCTCCTCATACCCTCCACACCTCTCTCGTGTTATTTTGCTTCAGCCGTTGTTCCAGTTTTCTCCTGTATGACTCCTTCCCCTCCTTGATTTTACCGGTTAGCATTTTTTGAGCCTTCTTCACTGCTTCCTTATCACCAGACCTAAAAGCACTTTTTTTTGCATTTAAGCACGCTTTAATGTCCTTGGTGACCCAGGGTTTGTTGTTGGGGAAACAGCGAATATCTCTCATCGGTACACAGGAGTCAACACAGAAGTTAATGTACTCCGTGATGCAGTCCGTCATTCCATCAATGTCCTCGCCATGTGGTGCACTGAGAACCTCCCAGTCTGTAGCCTCGAAACAGTCCTGTAGCGTAGCAGTGGCTTCTTCTGACCATCTTCTTACACTCCTCACTATAGCAGGCTGTCTTTGAACCAGGGGTTTGTATATTGGCATGAGGTGGACCAGGTTGTGATCTGATCTCCCCAGGGGGGGAAGTGCTGCAGCACTGTAAGCACCTTTAGCATTAGCATACAGTAGGTCTAATGTCTTCTCCCCCCTAGTATGACAATCAACGTACTGAGTGAAAGTGGGAATGGTCTTGGTCAGCGATGTGTGGTTGAAATCACCGGAGATCAAGAGAAAGGCGTCAGGGTGTCGAGTCTGGAGTTTGGCTGTTACTGAATGGATGACGTCACACGCTGCCGCGGCATTCGCGGATGGAGGAATGTACACCGCAGTTATTATCACTTGGGAGAATTCTCTGGGTAAGTAATATGGGCGAAATCCAACAGCCAACAGTTCAATATCTGGACTACAAACGCGCTCCTTAACAGTCACATGACCGGGGTTACACCACATGTTGTTGATGTAAACAGCCAGCCCCCCTCCTTTCCTCTTCCCGCTCTCTCGCCTCGTCCTGTCGCTCCGTATCACGCTGAAGCCGTCCAGTGTAATATTAGAGTCTGGCACATTACTATGTAACCAAGTCTCAGTAAAACACATCAGACTGCACTCGCGGAAGATGTTTTCAGTCCTTAACAAAGCTGTCAACTCGTCCATCTTATTATCCAGAGATCTCACGTTGCCCATGATGAGAGACGGGACATACGGCTTGTACTTTCTCATCCTTTCCTTATGCGCCGCGCGTTTCTCTTCCTCTTTGGCTCCCTTGTGCCGCTTCCTTCCACCTCTGCATCCCCTTATCGTCCTCCTCCGTATCTCCTCCGGAATGTTTAGAGTCCTAAACAGAGTCGGATCCCTGATGCCGGCCGGCTTCAGTGCGATCAGCTGTTCCACGATGTAAACAAAGGAGCCGCCTCCTTGCTGCTGCGCGCTGATCACCCGAAGCGCCGAGAATGTAATTAAAATTGCGTAACTAAAAACAAGAACACTTTCAAAACGCATGATTCATATCAAACACCTCTCTGCAATGTCAAGAAGAATAAAAAAGGATGTGTTTATTTGATGACAAATTACCTATCATTTGTGATAAGAAAAGCTTCATTAAAAATCACTGTGTTACAATGTTACTAAAAAGGCATGATTTTGTTACTCGAGGTTGTGTTTGGATAGTGATATGTGGCTTAAATCTGCTCTGTTACTGTTTAACATCAGACAAGCAGAGTGATCTGTATTTAGTATGTGCACTGACTTATGACAATTAGAGATAGCTTGTTCTACAATAATTTGTTTTATTATCTTCCCTTGTTACTGTCACCAACAGTGCAATGATACTAAGAGGGAAACAAATTGGGCTTACATTTGTTGCATGTGCTTAAATGCACCACTTTATTTTTTGAGATTCCTAAAACTGCCAATATCGGCAAGCTGTGACAGCCAAGTCATCCATTTGCATACCATATACGGTATATTGTTGGAAGTAAGTTTGTGTTTTCAGTATTTTATGGCTTGCATCATAAACTGCTCAAATGTAAATGTTTACTTGAAGCTTTATAACAGGCACTACTGGCACTGTTATTGGGGAAAAAAATAAAACAGTTTAGGTGCATTTAGGTGACTTTTTTTTGATAGATACCGGGATTAGTTATTTAGTGCTTTATTTGCTTTAAAAAAATTATTTATTAGTATGAAAAATATTTGTCACCATGTCTTATATGATGGCAGTGTCACATTTTCATATAAACTGACCTAAATTGACTCTGTATGTCCTAGATTGGTTGGCATGATAGCACCTAGCAGTAAGAAGACCAGGGTTTGCATTAAAGGTCTTCCCTGCATGGGTTTCAGTTTCCTCCGACATGCAGGTTAAATTGTTAAAGGTGAATTGGCAATGTTAAATTGGCTCTAGAGTGTTTTTGGTGTGTGTGTGTATTCACCCTTCAATGGACTGGCATGCTCACCAAGGTTTTTTCCTGCCATGTGCCCTATGCTACCTAGGAAAAGCTTCAGCTCCCCTCCCACCCCCAAACTTGGTCTGTATTAAACAGGTTAGAAAATGACATGACCTGTCCTACAATTCATCCTTATTCTTTGTAATACAAACATTCTCTATTTTGCTATTTTTTTATTAACACTAGAATCCCTGAAGCCTATGAAAAAAGTTGTAATGCCAGGCCCCGTAAATACCTTCGCACCTCTCCATTAGCGTCTTTGGTCTTGCAAATGTGTATAATCAGCACAAGCAGCCTGATATCTCATCCCATCCCCCCCGCCCCCAATACCACAGCTCAAGTCTGGCAACAAGTACTCTCAGCTCAAGTCTGTTTATCTTAGTGTGAGGTGCCTGGAATTTTATAGGGTAAATAATATATCGTTATTTGGGACACATGCATTTCATTTATGTTCCGTGTCTACAGCTAAATCTATGTAAATGTAGGATGACAGAAAATGCAAGGCAAGAAATATTCAATACATAGTTAAAACAGTAACTTTTTCATGTTATAGTACCAATAACAAAATTTTGACATGAAGTATATAATGTGTGAAGACCAAAGTCTAAATATCAAATAAACACTTTCACAAAAGGTACAAGTATAACAAAACAAGTGCGCTTTTATTTATATAACCAAAGAAAAAGAAATCGGGTTAGTTTATGTCCTTGGAATGACTGCTTTGGTAGTACAGCGATAACTGCTGGCTCATAATCAAGAGGTTGCGAGTCTTTAACAGTCAGTATAAATTTATGGTACTTGTAAAGGTTAGTGTTCTATTTTTTATTCATTTTTATTCTCTCAGTAATGTTCACGCTCCACCTGATCTGACACTGCTGTTTTCAAATGAAGACGTGCTGTAACAGATATGAACTCAGATGAGGAGGAGGGTTCTACATTGGAGAAAGAGAACAGAAGTACTCCACGCAAGAAACATACACTTACAAATAAGAACAATGCAGCTGCACCAGGCATAAAGGTGAAAGATGGCATCGTTTGGATGCAGCAACAGGTCGGGAGTCATTCTGCCAGTGAATCTGCCACACACGTGTCCTTCAACAAAACAGCAGGGCTTACAGAGCTCGCCAAGGTATCATGCAAAGTCCTGTTTGTGATTATGTTTTGTGATGGTCTTTATATGAAAAACATGTACAGTATATGTTACTTATACAAAAGCCACATTGAATGTTGTTTACCTATATTTATTTACTTATCTTCCTACAGCATAAAGTCAAAGTACACTGCAGAGCTTCCTGTGTTTGATCGACATGAGCATGCTGACAAAGTACATGTGCAATGTCACTCCTTATTTAGGAAAAGATCAGTTACGTAAAGTGCGATGGTAGCTTCCACCTATAAACACTCGAGCAATGGCACAGAGAATGCAGTCAGACTTCTTCTTTTGGGGACATCACCGTCAGCATGTCACTGGCAGATCCAAACACTAGTGTGGACAGTTGCTTGCGTACTGGTGTCCAACTTGAGCTGGAGCAGTTGAGTGGGGCTGGATAGCAGGCTGTTTGCTGCTTGTGCTGACTGACACATTTGCAAAACAAAATACGCTGATGAGGAGATGCAAAGGAATCTAAGGTGGGCCGGGATTACAACTTTTTTCGTAGGCTTCAGGTATTCTAGTGTTAAAGGGTAATTTCTATAATAAAAATTATTTTTTCAAAACCACGCTATGTGTATTTGCCATGTGAAATTGTGTTTTAAAGTTAATTGGTTTCTATAAATTTTAAAAAATATCTTACCCGCACTGGTGCTTTACATTGCAGTCTATGGGGCATGGAGAAAAATCTTAAAAATGTACCAAATATGTCAATTTTTCAATCCAAGACAGTTGTTGAGTAATGACTTGCATCTTGCAATTATACACACTTTGTAAAATATTTTTGACATGTCATTATTCAACAAAAAAACACCAATTATATGAGATTCTGCCATTTTAAAAAAAGCCACCATGAGAGATATCTCAGCACTTAGTCTTCCTGCATAACAACCTTTCATTTTGCCAGTGGTAGTTTCCACCCGACACACCAAATAACAGTAAACTATTCATGCCACATGATTGTTTTGTTTTGATTCACTTCCGTAATTTTTATGTGAGAATTCACACAGGAAAATAGAAAATGTAGCTTTACCATAAGTAAAACGAGCATTTCCTGATCCATTTTGTTGTCACAAACATGCTCTGGAAATGTGGAAGGCACAGATTAATACTTCACAGTAGTCTTGGCTTGAAAAAAAAAATGTATTTGGTAAGTTTTCATGCTTTTCCCCTGTACCCTATAACCTTTATTGTAAAGCACCAGAGTGGGCAATAATTTTTTTTTTAATTTATAGAAAGCACTTAACTTTAGAACACAGTTTTCACATGGCAAATGCATATACATCATTGTTTGTGAAGAAATAACTTCAACTTGAAAGATACCAAACTTATTATTTAAATCCTTTATAAAAACATACATCCTTAGATGTGTCTATAATAATCATGCAATTAAAGTTAATGATTGCTGATAATCTTGCAGTAAGTTTTAAGCATGCACTTTAACATGGTATGGTATCCATTGACATTTGGTAAGCACTGATATTCTAGACACATTACACTTCATATTTTATTTCAACACGAGTGACAATTAAAATTGCATTACAAGGAATGTTTTCGTCAAAACATGTTAAAATATAGCAAATATTAAAGTGTATCTTACTGTAATATGGTATGACGGAAAAGTCTTTTTTATTGTTATATATACAGTATATTGACTAAAACATACAACTAAATTATTTAAAATTGTGCAGAGAAATGATTCTGGGCATACTACGCTCATCTTTGTAAAAATGTTGCATCATAGTTGCATATAATATTCATTTTTAATAATTTGTATGTACTGGTGAACCCTTAATTTATATAAAGCAAAATAACATTTTCTCATATATAATGAAAATATTGTTATATTTATGAAATAACTATTTAAACTATATTATCAAGTGTATATTATTGGCCTTATATAGATTAGAATAGATTAGATTAGTTTAGATCAAATACACTTTATTCGCCTCCTTAGCATTATGTTCCATGTGAATCCTGAATACAATGAGGACTGATTAAGGTCATTTATGCTTTGTAGAATGTCTAGAGAGGGCTGGACGGTCTCATGGCTTGGAACCCCTGCAGATTTTACTTTTTCTTCTTCAGCCATCTTGAGTTTTTTTTTTTGTCCTCCCTGGCCATTGGACCTTACTCTTATTCTATGTTAATTAGTGTTTCCTAATTTTATGTTCTTATTTATTTTGTCTTTTTTCTCTTTGTTCATCATGTAAAGCACTTTCAGCTACATCATTTGTATGAAAATGTGCTATATAAATAAATATTGTTGTTGTTGTATGTTTGCTCCAGGAAAGCAAGCTAAACATTTTGAATACTTTTCAGCAAGAAAAAAAAAAATATTACATGTAACAGAAACATGTAAATACTGAAATGTACAATGTACAAACTCACCAGGCATAGCATGTAGGTTCAGTCATATGTGTGCATATCAGGAATCAGCTTCACTTTCCGTGTCAACATCTGATGACTAATTCACATCGTTATGACTAATGCTTGATTCGAGCAATGGTTCAGTTTCAGTTAGTTCTAAAATCACCTTTATGGTTTTCTGTTTAACATTGTGTTTATAATTGGAGGCTCAGTCCCACTCATGAATATTGATTAGTTACCTTATAATTGCTATATAATAGCAAAAGCATCTTTTTTTTTTTTTGCAGCATGATGTTATTTCATTCACTAAATAGCAGCAGAATACTGTGCTGAGAGTTATTTGGGCTGTACACATCACCCAGAGTCTGACTCTGGTTTAACTGTAATTGCATAGAATTTCAAAAGTCCATGTCTGAGTACAACTCAGCTTGAGTTATATTTTGAGAAGAAGAATGAAGTCCTGCCCTTACCATGCTGTTTTCACTGTTAAATAATTTTGGCAGTGACACTACTCAGGAATGCTGCCAAAAATCATGTGACCGCAAAACACTTGCCAAGCGCATCACTCACACTCATTTCTGAAGGTTGTCCAGGTCTTTTTGTATTCTTTTTGCTGTCTCCTCAGTGTCTGCCATCCCTCCAAATTTAGTGTCATTGTGGTTTTCATAAATGTTTCTGAGCCCATGCAGAATTTCCACTACAGAATCGTATCTGTTTCTAATGCAGTGCTGCCGACCCGAAGATCACAGCCATCCAATACCAGTTTTCAGCCTTGACCCATTCATACAGAGATTTCTCTGGATTCTCTGAATCTTTTAATGATATTATGCACTATTATGCAATTTTATGTTGAAGAACATTATTCCTAAATTGTTGCACTATTTGTCATTGCAGTCTTTCACAGAGTGGCGAATCCCTCCTCATCTTCAATTCTGAGAAACTCCGCCTCTCTGGGATGCTCTTTCTATACACAATCATGTGACAGAGCTTTTGCCAATTAATCTTATTAGTTGTCAAGTATTCCACCAACTGTTTTTTTTCTTTTTAGAATTACATAACTACTCCTGTCTTTTGTTTAACCTTTCACACCTTTTCTGAAATGTGTCGCTGGTATCAAATTCAAAATGAGCATATATTTTGTCATGAAATAATAAAATGTCTCAGTTTCAACATATGATACATTGTCTTTGTTCTATTTTCAAATATGGATTTAAATAATTTGCAAATCATCCTATTCCGTTTTTATTTACACAGCTACAAAACAATTCTGAGAATGAAGTCGTAATGCAGAAATCAACTTTGAACAATACAGCTGTCCATTGCAGGCATATCAATACTAGTCAAACAACTACACTAAAGAAAACTGTTACAATCTCAATTTGGCAATTTGCCATAGCATATAAAAATTTGTAAATGCCTGAGATATTTGAAGAAGTACTATTGAAAATGACCATCACTTTTCATTTTACAATGTAAATATTTAAATGCTAAAAAAAAAAATTTAAAAAACATGAATGATGTAGAAAAGGCCACAATAATAACAGCAAAGTGTGACCAGACTTAAGTCAGTTTATTCATCTTTTTGTTTCCATACTCATATACTGAGAGTTGTGTACTTGTCCTTTCATATTTACTTATAAATCCTAAAATCATTTCTCAAAATTGATATGACTTCATAAAATCAAAGCATGCAGTCTTGTGGTTTATATTTTGATTAACAACCTTTGCTATTCAAACTTATAGTGACACAACATTTTGAAATGCTTTTTACCGTTACATTAACATTAATGTAGAAACAGTGTCTCATCTGAAGCCTATCCATTTACCCTCATCTGAAACAAATTTTTTCCTTTCATGACTTTGAGCAATCTTAGATTAAAGGCCATGTTACAAAAGCATTTTCATTTCTTACCTTTTAATCCCCTCTGTGCTTTAAGGTTTCTAACAATGAATAGCCTTTTAGCAAAGTCATAGTGAATCAAAAGTAATGGCTTTACTGTGTGTCTTCAAAATGAAATACATTTTTCAGCTGTTGATACCTGTTTCTCTCCATTTTAAATGGAAAAAATGGATATAAACCTTTAGCTTGCTGAATGTGGTCATCCTTAAGACAGAATATGCTCTTTTGTCTCTCATAAAAACCTGCATTAGAGACAATGACTGATGTTGGACATGGATTTCAAGAAAAAAAAAAAACATGCAGGGTGATAAGTCATAAGTCTTGATAAGTTATAAGTCAAATGGGTCTGGAAATTACAAATCAGTTATGAATTCTTATTAAGGAGCCACTTACAATAGTAAATATTCTAAACAGTTGAATTTTAAAATTGCAATACAATTACAAACTCATACACAGCAAGTTAACAATAATTTAAACTAAAAACGAAATAAATTCTGCCTTTAGCTAGCATGACTCAACACCAAGGGCATTGGACTGTAAACCATTAGGCTACTGGATTGTATCCAGCTGTCTAAGCACTATATAACCTGAGCCAAGAAATTTAAACAAACTAATAGCACAATAAACTGCTGTAATTGTAGTTATTTACATCATATGGAAAAACCATCTGAGAAATAAACAAACAACCTGTATTTGTTAAACTGCACTTGTAAGTGTAAAGTATGAGCCAAATTCTAATCTCATTTCATTTACAGTTGAGGCATGTGTCCTTAAACAATTAGCCTTTTCAGGAGGTTATGGGTAAAAGAAATCAATATTATTAAGCATAGCTAAATTTTATATATCAAAATATTTCCTTTAAATTACTGTATGTAATGGTGTGATGCACTTACTACCATGAGAGCATTTTTAAATAAAATAAGATTTTAGATTATTTTATTATAAGGCATTTGATACAGTATGAGATGTTGATTTCCTTACCCATCAGTCCTTGTTCACAAGTAATTTGAATATCTTAAATGTGAATTAGAATGTAAATGTTTGAATGACTACATAGCTTATAATAGGGTTTAGCTTTATTTTCTATAATTTCTCAAATGCTCAAATGAAACATTCTGGACACTTGTTAAATTCTGAAGCCATAGGTAGAAACGTATGTGTCAATTTAATTAGTAAAATATTAGGTTAAAGAAAAATAGCTGAGATATGAATATAGAAACTGTTTAGCATTAAGATTAAAAGTTGAGAGGTAATAATAGATATATTTTAAGATAACTGTAACTTTTGAAAATAACCTGTTAGCCTTAGATGAAGTGAAATACAAATTTCTTTTCTAATTCTGATCATTTTGACCATGTTGTAACAGACTGCTTCCGAAAAATGCTCCCTCCAAGGAATCTTGCCGAGGAGTAATTAAAATATACAATGAGCAGCTTTTCTCCTGTCTGATTACTAATTTGCCCTGTTAGAGAATGTTTCTTTCTTTAATAAATTCTCATTAATAGAAGCCAAAAAAAAAGGTGTCATGATAGCTGTTAAGGATTCTGTTGTGTTCCAGGCAGAAAATGTCATTTTAGATGCTTACAGACAAGTTGTTATTATAGTCTGCAAAATGAATAAGACAAAATATACACATTTTAATATATATGCTATAAACTCAGAAAAGTAGACAATTTATAATAAAGTTTTAAAACTTATTGATAATACACATATAATTTAGTTAATATGGTGTGGGGAATTTAATAATGTTATGGATCCCCAGCTGGATTCTACAAGAAAAAACAATTAGGATCTAATTCTCTTTCTAAGTTAACATTTAATGCTTCCTGATATGCCTAGTGATGCTATCATGGTAATGGAAAAGATTGCAATTTTTTTTAGCATCACAGCTATCATATTCTCAATAAGATTAGTTTTTGTGCAGAAATAGACTTTACAGGGGGTTGTAGGTTCAGAGATTGGTACTATTACATGGGCAGGTCATGATCCTATTTCTTTGATTATTCCAGACACAAACTAAGGTACAGCAATCTTCGTGCTGCGTTAAAACTCGTTTTTATTAAATTTTCCATGATTGAGAAAGCTTATAGATTCTGAACTCACTGCCTTTTTTTAAATTAATAAAAGCTCTGTCCTTAACCCATTCTTTTTGTGGAATGCCCATAAGGCATACAAGCAGGGAGTCTTTATTAAATTAGGGTCGCAGGAAAAGAAATAGAGAATGAAAAGGTAAATGACTTGATGAATCAAATAAAAAAGTAGAAATAGAAAATAAATCTAACCCCTCTGTTTTGTTGAGGAGATTTGCTTTACAAAACAACTTAATGCACGAGTATGAAAAGCCTCTTTGATGACTAAAAGTAAACTTTTATGGGAATAGCAATAAACCAGGCAACCTTCTGGCAAAGCTTTTTAAATTGTGTTTGTAAAACTAAAATGCCATCTTAATAAGTAGAGATGGGTCAAAAGTGCAGGACCACTTAGAAATAGTAAAAGAAATAATGAGGTACTACAGGTCCTTATATAATTTGCACAAAGATAAAGGAAAAGTACAGCCTATACTTTTAGTGATTCTGAGATTTTCAACTGAAATCATTACAGCAATAATCCCAGTAAGCACTAGGCCCCAAAGTCACTGTTAATGAATACTATGCATTTAATGCCTTGGTTAGACCAAGATTTCAAAAAAGTGGTAGAATCTGCCGACTTCACTCAAGAAATGGTACAGACTATCATAATTACAATACCCAACCTTGGTAAATGTTCAACTGTATATACAATTTTTCATCCCATTTCTCTTATCAATTCAGATACAAAAATGTCTGAATTAGCATAAGTGTTTATAAGAAATGTAATGATTTACTTCATGAGGTATGTTATATCCAGTAATATGAGGCTGATGACAGGCATTCAATCATAGGCACAGAGGTCAGAAAATGAGTTTATAACTGAACTGTAGTCTTTACTGAGGTAGAAGCCAAAACTTATACAAAGATATACCCCAAAACCACTGCATTGCCACCTGCTGCCTAGGAATACTGCAAAACATTACTACATTCATCTCTTTACATAACGCGGTAGAAGTTTACAATACAGAAAAATAGTTACATCATATATTTCCGATATATAATGTGTATCAATCTAAATGTTAAAATCTACATATATTCTAGATTTTAATAGCAATTAGTCATTTTTCACCAGATAGAGGTCCACAGAGAGCTAGATCCCTAGTAAATGACCAAAAATGAAAAAAAATATTCATAATCTCTTTCCTTGATATAGTCTAAAATGACAGCCCACCAACTTGTCATTTTTAAAATTCCGGTCTCTGGCTAGGACCACCAGCAAAGAATCAAATACCAAAAAAATGATCGTATTTGTGATTTCAACCCTTGTATCTCATTAGGGGTGAATCCCAGGGGTCAGCAGATGAGGCATGCACAGTTTCTAGTTCAGCTGATCATTTTTGCTGTGGGCACCTATTGGTTTACTCTTTATCATAAGGGTGTAAGTTCCCACTGAAAATATGGTCCAAAAATGGCCTACAATTAGGATTTTTTTGTGTCTAGAGGACCACAAATAGAGGGGGCCCCAAAAAACTGAATAACTGCCTAGCTAAACATCAAAATAAGTTGAACGGTATATCATATGTGGGGGATTACCTTGTAGTGGTGAGTCAGGGGGCATCAGACAAAGAAAACTAAAGTAACTTTAAAGCATTCTTAATGCGAACTCAAGCAAAATGACACCTTTTAGTGGATAAAGGAACAGATTACAATATGCAAGGTTCCAAGGCAGCTTAAGCCCCTTCTTCAGGCGACATCAACCCCATAACGATATGGTATTGGTGGTGTGTCCGAAGGAGAAGCACCTGTCACTTCCCCATTGTTACAAATGCAGAGACCTGTGGCATGGCATCCTCAACTGCCCCTGCTTAGGTGAGCCTATGGACTGCAGTTGGGCAAGAAGAGAGAAGTACTACCGTATTGTTTTGCTAATCCTCTGCTTCAGCTATGGGATGAGGTGGTAGTGGTGAATGGGTACAAGGTTTATGCACTCACTGATTCCAGTAGCAACATTTCTTTTGTTGCCCATCGTTATGTACTTGCACGACAGTGGGAATCTGGGACGACCAGTTTAACCTGGAAGCAGGGGGAAACCTGGTGGTATAGTGTAGGTCTGCCCAATGCTTCATTAATTATAAGGGTCTTAAACAAAAGATCAGGGTGGCTATCATGTGCAGCCCTCCCTATCCAGTAATTATCAGGGGGGACTAGTCAGAGATTAAAAGCTACCAATAAAGAACTGGGCCTCTCTCCATTGGATCAGAGGGCTTCCTCAATGCAGCTATGAATTGCAGAGAGGGAAACTCTGACTGTTGTTTGTGTGTATATACCAAACTGCTGTTCAACCTTCTTAGAGAAGATGGGTTAAATCCTTCGAAGGGTGCCACCTACTGACATGGTAGACTTACTGAGTGAGTTCAATGCTCACATTGGGAATGATGGAGATAACTGGAGGGGTGTGATTGGGAGTAACATCCTGCCAGATTTGAACCAGAATGGTGAGTTTTTATTGGATTTGTGTGCTAGTCATTGGTTTTCTATAACAAACATAATGTTTGAAAACTAGCAGGCTCATAAGTGTACCTGGTACCAAAGCACTTAGGGCCAAAGTTCAATAATAAACTTTGTAGTTGTGTCATCTGATCTAAGACCATCTGTTACGGACACTTGGGTGAAGAGAGTGGGCAGGGCTCTCTACCACTTGGTTGATAGTTGAATTCAAAGTGAGTGGCGTAGATCATGGATTCCTAGGCAAGCTGTTAGGATTCCTGGAAACGTCTGGCTTCCATGTGCAGAGTGAACTTTTCCCTTGTGCAAAGTGAGGTCAGGAACATTGAGTTCAAACAGACCCTGTTCAAGACATCGGTTGTAGAAGCGGCTGCTAAAAGCTGTAGTCTTAAATCGGTTGGGGCATTTCATGGCAGCAACACCAGAGCTCAATGGCGAACACTAGAGGGAAGTGACACTGTCAGATGGAAGAATCTGTTACTTACTTGAGGGGTATTGACAGGCTAGGAGAACTACAGCAAAAGTGGTTGCGAAATCATAAGCTTGAGCATGGTAGGAATTTGAAGTGGTTATGGATAAACTCTTGGTTGTTCTGCAAACTGTTCAATGTCTCAGGAGGGGAAGGCATGACCTTCTCTGACTATATTAAGCAGGGATGGGAAGTTGCTGACCTCTTCAGGTGAAATAGTCGAGTAGTGGAAGGAACACTTTGAGGAACACGTCAATCTAGTGAAAATATCCTCATACCAGGAGGCAGTGTTAAACATGTCCAAGGCAGAGGAATTCAATCACTGTGGCCAAAGTCACTATGGTGGTCCGAGGACACAATCGTGGTAGTGCAGCTGGGGTGGATGAAATCCAGTGTTGGAGATGTTGAAAGTATTGGACATATTAGACATTGTTAAGAAGAGCATTGGTTAATGTGTCTATTCAGTACTGCATGAAATGTGGGTACAGCACCCTGGGAATGGGAGACTAGTGTGGTGATTTCTATATTTTTAAAAGGGGTCCAGAGAATGTGTTTTGACTGCAGAGGGATCACACTTCTCTGCCTTCCAGGTAAAGCATATGGAAGGATGCTGGAGGGAAGAAACCATCTGATGGCTGATACAGAAGGAACAATGTGGATTTTGTCCTGGCCGTGAAACAGTAGGCAAGCTCTTCTTCCTGGCACAATTGCTTGAGGACAATGGGAGTATGATGATCCAGTTTACATTTGTTTTGTAGATTTGGAAATAGCATATTACTGTATCTCTTGGCAAGTGTTGTGGGAGGTGCTGTGGGAATACAGAGTTACATCCGTTCTCTGTATGAACGCAGTAAAAGCTGTGTCCAAATGCTTGGTGTTAAGTTGGATTTGTTTACTGTGGGTGTCAGACTTTGTCAAGGCTGTGTCTTGTCACCATTCCTGTTTGTGGTCTTCATGGAGAGACTATCAATGCAAAGTCTAAGTCGGAGGATGTCCCATTTGGGAGTATAGGGGAAGATTGTTGCTTTATGCAGATGATGTTGTCCTTTTTTCCTCAACTGACTGATTTGATGATGAGTGTTAAGTGGCTGGGAGGTCATGGATCTCTATAGGAAACAAGTGAATTGTTCCCTCCAGATGAGTGGGGAACAACTGCTCATAGTGGAGGAGTTCAAGTGTCTCAGGATCTTGTTCACCAGTTATGGAAAAAGGGAACGCAAAACTAACAAGTGGTTTGGAGTGGTGGCAGCTGTTTTGCAGGCAGTATACTGGTGCTGAAGTGGTAAAGTGAAAGCTAAGTCAATAAGCAAAGCTCTTGGTTTACCAGATGATCTACCTATGGTCATGAGCTGTGAGTAACCACTGAAAGAATGATACTGCAAGTGCAAGCGGCTGAAATGAGTTTTTTTCGCATGTTGGCTGGACTGACACTGTGTGATATAGCCAAAAGCTCAGCCTCAGAGTAGAGGCCAGTTGAGGTGGTCTGTGCATGTTTTAAGAATGCCCTCTTGTCCGAGCAGCTCCCCGTAGAGGTGTTCTGGGCACATCCCAGTAGAAGGAGACCCTACAGCAGACCCAGGACACACTGGAGGAATTATATCTTTCAGCAGGCATGGGAATGCCTGGCAGTTCCACAGAAAAACCTGGAATCTGTAACTGGGCATATGAAAGCCTGGGCTGACATGCTTGGCCTGCTGCCACAGTGACCCTTACCAGGAAAAGCGGATGGAAAAATTAGATAAGAGATGAGATATTTAACGCCCACAAAGAGCGCACATTAATGTATAAATAAGATACTCATGGAGAGAAAATTAATGGCAACACAGCTTTACCATTATTTTAGTTACAGCATGTTCACCTTGGTACTGGCATCCATATATCACGACAGTTCTTGTGGAGCATGCTCACCCATTTCTAAGACCTAAATTTAAATAAATGGCTTCCTTTCATTGTAATATTTTTACAGATGCTGAAGTTTCAAATGTCTGATTATTAACACGGCATGTAGCTGGTAATTACCACAATGACATGACAATTTCAGCTTACCCTTTGTGACAAAAACAGAGGAGACTAAATTGAATAGTGTGGATATTCAAAAGAGCTCAACAGTGGCAAGATGCACAGCAGAGAAATGTTACTGTGATTATTATACCTTGAATAATAAACAACAGGGGTAGTCAAAGAGCTTTCTTCAACCTGCATGGGAGCATTTATTATGTATGTCTCTGCTGTGATGGCATTATTCTTCAGCTTTTTCTTTTATTTATACCTTCTAGTGTATTAATGTAACATGTCATTATATAAAATAACACTGGATGTATATTTAATTAAGGGTATGTCCATCAGCTTAGTTGGATTAAAAAGTTGCAGAGGTTTTAGATTATACTGTTTGCTAAAGTGACAATACATAAACATTTTTGCAATAATAAATTTTAAATGTTACATTATCCCATATTAAATCTGACATTGGATTATACCCCTAACAACTGTTTACAGGTATTTTGAATAATAATTTTTGGAACTACCCACAATCTACAGGCAATTATGGCATTTTGAATTACCCTCAGCTCTTCAGCTGAGAGCTCCAGTTAACATGCCTTGTTACACATTAAAGCCTCAGATACACATTCAGCTAAAAAAAGGTAACAGTTATTCCCACTCTGAAAAGAAACGAGGTTAAGAGATATAACATTCCATCTGTGTAGCCTTCCTCAGATGTGTGATTAAAAAGGAAAAAGAAAGGAGGAAACAAATCCAGGGGAGATAAAAGAAGTGAAAGAGATGATTAGGTATGAAAAGATGCTGTTAGATAAGGTTAAGGGAGTGATTAAAAGTTATTCAGTCATTAAATCCAACGGAAATATAGCTGAAGATGAACTTGCCTTCTGATGTTTTTCTTATAAATCCTGTAAAAGAAATCAAACAACACCTGAACACTTTTTGAGGGTATACTCTAGAAACCAGCAAACAGCTGTGTTGACATAGCTAGAATGTGATTATCTCTCCTGTTAATGAAACTGTTTTCGATCAAAATGTGACTGCTTTGTTTCTGTTCCTTCCCTTGTTGCGTATGAGGCCTTTTAAATGCTCTGCGTGAATAAGCTGGTTGCTTAGTAATGGGCACTGTCCGATCATTCACTAAAGAGGAAACACTTCCTCTGTTGTTACCTGCACTGAACACAGATATTGTAATAGTACTGTATTATTCACTTTTTAAATGTTATGGTATCTAGAACATGTCACTTGTGTGTTAAGAACCAGAACAATGAGGTATTTAAATAAAATTTGTATTTTGAAAATCTTTCGACTTTGTACAAACAGAGATTAATACTAATATAGATCATTTGACAGCTTCAATTTATGTATGAAAAAGGATTTGCTTAAACTAGCTTCTTTCAGACCAATTGTAATTAAACAAATTCACCATCATTTATTGATGATAAATTAGAAGACTGAAAATTAAAGTATGGATGAAGAACAACAAAGTAGTAAACACTACAAGAAAACTCTGATTACTGCTAAATATTAATGGATGATTATATTTCCAACCATAAAGCTTTGTTTATACCATTGGCTAAACTGATCAAAAGAAGGCCTACCTGAAGTGTCTGACATAATTCCACTTAACATTAGTTAGTGATTACTTCATTTTGTTAATAATAAAGTAGATAACAGTCAGTCTTCATATCTTGTAGCACTTGGTCACAATATGGAACCACATGTGGTTACCACATTAGTAAATTTATTAAATTATTAACAGAACAACAAATGTCCTCTTTGCTGTACAAAAGGAAACGTATTACTTGTATTTTAAACCCAGTTCCAAATAGCTTGTTCAACAACTGCATAGTGAATACTAAATATAATTAACAGCTACTGTACATATTGATTAGACATAGTTAATGTAATGTGTATGTGTATTGTTGTTTTTGTTATCTTTGAATAACTAATTATCACCTTTTCTGTAATATTTTATGTTTGTTTATGACTTAACATTTATATACTGTTCTGATTTTTCATGTACTTTTTAAGGTGGAGCCCCAGGAGGCGGCGCCACCTTGACATCACTGCTGCTGGTTCAGCTTCTCTGGCTTTATATGTAGACCAGAGAGAAGGATTCAGCAGTGGTTTATTGAGTTCCATTTTAGTCTGTTTTGTGATAAATGTTATTTCTTTGGATTTCCTGGTTGTTGTGATTTATTTGCTCTTATCATGAATTGGAGTCAAAACCATAGTTGAAAGTGTATGGTGCCTCCAAAAGTCAGGCCAGGCTTTCTTTGCTTACCTTGATTTGGCCTCATAACAGTTGGCTAAAGCTTCAGTTAAGCTTAAATGTCCCACAAATATTAAACAGAAGGAGAAACTGTAAAACCTTGACTTGGAGCAACAGTCTAGAAAAAGGATCCTTATTAAATTGAACTATTTGTTAAGAAAAAGAAGATAAAAAACAACAAAAGCTGAAAAAAACTGAAACAAAACAATAAAATGTCAAAAAACTAGTAAATCAAATAAAAAGAATTCTCACAATTCCAATGTTCTTCAATCTAGTATGACTGAGTTCTCCTTCTGCTTTAACCTAAATAGCCAGAGGGAGGGCTCAGGTGCAATGATATCAGGGTGGCCCCACCTCTTGGGGTACGACCCATAAAACAAAAGGGTGTTAAGAAAACATTAGATACCACAATGATACATTATAATACACAAATGGGACACTCTAAACATAAACAAAATAATTATAATAAACATATAAAAATACTTTAGACAAAAGGTGCATTAAAAACAAAGCAGACACAAAACAACTCAATTTTTCTGAATTTTGCCTTTGGTTTTGCATATTGGGACAGGTTTACTTTGGATTGCCTTGTAGCTCATTTGAGCATTATTTCTTGTTTTCCTTATTTAGTTAAATAAACCTTCAATTTATAAAGGTTCAGCATTCAATTTGTTTTTACAAGCCAGTTTTTGTTTTAGAGTTTCTCCCACTTGTGAAGCATTTTTGGTATTTTTTGAACATTGAAACCTAATGTCTTAATTTTGAGCATACCTTAAGATGAAGCCTCAGCTAGTAGATGGGGACTGGCTGGGTTGGGGTGAGCTTCTTCTGAGCTGGCCACTGAGGGTCATGGCTTGCTTTTGTATTAATTCTGAGAACCTCTTACCTCTTTCGTGTTTCTAACTTCTGTTCAAGAAAATTAATTAGTCATTAATGTGAACATCATTATTTTTCAGTTCTTCAAACCAGTCAATGAGAGAAATTTCTAATTAACACTGTGGCATCATAGGCAAGTGGGTAGTGCTGCAAACTCATAGATTCAGCTTCACTGGGTGAAATCCCACATCTCGTCATTGTATATGCAGAGTTTTCACATTCTCCCACTGTCTGTGTTGGTGTTCCTCCCTCATCCCTGAAAACATGAAGGTACATTTAACTGGTCTTTTCAACTGGGCCGTGTGTTGTGTGTTGCCTTGTATTTCTTGCTTTGCTGGAATAGGCTGTGGCCCCCCATGACCCTGTAGATTAAAATTAAGTTAGTATGAGAGATTACATCATGTCTTTGAAAGTTACACACCACATTCAAACTCTTCTTTGGAATAGAAATCTACTTGATTTTTTTTTTGACGCAGTAGTTCATTATTGCATGGCACAGTACCTGATGCACTAAAAGTATCATTCATTAAACCATTACTTAAAAAGTCAGATCTAGACCCACACATACTAAATAATTATAGGCCTATTTCAAATTTACCATTTCTCTCTAAAATACTTGAAAAAGTAGTCGCCAATCAGCTTCAGTCACACCTTACGCATTACAATTTATTTGAGAAATTCCAGTCTGGTTTCCGCATCGGTCATAGTACAGAAACGGCACTAACGCGGGTTGTAATTCGACATTCTGATATCCTCTGATAAAGGAAACTCCACTGTAATTATGTTGTTAGACTTAAGTGCAGCATTTGACACCATTGACCATTCTATTTTACTGCACAGGCTAGAAAATGATGTTGGGCTTACAGGCACTGTGCTCGCTTGGTTTAGTTCTTATTTATCAAATTGATTCCAATATGTACAGAAATGTACTGACAGCACTCCATCATTATACACAGAACTGAAATATGGTGTCCCGCAGGGCTCAGTACTGGGACCTTTACTGTTTTCACTTTACATGCTTCCACTAAGATCTCTCATTAGAAAACATAATGTTAATTTTCACTCATATGCAGATGACACCCATGATATGTTATACCTTTCATTTAGATCAAATGAAGTTTCTCTGATGTTGTCTTTAATTAGTTGTGTTAGTGAATTAAAGGACTGGATGGTTGAGAACTACTTGTCTTTAAACACAGATAAAATAGAGATGTTAATTGTTGGAGGGAATGACGCTAATCACAACAATATTCGGTCATCATTTAACTCAGTTGGAATCCCCATTAATTTTACTGAATCAGCCTGCAGTCTAGGAGTTATCTTTCACTCTAGCATGTCATTTAAAGCACATATTACAAAGTTGTCTAAATCATGTTTCTTCCATCTTAAAAATGTTGGGAAATTAAGGCACTGTCTAAATAAACAGGAGTGTGAGAAATTAATTCATGCATTTATTTCTAGTAGGATTGACTACTGCAATGCAGTGTTCACTGGATGTTCAAACTGTTCTTTATACAGCCTCCAGTTAATCCAAAATGCTGCTGCAAGAATTATTACAAGAACAAGAAATACAGATGGAGCCACGTCAAATAGCCGCGGCCGTGTGAATGGCGTGCGAATGGCGTACGGCTGCCCTATGCACGCCGTGATCCCCCCCTCCCTCTACTAACAGAAGGCGTGTCAAGATTTCACAGTAAACACGCCTATTCATGCCCTGTTTATTCATTTACCTGGTTCCACCACTAGATGGCGCTTTGTTCTCAAGAACACGTTAACACACGCCAGCAATTTAGCTGCGCTGAATTGCAATCACGTGATTTTAACAACCCACCCCCTCCCCCGCCGAACTGACGCTACCAAACTGCACTACAGAGATTAAGATGGCGGCTTAACACTAGAATTACCAGAGTCTGCGAAAAAACTCTTAGATCCGTCCCACTTTAAATCGCTTCTTAAAACCGTTCTCACCTCTCCGCCAGCGTCTATTGTTAATCTAAATGTGTTGATAAAGAAAAGTTGCAAGTAGCCGGCTATTCCATCCCCCCATCGACTTAGAAAGTGCACAAACTTCTCCCAGCTCATGCCTTAATTGATTATCTGGGAGTGAAGTGGAGTTTTAGAGTGGAAATAATAGATCATTATTTGGAATACACGTATTTCACGTGTGTTCCGTTTCTACAGTAATCCGTGTAAACACATTTTTAAAACAGAAACGTTTTTCATATTGTAGTAGTAAATGACAAAATGTAGGCATAATCTATATAATTTATGAAGCCTGAAGTCCAAATATCAAATTAACAGCTTCACAAAAGGTACAAATATAACAGAACAAGTATGTTTTTATTCAAAAATATAACTGCAGGAAAAAAGCCACATTAACATGCCACATTGACACTTATGTATCTCAGCTGCCATGGTAGTATAATGGTATCAGCTGCTGACTTGTAACCAAAAGGTTATGAGTTCGATCCTGCACGATTCTCTTTTGAAAAGTAAACTGCTCTTATTCTTACTATTTTAAAATAAAAACATACATTTGATTTCAGTGTGTAACACCCAGTGTAATTTATGATACTTGTAAAGGTTAGTTTTTTTTTATTATTCACTTTTCATTCTCTCAGTCGTGTTCAAGATCCTTCCCTACCTCCCCCCCCCCATCTGAAGACGCACTATAGCTCTGCAGCGTACTTGTGACTGCTTTCTCGTACCAATGTTTTTGCGAACTGCTGTGCCTGCGTGCACTTTTCGTGGTATTACACGTCTATTTTTTTTGAGCATACCCGGGTCGCTCAAACACAGGAACATCTGTTGTTTACAAGTATAACAAAACAAGTGCACTTTTATTCTAGACTATAAGTGTAGAAAAAATAAAGCAAGTTACAGTAGGCGGTTGATACGACAGCTTGCGTGGGGCAATGCTAAGAACTGCTGATTTCCGATCCGTGCTATATAAAATCATCCCATTCAAATATTAACAATTCCCTCACACCCTTCCAACATTTACGACATGTGTACTTGTTGCAGTGTACACACCTCTCTGTGCTATGGTTCCTATTACACTGAATGAGCACCTGACACTGTACTTTCCTCCCTATATAAATAACATTCGAGCTATAGCGTGTCTCCAAATAAATCACATTTGAGCTATAGCACGTCTTTATGTGAAAACAGCATTGTCAGATGGGGGGTATGGAGGAATATTTCGGACAAAAAAAATAAATAGATAAATGCGTAAATAAATAAAAGTACTGTGAAATGTGAGCATAAATAAATACATTTATCATGAAATGAAACCTTAATAAATAAATGTATCATGAAATGAGAGCATAAATAAATAAGTGTGTCACGAAACATGTTTTTTGTTGCTTATTTATTTATTTCATTTTGTCCGTAACATTCCTGCAAACCGTCATGAAATACGACTTGAAATAAAACTGTCACTTTCACTCGTCAAAGTTGAGAGGGTGGGCTCTAACACGCCCTCTAGTTACTGATTGGTGAATCGATAGCACAAGAATCAATTAGAAAAATGCTTACTACTGCCGATGAAATGGATTCTGCTGAAGATATTACGTATTTCAGAGAGAGAATTGAAGATTTATCGGAAGAAATTACAATGTTAGCGGCCCTTTTAGACTCCGATATAGGTAAAACTATTTTTGAAATTATCGAAGAACAGGTGGAACGGACTCTACTACAATCCAGTTCAGGTGACGCAGTTCCCTGCTCTGGACGTCCATCCTTTGACATTCCAGCTGAGTCAATAGAACATCTTCTTTTATGCGGTTTAAAAGTACGACAGATTGCAGATCTATATGGTGTATCGGTGGAGACGATCACAAGGCGAATGAGCCAGTTTGATATACGGTAAGCTGCAACGGCTGTAAGTGTTTAGGTACTTTGACATTGAATGCACAAAGCAGCTCCAACTAATATTTTGAACTGAGTATTTGACCCTTCTTTTACGGGTATAAAGTCAGGTGCATATTCGCAGCTACTTTTTCAAACAACTCTAGTGGCAAAGTTGTTCTATTGACTCAGCTGAAATGTCAAAGGATGGACGTCCAGAGAAGGGAACTGCATCACCTGAACTGGAGTGTAGTAGAGTCTGTTCCACCTGTTCTTCGATAATTTCAAAAATAGTTTCATCTATATCGGAGTCTAAAAGGGCCGCTAACATTGTAATTTCTTCCGATAAATCTTCAATTCTCTCTCTGAAATACGTAATATCTTCAGCAGAATCCATTTCATCGGCAGTAGTAAGCATTTTTCTAATTGATTCTTGTGCTATCGATTCACCAATCAGTAACTAGAGGGCGTGTTAGAGCCCACCCTCTCAACTTTGACGAGTGAAAGTGACAGTTTTATTTCAAGTCGTATTTCATGACGGTTTGCAGGAATGTTACGGACAAAATGAAATAAATAAATAAGCAACAAAAAACATGTTTCGTGACACACTTATTTATTTATGCTCTCATTTCATGATACATTTATTTATTAAGGTTTCATTTCATGATAAATGTATTTATTTATGCTCACATTTCACAGTACTTTTATTTATTTACGCATTTATCTATTTATTTTTTTTGTCCGAAATATTCCTCCATACCCCCCATCTGACAATGCTGTTTTCACATAAAGACGTGTTATAGCTCAACTGTGATTTATTTGGAGACGCGCGATAGCCCTAAGGGGGGGGGGGGGGATGGGAGGTGTTGGCACCTCATTCAGGATTTACTCCTGATTCACACAAGATGCTTGCTGGGATGGGCGCAACCCTGAATGGATGGCATAATTAAACATGTATAATGAAGATTTTTTTTTAATTTCTGAAAACTCCATCCCAGCAAGCACCATGCCCCCACATGCTTTAATACATTTTAAGTTCTGAAAACTCTGAGTTCTAAGTTTATAACTTGTTTTAATTTCACAAAGACGTTTATCGTGTGGTGATTGGTTATGTGCAGAAAGACAAAGCAAGGATAGGAACTGGAGGTTTAGTACGTCAGATAGAGACAGCGCGCATGCAATAAAGAAAGCCCGCTCAGAAGAACATCCATTGAATTCTGCGTTCGTGTCTCCGCCCACCACATCACGAAGCCAACATTTACACGATATTCCAGTTAAACCAGTGCGATACCCATTCATATATCCAGTTTTTTGGAGCCTCGTCACACCTGTCATAAAGTTCACTACACTGAACATACACCTGGGGACCCCGTAATGCAAGGGAGCAGCACTACAGCCACGCCACCGTGCCCCCCGCCACCCGTGTTTAATACATGCTTTAATGCATTTCATCGTGAAGAAGATATCATGCACTGTATGTTAGTATTCTGAATGTTCATAGAGCAGGAATATCATGAAGTCAATGTGCGGCGATCGCTGTCTGCTGTCTGTGTGCAAGAGGAAGTCAGTTTAAGAAGCGCATAGAGATTAAAAACTGGGTCGGGGAACACTTAATAAAAAGCATTTAATGTGCTACATTAACTTATGACGGGGGTTTGAGAAAATCTAGTAAATTAAACATTCATTTTAAGATGAAGTTTAGTTTGCGACATTCTACTGACAAAATAAACTACTAGAATAAAGTGGAAATGTCGACTTTAATCTCGACATAAATGGCGAGAATAAAGTGGAAATGTCTAGAATAAAGTCAACATGTCGACTTTAATCTCGACGTAAATGGCGAGAATAAAGTGGAAATGTCGAGAATAAAGTCAACATGTCGACTTTAATCTCGACATTTTGATTTTTTTTTCTTCACTGTGTCCGTATTTTTTTTTTCACCGTGGCCCTAATACGCTTCCGTATCATCATGAGTTGTGTATTGAGTGATTTAACAAATCTGTTTTATTAATCGGTTTGTTGTTGTTTTTTTTTACCATGTCATCTATTTATGAAACTACAGTATGTTGACAATACAAGAACTGCCTGTACAGTATATTAAAGATACGGTATAGGGCTTCCTGGACACTGCAGTTAACTGAAGCAGTCAATGCTCCATCTGGCGGGATTATACAGCATTGCAACCATCTTTTTAGAAAGCGCATGGGGGCGTTTATGGGGCGGGGCATCGTTAACTGCGTCATCGCGGGGGATCACATTCCGTGCACGGATCGTGCATGGTCCTGTCATGGTCCTGTCATGGACCTGTCATGCTCCAGGCGGCTGTTTGACGTGGCTCCCACTGTACAAACACATAACTCCAGTTCTTAAATCCTTACACTGGCTCCCAGTTAAGTTTAGGGCAGATTTCAAAATCCTGCTTTTAACATATAAAGCATTAAATGTCCAGGGTCCGGCTTACTAGTCTGAACTAATCATGACTTATAAACCAGGGCACACATTAAGATCTCAAGACGCTGGTCTGCTTATAATTCCAATGATTAATACAATAACAGTGGGAGGTCGAGCTTTTAGTGACAGGGCTCCTAAACTGTGGAATGGTCTACCTGCTAAGAGATGCCCCTTCGGTCTCAGCTGTTAAATCCCGGCTGAAGACTCACTACTTCAGTTTAGCATATCCTGACTAGAGCTGCTGATTAACTGTATCTCTTTTGTTAGTCATTAGCACTAAAACATAAGTAACAGGATAGTTATAATTGGATACTAATCCTCACCTGTTCTGTTTCTCTTCTCAGTACAGTGGAACCTCGGTTCACGACCATAATTTGTTCCAAAACTCTGGTTGTAAACCGAGATGGTCGTGAACCGAAGCAATTTCCCCCATAGGATTGTATGTAAATACAATTAATCCATTCCAGACCGTACGAACTGTATGTTAATATATATTTTTTTTAAAGATTAAGTACAAATATAGTTAATTACAACATAGAATGCACAGTGTAATAGTAAACTAATGTAAAAACATTGAATAACACTGACACAAAACACCGAGGCTCCCTGCTCAGCTGCAGGAGCAGGCTCGCTCTCTCTCTCTTCCAGCAGCACGTACCCTCCCCCTCTCTCTCAGCAGCACGCACCCTCCCCCTCTCTCTCAGCAGCACGCTCTTGCTTGCTCTCTCTCTCTCTCTTACGTGCAGGCAGGCAGGCACGCACGCGCAGGCAGGCAGGCACGTCTGACCGAGAACAATGCAACACGTGCAGAAATCATCGGCGCGTACAAACCGAAAGGGAAACTGGCTTGTTCGTATACCAAGTGTGTGGTCGTGAACCGAGGCAAAAGTTTGGCGAACTTTTTGGTCATGAACCAAGTTGTATGTGTACCGAGACGTTCGTGAACCGAGGTTCCACTGTACTCAAATGTGGCGCTTGGTGCCACGGCCCACCTTCCAAGTTGTTTTGCCTGCCTAAGGTCAAGTCATCCCTGATGGAGGATCACAAGAATCGTGGGAAAGAGGAGTCCTTTCATCGGATTGGCTGGCCCAACGCTGTTTCAGCTGTGGAATGGTCAAATGGGGGAGGCAGCTTGATGGATGAGGTCTCCAGGACAAATTCAAATCATATTATGTGATATCATCTACTGTGAAATTCTGCTCCGTACTTCTAAAATTTTTATTTTTATACTGTATTGAGGATTTGTTCTGTTCTATGTATTGTATTGTATTGTATTGTATTGACCCCCATCTTTTTGACACCCATTGCACACCCAACCTACCTGGAAAGGGGTCTCTCTTTGAACTGGCTTTCCCAACGTTTCTTCCATTTTTTCCCTAACAGGGTTTTTTTTTTTCTTTGGGAGTTTTTTTCTTGTCTTCTTATAGAGTCAAGGCTGGGGGGCTGTCAAGAGGCAGGGCCTGTTAAAGCCCATTGCGGCACTTCTTGTGTGATTTTGGGCTATTCAAAAATAAATTGTATTGTACTTGAAATGAGTAGCCCTTTTACTCATAATGTCTGCTCTTGCAGGATAAATCATAGACCACTGATCCACGCCTGTGAGAACTCACAATATTTTTTCACAAACCCTGCATTTCCCATGGGGAGTGGGAATCTCCTTACCCATATCTCCTGAGCTGTGAGTTAATTTGCATGTCTTTAGGACGCAAAAAGAAAGTGGAATATCTGGAGAGCAGACATGGTCCAGGGAATTCAAACTCAGGAGTTAGGTGTAAGGCAAGGATGGTAACAACTACTCCACCATGTCACCAGTGTGTTAGGCTGAAAGTAAAAATTAAATGGTGCATGAACTTTTAGTTTGTATAAGTTTATTACAAATAGACAACTGCAAAACTTCTATTCACACAGTCTACTGGAATGATTTTTGATTCATTTTTGTAATTTTTATCAATGGGTAGGGTTATAGACTCACTTCATAAGCTCATGGTCCTCACATTTAAAATATTTTAGATGTATTGTTATTATTGCATTTTATAGTTACATGTGATGATTATTAATTAAAATAGTGAAACTAGGCATAACATTGAATTACGTTTAGACAGTTTTACTATCTCAAATATTAAAGTGGGTTACACAATTCAGATTATCTAGCCTGAGATGGCCTAGAGTTTACTGTATTTTTTTTACGTTATTCAGCTTCAGCCTTGTGTGCATAGAAGTGTTATCTAGAAACAAAAGTTATTTTGACCTACTTCTGTGGAGGTTTTAGGCATTTGCAGTCGGACAGATCGACAACAAATATTCATTAAGAAATATTCTATGAAAGCATTCTTAGAATCCATTCCATTTCACATACTGTAGATTATGATTAATGAAGTCTTAATAAAATAGCATACTTTTAGTTATTAATATGTTCTAAATTTCACATGGTAAATTATACCCATCACAATCATACAGTTAATTAATAACTTCAATTAAAAAAGAATTAGAAGTTCTACTGGTTGACCTTGTAGATGTAGTGTAGTGTTCTATGAAACTATGCCTAATTCTCATTAAAGTTTGCAGGCAGAAATTTGAATTCAGTGTGTCAGTCGTTGTGGCAAAGCTAACATAGAACTGCACTGCTAATCTTTCATATTTTAAGAGAATTTTGTTACCATCTACATATAGTGTTTTTAACATTTTAATGACAAAATATATGTTTCCCTGCTATGGTATATCTGTGTGTTTACTTTAAATTCAATAAATGACTGGATGACAAATGTCTTATTGAAACAAAAAAATAAAATTCATCAATATGTTCACGGTGGTATTTGAAAAAAAAATATACTGCATATTATGGGTATGAGTATGTCATGTATTACTTTGTTGTACAGAAATTTAATGCATATTGCTTTTTTTTTAGTTTATAGAACAGGCAGTTTAAGTGACTTGCCCAGAGTTATATAGTGAATGATAGGTAAGAACTGATCTTGCAGCCATGTGGTTTAAACTCACTACACCACACTGCCTGCTAATTTGTATGCAGATAATTTAAACAATATAATTCAGTGTATTTGCATTGATTATTAAAGAATAGATAAACATTTTCATAAATTAAATGTTGAATCTGTGAAAGAAAATTTAACTGCGTGCAAGCTTTTAAGTGTTAAAAGCTGTTTTATTATAACGGCAGGTTATTCATACAGGTGTCTGTCATAAGATAAAGTGAAGTAAGCTGAACTTGGGTAACTTCCTTTTTAGGAACGCGTCTGTTAGGCACAGGAAAGATGACCTTTCCTTCTTTGGGGCCCCTCTTGACACGTACACAAAAAGGAAATGGTTGGCCGAATTGATGAAATGCTTAGGTGCTGTTTCATCAGTGAGCGGGAGGGAGGAAAAATTAATATTAAAGGCAGATTGAAACCGGAAAACTTTGCTCTTCTGCCTTGCAATGCATGAATCCATGTACTCACCAGTGCCTGAATAAAGATTGATTGACTGAACTATTCCTGTCTTCCTCAGGGGTTACTTCCACAAATCCAAAGAAGACAATCCTACCTTAATCAGATCAAGGGTTGGAGAATACAACAACTAAAACTTTAGGTTTACAATATGTAACGGTGTTATCTTGCTATATTATGGCACTTTGTATTGAATAATTGGCTGTTTTACAGTTTGGTTTTGTATGGTTTTTAGTGTGTGATAAGCTGCTGTATTTAAAAGAAAGATTAGTTAATTTCATCAAATTATGACATAGGGTGACATTATAGCAGGTACATTTTTACATATGACAATTTTATTATTAGATTAGATCAACTTTATTAATCCCATGGTGAAATTCAAATGCATACAGCAGCAGAAAAATAAAAAACAAGAATATAGACTCACAAGGCAGATATTAATCCAATCAATCAATAAATAAATAAACTTAATGAGTACATCAGGTGGAAGCACTGAATTGCCTGAAACCAGTGGGCAGAAAAGACCCCGAGATGCGCTTCTAGTACACCTTTGGCCAAAAGTGCTCTTATATTATTAATTCTTTCCAGTAACATTTAATATTAGTTTGCATACATGGGACAGCAACACATTAATGAGCTATATGTGTAATAAACAGTTTTTATATTTATGGCAGAAATTTGTGGATAATTGAAGGGGGACATACTGTTTAAGACTCTTACAGTTGACCATACCATAGACACGTTTTAATGTTAACTTTCCTTTTCTAAATGATCAATGGCCCCCAACATATTTTTTTCTTCAGTTTTGGTTTCTTTTCAGCCACTTCGAAATTATGTCAGCTACACCGCAGTATAATGTACTTTATTTTACCATTTATTTACAGCATATAATTACCATTAGGGTCTTTGAGAATATCATTGAAAATAATATATCCACAGATAGTTAGGTGCCTGGCATTGGGTTTGGTAGTACTGCTTCCTCACAGTTCAGGGGCACAGATTAAATTCCTGGCTCAGTTTGTTCATTCTTCCCATATCTGTTTCACTATTTAATTCAGCTTCCTTTCAAACAAACATTCATTGTAGGTGAAATTGATTTGAACTTTCCGGACTAGATGGAGTCTGCACTCTTAAAAATAATTGTTCTTTAATGGCATTTTAATGGTTCTTTATTGGGTTGTGTGGTTCCTCGTAGCTCCATTGCTTGACAAAACACTGCTTCATTCTGAAAATGGTTCTCTGCTTATAAAGGTGGCTCTTTGTGCCTTGAAAAACTTCCTAAGATATAGAAAAAACTGAAGTCTTTAGCGCACGGTAGGCTACTTAGCAGGACACTAACAGGTTAAGAAAACCTGGAATTAGCTTGTTATTGTAGATAGATAGACAGATAATTTATTAACCCCAAGGGAAAATTCACATACTCCAGTAGCACCATATTGATAAAAAATAATATTAAATTAAAGAGTGATAAAAATGCAGGTATAACAGACAATAACTTTGTATAATGTTAACGTTTGACGGGTGGAATTGAAGAGTCCGATAGTGTGGGGGAGTAACAATCTCCTCAGTCTGTCAGTGGAGCAGGACAGAGCAGTCTGTTGCTGAAGCTGCTCCTCTGTCTGGAGATGATACTGTTCAGTGGATGCAGTGGATTCTCCATGATTGACAGGAGCCTGCTCAGTGCTCGTCGCTCTGCCACGGATTTCAAACTGTCCAGCTCCATGTCTACAATAGAGCCTGCCTACCTCACCAGTTTGTCCAGGCGTGAGGTGTCCTCCTTCTTTATGCTGCCTCAACAGCACACCACCACGTAGAAGAGAGTGCTCGCCACAACCGTCTGATAGAACATCTGCAGCATCTTATTGCAGATGTTGAAAGACGGCAGCCTTCTAAGGAAGTATAGTCATCTTTGTCCTCTCTTGCACAGAGCATCAGTATTGGCAGTCCAGTCCAGTTTATCATCCAGCTGCACTCCCAGGTATTTATAGGTCTGCACACAGTCACCTCTGATGATCATGGGGTGCATGAGGGGCCTGGTCCTCCTAAAATCCACCACCAGCTCCTTGGTTTTGCTGGTGTTCAGGTGTAGGTGGTTTGAGTCACACCATTTAACAAAGTCCTTGATTAGGTTCCTATACTCCTCCTCCTGCCCACTCCTGATGCAGCCTACGATAGCAGTGTCGTCAGCGAACTTTTGCACGTGGCAGGACTCTGAATTGTATTGAAAGTGTGATGTATATAAGCTGAACAGGACCGGAGAAAGTACAGTCCCCTGCAGCACTCCTGTGTTGCTGAACACAAAGTCAGATCTGCAGTTCCTGAGATGCACATACTGAGGTCTGTCTGTAAGATAGTCCACGATCCATGCCACCACGTATGAATCTATTCCCATCTCAGTCAGCTTGTCCCTAAGGAGCAGAGGTTGGCTGGTATTGAAGGCGCTAGAGAGGACCAGAAACATAATTCTTACAGCACCACTGCCTCTGTCCAAGTGGGAGAGGGATCGGTGTAACATATAGATGATGGCATCCTCCGCTCCCACCTTCTCCTGGTATGCGAACTGCAGAGGGTCAAGGGCATGGCGGACCTGTGGTCTCAGGTGGTGAAGCAGCAGCCGCTCCATGGTCTTCATCACATGTGACGTCAGAGCGACAGGCCGGAAGTCGTTCAGCTCACTAGGACGTGATACCTTTGAGCCTGGGATGATACAAGATGTTTTCCAAAGCCTCGGGACTCTCCCCTGTTCCAGGCTCAGGTTGAAGATGCGCTGTAGAGAACTCCCCAGCTCCAACGCACAGCCCTTCAGCAGTCATGGCGATACTCCATCTGGACCCACTGCTTTGCTCGCACAAAGACTCCTCAGCTCTCTGCTCACCTGGGCTGCTGTAATTGTGGGTGCGGATGTCTCTCCTATGCTGGTATCAGCAGAAGGATGGATGGAGGGTGCAGTACTCCGAGGTGAGAGTGGGTTAGGGTGGTCAAACCTGTTAAAGAAGTTGTTCATCTGGCTTGCTCTCTCCATGTCTCTCTCGATGGTGGCACCCCGCTTTGAGCTCCAGCCAGTGATGATCTTCATCCCATCCCATACTTCCTTCATGCTGTTATTCTGCAACTTTTTCTCCAGCTTTCTCCTGTACTGCTCCTTCGCCGCCCTGAGCTGGACTTGGAGTTCCTTCTGCTTGCGCTTGAGCTCATGCTGATCACCGCCTTTAAAAGCCCTTTTCTTCTGGTTCAAAAGGCCCTTGATGTCACTTGTAATCCATGACTTATTGTTAGCATAGCAGCGTACTGTTCTTACTGGAACTACAATGTCCATACAGAAGTTGATGTAGTCAGTAGTGCAGTCAACAACCTCCTCAATTTTCTCACTATATGATCCCTGCAGGATATCCCAGTCCATAGTTCCAAAGCAGTCTCTCAGAGCCTGCTCTGGCTCAGAGTGAGTCTTTTTAAAATCATAACCCATTGATATTTCACAAATCTGTTACCATCGATTCATGGTTATTTTCTGTATGGAGTCTGCTACAGATCTAAATAAATAAAGGTTCTTTCTGGAGCATTCATTTGGATGAGACTTTTGGGAAACAAAAATGGTTCCCTGATGGCATCACTCTGTTGAACCACGCTGGCACCTTTATTTCAAGAGTGTACTTGAGATCATACTATACTAGCACTATAGCAAGATTAGGCTAATCCTCACATCTAAACTTAAATTAATCAGCAGCTAAACATGTTATTTATTGTCAGACTAGTCATCTGAGTGCATGAGTCCTTGTTAATAGCATTGCACTGGAATCAATTACATGCCTTTATTCATTCTCCTCACATTTTAAAGGGACAGAGCACAAAAAAATGTTTTTTTTTAAGTTCATGAAGCATACTTGGAAACAGTACATTATATCTTCCATCCACATCATGCCCTCTACGCAACACTACATTAAATCATATGAAAATGACTGCTGTTTGAGGCAGTCAGCTGGATTACTGTAAATATTATTCACTTCAGGGCTCATGAAAAGGCCTTGAAATTCACATATCAGTATAATTCACTGTCAAACATCACCTGCAAAATAATGAGTCAGGAATTTAACACTGTTAGTACATTCATCTTATTTGTATTGTCACTTCATTGAATGAGGTATCATTATCAGGAAATCCTATCTTCAGTAAGTGTGTAATTAAAAATAAAATAAAAAGAAATATATGGAAAGTAATAACTTGAAGACAATTTGGATATTTATTAACATATTACTAGAACTGCATCTTAAGCATCACTGTCCCCTTTGCTTAACACTTTCTCTAATTGCATAGATAATACAAAGAAAACTGTCAAAATAACCAGTTATTACATCCCTTATAATTGTAATACTTGTGAGCTATTATGCACATAGTTTATTCTAATAACATTAATAATGACATTGCCAAAAGGTATACTACTTGTCAAAAATTTTAAAACACCTCAGTTGTTCAAATTTGATCAGTTGAAATGCAATGAATGACCTAAAATGCTAAGCAGTTAACTGTCAGAGGTTTAACCTTAATGTTTAGGTTAGCAAAAACTAAAAAAGGGAAATATCAGTATATTACAAATGGGCCTTCTTCTGGGAGAAACTAATAGGTTACAACCTATAGATGTTCTGCCACAATTACAGTAAATTAAGCCTTGTAAATTAAACAATTTGCACAGGTGTCTCAACTCCTGTTGATTTCTTAAAAACCCTCTGTCTGTCTTAAAGCAGAGTTTGAACAGACTGTGTTACTACACTCTCAGAAGTCCTACTTGGACAATAGTTCAGTGACGACGACAAGAAAACTGCAGTTAACAAATGAAATAAGACAGAGTGTTATTAAACTTAGAAATTCAGGCCTTTCATTAAGAGAAATTGCAAAACAAATTAAAGTGTCAGTGGTTATGGTGTCCTGAAGTGTCCAAAGGCAATTGCAAACTGGAAGAAACGCTGATAGGAAGAGATTTAGAAGACCCAAAGTCACAACCCAATCAGAAGACAAGTTTCTGAGGGTCCCCAGCCTGTCTGATAGGCGCCTCACAGCACAACAGCTTAACAGTGGTTGAAAAAAGCAAGTCTCTGTTTCCTCTGTGAAGAGGAGACTTTCACCATTCTGCAGTAGTCCACAGCTGGTGTTTCATGGTTGTATTTTAAGGAATGGCTTTCTGTCAGACATACAGCACAAAGTCTCCTCTTCACAGTAGAAATTGAGACTTGCTTCTTTCGATCATGGTTAAGCTGTGCTTGAAGATGTTGTTCTGTGAGGTGGTTCCTTGAAACACTTCTGCTGAATAATTTGTTGGCTGAAAGTACTCAGTACGTGCAGCTTTGTTCATAATGACACTCTGTTTGTTTTTCATTCTCTCCTTTGCCATGACCTCCAGGGGGTCCAGAGTGTGTCCTATAACTGAGTCTGCAATTTTAATTAGTTTTTAATGACCATCTCTACATCACTCCTTGAATAGTGACCAGAAATACAGGCTGTCTCGTATGGCGAACGTCAATAACCATCTCCTTGGTTTTGTTGATGTTAAGTTGCAGATAATTCTTTCCACACAAAGAAACAAACTTCTCCTCCCGATTCCTATGTTCTGTCTCATCCCCTTTATCAATACTGCATAAGTGCTGAATCATCTGATAATTGACATGACCTGGGGATATATTTAAAGTCTGAGGAGCACAGAGTGAAGAGAAAAGGAGACAGGACTGTTCCTTGTGGTGCTCCAGTGTTGCTTACATCCATACCAGAGTCACAGTCCTTGAGTCTCACAAACTGTGGTCTGCACGAGGGATAGTCTATTATCCAGGACAATATATGCTCATCCATCTGCTTATTTCTGAGTTTACCCCTTAACAGGGATGGCTGGAAGGTACTGAAGGCACAGGAGAAATCAAAAAGCATAATTCATTTTTAGACACCATAAAACAAAATAAACCCACTCAAATAAAATAAAATCACAAAGTGTGCTGAGTGTGCAGGAACTTCTGGCAATCATGCCAACCTGATCTTCTGCCTGATGTCTCTAATTGCTCTTCAAGAAGGAATCGGAACCATCACTTGGCTAGAAGGTCATTGCATCCAAAAACAGAAAGAAGAAGAGGCAGCCTTCTCCAATCTCCATGGATGGATTCTTTCATAAAAGCAGTACTTAAATGATAAGTTTGGAAATTTTAAGTTGAAGCTATTTTTTCACAAACATGCTATATATGTATTTACCATGTGAAAGTGCATTCTAAAGTTAAGCATTTTCTTCAAATTAAAAAAAAAATCTTGTGCTCACTGGCACTTTATAATAGAGGCAAATTGGGCATAGGGCTTTACTGGAAAATAAAAATTAAAAAACTTGTTTTTTTGGTTTCAGATCTCAATCAAAATAAAAAAAAAATTTGTACCAAAGTAAGTTATGGTGGAGGAAATAAATGTAAAAATCTTATTTCAGTTAACCTAATATTTTAGGGTGTTTGTGTGCTGTGTGGGAGAGGCCGTTTGTATATTCTTCCAGCGTATTGGCTTTCCAACTGCCAAAAAAGAAAAACACTTTCCCGAGTGGAGTGGATGTGGCTATACCTGTCTGGTCATTTTCAGCAGCAGACTTTTATAATGGAGGATTTCTGGTAAGTAACCCTGTTTCTCAAGTGTTAATTTTAAGTATAAGAACTTGTAATAAGTCATACTTTCAAGAAAGCTGTAGAAACGTTTAATAATTTTTTGTTGTATATTTAAGATTTACACTGCAAAATGCTTGTGTATTTGCACTAGATTTTTAAATAAATGTAAAAAGTACAGCATTGGTATGTGTTATGTTCATAATATTTCTAATAGCATGAAAACAGGTTACGACCAATAAACCATTTTAAATTGTAACAACTTAAAAATAGATTTACTTCAGTATAAAACAAGTGAAATGCACTCAATCACTCTAAATGATTTGCCTCAACTTAAAAATTGTGGGATCAATAAGCTTAAAAGAATTATATTGGTTCAGATTGAAAATATTAAGTGTGAATCATTACCTTAATTATTTTAAGTTGAATGGAGTTTATACTTTTTTCAGTGTAATCCATGGCTTGCAATTACAGACACATTGTAAAATAGTTTATACATGCCATTTTTGAACAAAACACACCATATCATGAGATTTTTCAAAGAAGACCTGTGTGCATGTCAACTCAGCATTTGACTTCCGCAACAATCTTATAACTCGGGTGTGACTACAATAAAATTCTTATTTGAATCTGGGATCTTGAAATAATAATGTATTTATAACAAAATACCTCACCAACGGCTTCTCCGCGTTTTGCAGAAGCACAATACAATTTTCACTTTCTCACTTTTCCTAACTTCTCCCAGACAGGCTTTGTCCATCTTCCACAACTAACTCCAGTTTGTAGGTATGGGACGTTTGATACCGAGGCTTTGAAACTTGTATCGGTTTAATGAAGCTCACTCCTTTGAAGTACAGTATCAAAGCTTTACAACCACGTCACTGATGATGTCTGAAGCTTCAAACAGCATTGAAGCACTGGCAGTGCTCTGACTGCTTCAAAGCTTTGCTCTGTCCCATATGTTATGAATGGAGATGTGAAACTCCCACTCATATCTTGTTCACTGAAGATACTGAATTAAACTTGGAGTCCAGAAGTGTGGAACCTGTTTTCAAACAATAAAGTAAATATCATTCTATACTGTTCTTCTATATTGTAACTTCTAACGTGTCATTAACACTCTAACCTACTGTAAGCACATTCTCTAAACTTTTTATATGTGCCCAGTTCCACAAACACATTCCCTAAACCATGTTATAATGCTTTTTGCCCGTTAGGGCATTTATCCCACAAGTTCTAATTGAAATATATTATCTATATATCTTTCACATTGCCTCACAACAAAGAAAAAACCTTGACTTGAAAAAAGTTGTCAAAAACATATGAATCAGTGGAGGTTTATAATGTATGGCAGTGTCTCACTGCTGAACACCAATGCATTTTTGTTTTTTACATTGCTATAGTAACAGCTGTATCAGCCTGGGCGTGCGTATTAGTTTGAATTCCATCATACAAATGAGCTGTTTAATGTCAGCTGAAGGAGAGCTTATGAAAATAGCAAGCTTGCCAATGTCTCAAACTAATTTCAACTCATGCAGCAGCAGGAAGCAGTTTTTCTAAGGATAGTGAGTTATCTAAATAGCTATGTCAAGAGGAAGAAGCCATTGACACTTGATTCAAGTGAACACTGGTGTGGTGCTACAAGTACAGTATTTATAATGGTAGCAAATTTCATCTTTAGGACTAATAATAACATGATTATCATAAGATCAAAACGAACACACAGTGTTCTTGGGCTTCTAGTGTTTTAGTTTACCTGTCCAATAATAACTATGCAATTAACAAGAGCGTGGAGTACTTGGGCTGAGTCAAGCTCATGGCTGTTATGATTTCTGTAATACATCAAATGTCACTATTTTTGAAACTTTGAAGCTTCAGATCTTTTTCCCAGAACAGTCAAGGAGAAGCCAGACCTGGGAGTACTGGTTCTATCACATTGCACCCAGGAAGCATTTCTGGGTCAGGCCTAACCTCTCTCTGGTGGCTCCCCTCAGACAGCTTGAGGGGACATTATCTCTATCTATGTCCCCTCTTTTGACATTCAAAGCATTTTGTCCCTGGCATTACCCACCTTCCCTGGTGGTTTTGAAAGCATTCAAGAAACTTGCTAACTGTTTTATACTTTTGGAGTCCAGATTGTTTCCATGATGCACATAAACCCCTGGGTCATGGATCTTGGGACCCCTTCATTCTGTGTTCCACTATGCTTTACTGTAAAAGAAGCACTCAAATGTACAGCTAAATCAGCCCTGGTTAGAAGCCCTATGCCCTGTCATCTAAAGTGGGCTTCCACCACTTTCAATGGTGCTTTAACTGTTGTCACTATTACCTGTACTGTGGTCTTAACAGAGGTGATTACCTTTAGCAGTTTGCCCTATGCCCAGTCATCTTAAGTGGGCTTCCACATCTTTCAATGGTGCGTTAACTGTCAACTCTATTACCTGTACCGTGGTCTTAATCAAGGTGATTACCTGCAGTAATGTACGTAGGTGTTGAAGCAGTATTTCAGACTTGGTGCTGACATCTATACATCTTGGACAGTCTGAAGGTGTTTTTGAGTCTGGATGTTATATCAGCTCTGACAAACTTCTCTCCAGTTATGAGAAGGCTTTATATTTCTTAGTATGTCACCTCAGAATTGGGCAGCATGTTCACGAATACCCTTGGAGGAACCTGAGATTTGGTGTCTGTGTGGTTATTACTAAGACTAGTCTGATCTGAAGGCATCAATTTTATGCTAAATTCCAAAGTCCAAACTTTTTTTTTCCCATGGTGTGATGCTCCAAGCTTATCAGTTTCAGTTCCATGTCACTAACTTGCTTTTCCTGTGATGCCTGTGGCAGCCAGGATCGAACCAGCGACTTCTTGATTAGAAATCAGCTGTTCTTACCGTTGCACCATGGAAGCTGTTGTATTATTTTTATACCTTTTGTGAAAGTGTCTATTTGATATTTGGACTTCAGGCTTCACACATTATACAGTTCATGTCTGCATTTTGTCATTTATTACTAAAACATGAAAAATGTTTCTGTCTTAACAATGTATTTACATAGATTGTTGTAGACATGGAAAACACATGAAATGTATGTATTCCAAATGACGATATATTATTTACCCTCTACAACTCCAGGCAAGTCACTCCAAGATAAATACTGAGAACCTTCTTTGTGAATTGAACTGCGTTGATGGGTGGGGGGATGGGATAGTAGGCTGCTTGCTTCTTGTGTTGATTGACACATTTATAAGACAAAATACATTGATGGAGATGTGCAAAGGGATTTAAGGTGGGCCGGGATTACGAGTTTTTTCATAGGCTTTGGCAATTCTAGTGTTAAAGTTAGAGTAAGACAGGCTAAGAAGTGATACAGGAAGAAAGTAGAGCATAAGCTGCAGCAAAATAACATCAGGTATGAAGCCCATCACAGGCTAAAGGCAAAGGAACACAAGACCATGTGGAGAGAGCAAATTAATTCAATTTCTTCAACAACCAGTTCGACTGCCCTGTTCTAGCTTTAACTGCCTTAAACTCACTTGCCAGTACTCTCTTCTATGCTGTGGTGTGCTGGGAGGGATAGCTTGAAGAACATAAATGCTAATTGTATTGACAAGCTGATCAGGCGAGCAGGATCTGTGGTTGGCATGGAAATAGTCAAGGACACTATGCAAGCTTCTATCTATTAAAGACAATGAACATTACCTAATATACACCACCATAATGAAGCTGAGGAGGTTGTTTAGTGGTAGGCTGCTATCACAGAACTGCAATACAGACAGATACAGAAGATCTTTTGTCCCCAGAGCCATTGGACTCTTTAACTTTTCCCAACAGAGGGTGGAGGTGGTTGACTTCTGGGCCTGATGTTTCTTCTCTGCTCTTGTGGGGACTACCTCATAAGCTATATTAGCTATAGTAGCTATGATGTGATAGCTAGACGTGATATCTCTTTACTTGGTCATCACTGTATAACCTTTTTCATATGTGTCACTTTAAACATGTTACCAGCATAGCCTCTATCAGCACAAGCCTTGTCACTTTATTTTATTTTAATATTATGTCACTTTAATATTATGTGCCAACTGTCACTTTGGTATTACATTATTTATGCAATTCATATTGCACTGGTATTATAGTATGCATCATCTACATTCCCTATACTGGAGTCTAAGATTCCAACCCCAATGTACTTTGATTGAGTTTGACAGCCTGTACTTACTTAATGTTATTTGTAAAATGCATACTCAAATGTTTGTATCTAACTTCATACAATTCTTGGCTACTGGTACTTAAATTTCCCTTGCAATCAATAACGTTATCTATCTATCTATCTATCTATCTATCTATCTATCTATCTATCTATCTATCTATCTATCTATCTATCTATCTATCTAT
>JANRMT010062791.1:251973088-252018742 GCA_026402145.1 Polypterus bichir lapradei
TATCTATCTATCTATCTATCTATCTATCTATCTATCTATCTATCTATAAACAACAAACACTTCAAAGAGCAGAAGGAGGCAATCCTCAAAAGGCAATCCTCAGCAAACAAGGTCCCAAAAACTCAATCCAGTAATTAAATTCCTTAAACAGGGCAAAAACATAAAAATTCAACAATTTTAACAATTTATAGTACTCACAAGAATGACCAAACCACCTTCACCAGAGCACATACAATGAATTATAGAGGGACTACAATTCCCATCAGCCTTTATAAGGCTGGGGGCACTCCTTCAATAGAGACTGACAGGTGGTCCCGCCTCCTGAGGAACCAGCTACTAAACATAACAAAAACAATAATACTTTAAGAACATTGACTAATTGATAAACAATCTGAACAATATTAAAAACAAATATAAATAATTCAAATTGAAAAAAAAAGCCAGGCAAGGACCTTTTTCCCAAACAATAGGCAATTAACTGATAGATGAGTCATGGCAGCTGGACTTCTTTCTTGTTAGGTAGATACATTTCACTGCTCATCCAAGCAGCTTCGTCAGTTTTTCCCTTTTTTCCAATTGACTTTCTTTTCTGAGTTAAATTCCTAGAATCACTAGTGCAGTATTTTGATGGCATAAGAGCCAAAAAAAAAATTTGGAGCAAGGATCTAATCTAATTTCCTTGGTTTTGTTCATACTGGAACTACATCAAAGTTTCTGTTCCAGGACAGTTGTTAAAGTTAGCATCAAACACCATACAACCAGAACAAGCATAATGTTGTTTAAAGAAAAAGAAAAATCTCTTAAAAGTACAGGCAGCAAGTGAGCTGTTGTGAATACTTGTTAAGACTACTGAGGATTCAATGGTACTGGCACACAAGTGACTGCTAGATTAGTAGCATGGTGTTCTTGACTTTAATGGGAGCATAGAGTCCAAAGTCAAGAGAGTCTGGAGTAAAGGAAAACCAATGGAAGGAGGAGCAGTGCTAGGAGGAGGTTAGAAGCTCAAATTAAGTGTGATTTGAGAGAGAGATGGTTGAGTAATAGGCAAGTAATTAAGACACTCGTGTAGTTTTATATGTTAATCACTTTCATCTCGACTGCATTTTGACATTAACCAATACACCATTTTTTATGTATTTAGATTTCTTTATGTTATTCCAGACAGAGAGAGACAGAGAGAGAGAGAAACACTGTGGGGGTGTTCTTCAGTAGTCGAGCGTACTCCCACCGAACAATCTGTTATTAGACAGCAACACCTCTGCTCTCAGTAGCCAAGCCAGAGGTTCTTGTGTGTGTTTGGGGGGTTGTTATTATTTGTTGTTAATTTCCTTTTGAAGACAAATAAAGTACCATCTATTTGTCTATATATTGTATTTTGCATTTGGTTGTTTCATTAAGTCAAATTTAATTGCATCGATTTTAATTATTATGTATTATTATCCATCCATCCATTATCCAACCCGCTATATCCTAACTACACGGTCACAGGGGTATTATTATTATTATTATTATTATTATTTAACTATATATGAGTAAACTCTATAATGTACCAAAATAAAAGGTATTGAGATGAGGAAGGTGTCATTAGATTGTTGTGATTTGAAGTTCAAACATGTTTTACAACTTGAGGGTACATTCAGGTAAAATTGTACTCAATATTTTGTAAAGAATGTATATAATTCCCTTTCTCCCCTAGTTTTTCCTAAGAATCTATATTGACCTTGTATTATAGTGCCCCAAAAAGACTGTACATTTTATTTTAAAGAAACATTATGCCAAAATGTAGAAATTCTATAATCTACACATATGCACACGCTGTATATAGTGTTTAACAGTTTTTCAAGGTTGTAAAGTATTTCAAGTATATCTGCTGTGTTAGCCATATTAGGACATTCAGTGATATAAACCATTTTGATATCAACTATAGTAATTAATTATGAATCTAATCAGTCAATCAGCCATCCTTGAACTGCAAATTACATTATGGGTCACAAATGATAAATTGGGCACAGTAAGCCCCACCTAGCTATAAGAAACAAAGTGAAGCATAATGTCTTCCTCCTGATTACATTTATGCAGTGGATATGAGAACAATCTACTTGTCATTGCAGCTGTATATGGTTTAATTCTTGTTATTTTAAATCACAGATATTTTATCAGCATTTTAAAAAAAGCTGCCATAAAGTTTAGTGTCTGTAAACAGTGTGCTGTGCCTAAAGCAACATGATAAATTTTATTAACAAAATCTGTTCCACCCATAAAGGCATATCTATTTTTTATGCATTAGCTGTTTTCAGACAATCAGACTGAGAATAAATACATGCCTGTGTTTCAGTAGATAAACAAGGCTTGGTATTCTGTATTAAAAGGTTTACTTGAAAAGCTTCCACTTCAAAATTATTGTTATGGAGAGTTAGGCTTATTTTGCTTCCTATTAAAATTCTAAAAATTCTTTTTTAAGCATTGGATTTACAGAAGAAGAATGTTTGCATAAAAAGTTACACTTCATGTGTACCTCAAATATAATAAATGCAAATGAGAGATATAAAATTGCCTTCTTCTTGTTTTTCTGCTTAGACCTAATTCATGTTATAAAATTAGAAGCATTTTTGGAGGACCAGATCTCTAGCTGGCATCAGAATGCACACATTAAGCAGAAGTTACAATATCTTTACTTTCCTTTTTTTAGTAAAAGTCGATAATCTGATCTGATGATGATCCATAATTATACCCTTTCTTTATTCTGACTTATTACCCCAATAACATAATCCGCATTCCTGTTCAGGTGGTATGTAAATATAAAGTCTTTTTTTTTGTTTTTTTTAATTTTTTAGGTTCAGTTTGTCATAAGTAAAGCTGTAACAATTCAACTACAGTGATCACTTACTTTTTCAATGGCTGGCCAGGTTATTATTTGCACTTACTTCTTTTTTGCATGCCTGATTGACAAATGAGCAACACTACAGTAGCTCAGAATGACTCGATATATGTAGTGTTTTGTGCTTCCTGCCCAGTGCTCTATGCTGCTGGTATGTCCTCTTACTCCATTAAATATATAGCAAGCTTATAAAAATTAATTGACTGAAAAAAATAATTAACAGATTGGTTAAAACAAAATGTGTTTAGCACTGCATCCTCCAGGGTAGCATCTGTACTTCACAGAATATACAAATAAAAACTGACAAAATAAAAACAAATCGAAAACAGAAACTTTTTTTTAAGCACTTCAGTGGGCATATTTAATTATGAAATGCCTTAATTGGTCTTAATTCAAAATTAAAACAGAGCACAGCTGCTATTAATTACAAATTTTGTAATGGGAAAAAAAATTCCCGTAAGGATGTTTTGTATATTGAGAAGGCACTAATCCATTTTATGAAATAAGCAATAACATCAGCTTAATACATGCATTATCTTGAGTAGGTTTTAAAATCAGCTGCAAATGGGATGGTTAATCAAAGGTTGCCATTATTGCCAACATTCTTGTTATTTTATATTATGAATGCACAAATACGACTAATTAAAACACACAATAATATTCCTTTACAATTTAGGGAACAGAAAATGAAAAATATACTGCGTGAAATCAGGCCATATTGACTACGAATGATAGCCAGGTAGACATAGATATAAGGGGCTTAAACTAAGGCAGAGTTCTAAAGGAGGAAAGCACATACTGAAGACAAACTGGCAAAGCTTCTTCACATTGAAATACCAGATGAGAGTCTGTAGGGCATATCTGATTTAAATTCTAGAAACAAAAACCTTATGCCTCCAGAGTTGCCTGCTAACAGTCCAGTATAACCAATCAATTTTCCAAAAAAGCTAGTTTAATTTTTTTATCATATTCATAACAAACACGCTAAATTTTTATGAAAATAAACAACATTTAGAGGTCACTCCATTTGACTGCTAAAAATTATTCTTTTATTTGGCAGTTTTTATGTCATCTAAAACTGAACAGCAGACAACTGTTCCACACTTGTAAGTCTACAACATTACCACTGTCTATGTTGAAACTGGAAATCTTGCAATGGCTTGCAACCAGTCTAAGAAAAAACTGTTTCCGATGAGACTTATTCCTCTTTCATATGCGTCATTCACTACCGTCATGTGTGCTGGCAGTTCACAAAATTTGTTGAGCATTGGATCATCTGTTCAGTGTTGTGTTGGTTTTTGAGAAATGGCTGAGACCTTTCCTTCTTCAATAAAGGCATCAACAAAGGATGTTGGTCTTTCTGTTACTAGATCCAGTTCAGATTCAATTATCAGCTTAAGGTATCGCAGAAGGTATGGTAACGTTGGTCACTGCAGACTTTGTACCATCTTTTCCTTTGTTTCTGCTAAGACTATGTCATCAAAAAGGGCTAAGTCTGTCAAAAAACAGAGGTGACTTGAAAATTCTGCATATGCATCACTGGAAACAACCTAGTTTAGGCAAATCTTAAGAACTGATAAAAAAAAGTCAAGAAGAGCGAGCTCAGTTTGCAAATGGTTCTTCATTCCACTGTCTGACAAAAACAAGACAGACAAACAGAGCAAAATCTGTGATAATCTTGGATTCATGTGCAGTCATCCTGCACTGAGAATTAGGAATATTTTCTATGCATTCATGTCTTTTCCCATCCACCTTGTGTAATGAGTCAGACATGAACTCTAAATGACTCAGTGGATTTATGTACACCAAGAACCAAAAGAGACAAACGTAGAAATTTCCAATAATCATCCCTTGGCTGCTAGACTTCAAGAGCATATGGTAAGTAGTCAAGAATTTCATGTTGCACTGTGCACATTACTGGCGCTTTAAACAAGCCATCAATAGCCTCAGCCTATGCATTGTGATTTATTGATGGCCATTCCTTCTGAAGACACTTGAACAGCGCTGTTGACAGGCCTTCTGTTGGACTGAATAAACATGAGGAGACTTTTGACAGCACTAATTCCATGACATGATGATGGCATTCAATCCAGACCATACCATTTTCTTGAGCTTGTTCAATTCTAATACACACTCCTTTATGAAGCCCTGTGTTGCTGGCTGTTGTATATTGTGAAAATGAAGAGTCTTGATACATAAAGAAAGGTTTGGGGCAGCCACCCATAAAAACTACAACATTTATTTATATAGCACATTTTCATACAAAAAATGTAGCTCAAAGTGCTTTACATAATGAAGAATAGAAAAATAAAAGACACAGTGAGAAAATAAAATAAGTCAACATTAACTAACATAGAATAAGAGTAAGGTCCGATGGCCAGGGTGGATAGAAAAAACAAAAAAAAACTCCAGAGAAAAAAATAAAATCTGCAGGGATTCCAGACCATGAGACCGCCCAGTCCCCTCTGGGCATTCTACCTAACATAAATGAAACAGTCCTCTTTGTATTTAGGGTTCTCATGGAAGGACTTGATGATGATGGTCACTTAGACTTCTGGCTTTTAGTCCATCAATGTTGGAGCATGATGCTTTGAGTAGGTGGTGATGGCGCAGGCCACCGGAAAAAGAAACAGAAGAGAGAGTAGGGGTCAGTATGGATTTTAGAGCCACTATGAATAGTTATTATGATGAACTGAACATACAGAGTATCAGGATTAAGTTAAAGTGAAGTTATGAGAAGGCCATGTTAAAGTAATGTGTTTTCAGCAGTTTTTTTAAAGTGCTCCACTGTATTAGCCTGGCGAATTCCTATTGGCAGGCTATTCCAGATTTTAGGTGCATAGCAGCAGAAGGCCGCCTCACCACTTCTTTTAAGTTTAGCTTTTGGAATTGTAAGGAGACACTCATTTGACGATCTAAGGTTACGATTTGGGATATAGGGTGTCAGACATTCCGATATATAAGATGGAGCAAGATTATTTAAGGCTTTATAAACCATAAGCAGAATTTTAAAGTCAATTCTGAAAGAAACAGGTAACCAGTGTAGTGACATCAAAACTAGAGAAATGTGTTCGGATTTTCTTTTCCTACTTAGGATTCTAGCAGCTGCATTCTGCACTCGTTGCAAATGATTTATGTCTTTCTTGGGTAGTCCTGAGAGGAGTGCGTTACAGTAATCTAGGCGACTGAAAACAAAAGCGTGAATTAATTTCTCAGCATCTTTCAGTGATATAAGAGGTCTAACTTTGCTATGTTTCTTAAGTGAAAAAATGCTGTCCTAGTGGTCTGATGAATATGCGATTTAAAATTCAGGTTACAGTCAACAGTTACCCCTAAATTTTTTACTTCCGTCTTAACTTTTAATCCTAATGCATCAAGTTTATTTCTGATAACCTCATTGAATCTGTTATTGCCAATCACTAAAATTTCAGTTTTCTCTTTATTTAGCTTGAGAAAATTACTATTCATCCATTCAAAAATACCACTAAGACATTGTGTTAGTGAATCGAGACAGTCGGTGTCATCAGGTGCTATTGATAAGTACAGCTGTGTGTCATCAGCATAGCTGTGGTAGCTCACATTGTAACCTGAGATAATCTGACCTAACGGAAGCATATAGATTGAGAAGAGCTGCGGACCCAGGATAGAGCCTTGTGGAACACCATATAGGATATCATGTGTCTTTGAGTTGTGATTATCACAACTAACAAAGAATTTTCTCTCTGCCAGGTAGGATTCAAACCAATTTAAGACACTGCCAGAGAGACCCACCCATTGACTAAGGCGATTTCTAAGGCTATTGTGATCAATGGTGTTAAATGCGGCACTCAGATCGAGGAGGATGAGAACAGATAAATGGCCTCTGCCTGCATTTACCCGCAAGTCATTTACTACTTTAACGAGTACAGTTTCTGTGCTGTGATTTGTTCTAAAACCTGACTGAAATTTATTAAGAATAGCATGTTTATTGAGGTGGTCATTTAACTGCATAATGACTGCCTTCTCCAGAATTTTACTTAAGAAGGGCAGGTTAGAGATGGGTCTAAAATTTTCAAAAGCTGAGGGGTCAAGATTATTTTTCTTGAGTAGGGGTTTAACTACAGCAGTCTTAAGACAGTCTGAGAAGACCCCCGTATTTAATGACGAATTTACTATGTCAAGAATATTATCAATTAGCACGCCTGATACTTCCTTGAAAAACCTTGTTGGCATTGGCTCAAGGACACAGGTGGAGGGTTTCAGTTGAGAGATTATTCTATTTAAATCAGGTAAATCTATCCTGGTGAAAGAATTTAATTTGTTTATAACGGAGTACTGGGGCTTAGGAGGTTCCACAGTGTTGGGGAGATGTACTATGTTATTACTAATATCATTAATTTTTTGATTGAAAAATACAGCAATGTTCTCATAGGTTTCACTGGAAGTATTTTGGGGGCATTCCTTTGTGTTACCTGGGTTTAACAGACAATCATTTGTAGAAAATAAGACTCTGGGATTACTAGCATTGTTATTTATAATCTTAGAGAAATAGCAGCGCCTCTCAAGACGGACTGTGTTATTGTATTCTGTTATTTTAACCTTTAATATCTCATAATGGATAGTTAGTTCAGTTTTCCTCCATTTACGCTCAGCTCTGCGACATGTTCTTTTTAAATCAGACACTCTTTGGGTCTTCCATGGCCTAACAATGCTAGAAGATTTTTAAACTGTCTTTTCAAGTGCAACTATATCAACAGCAGCTCTTACTTTAGAATGAAAATTTTCCACCTTACTATTTACATTATCCTCGCTATTATAGTTAGCACTATAAATGGACTGATTGCTTAGAATGTTTGTAAGTTTTAAAGCTGCTGCTGAGTCAAAGAAGCATTTTTTAACAATATGCTTCTCATGAATGTTTTCTATCATTATTTCTATGTTAAATAGTAGAAGAAAATGGTCTGATAGACCAATATCAATGATCTGCTTCACATCAACTTTTAGTCCTTTGGTAATTACTAAGTCTAACGTATGACCTGCTTTATGTGTAGGCTGATTAACGACCTGTCTCAAATCAAAAGAGTCCAGGAGGTTCATGAATTCCTTTAGGTCACACTGATTATCAATATGAAAGTTAAAGTCGCCGACTATTAAGAGTGTGTCATAGTTCGTAATTAAAATTGACATTAAGTCTGAGAATTCCTCAAAGAAAGACGCGTTAAATTTAGGAGGTCTATACACGGATAAAACTAGAACATGAGAATCTCCAAGAATAACAACGGCGAGATACTCAAAGGACTTAAATTTACCAAAACTAACATGTTTACACTTTAACCGGCTCGAGTAAATGTTTGCCAATCCTCCGCCCTTCTTTCCCTGGCGGTCTGCACGAGTAAAACTTTAATCCGGAGGCACAGATTTGATTAAAACAGCCGTGCCATCTAAATTAAGCCACGTTTCACTTAGTGCAATAAAATCAATGTTTCTATCACTAATAAGATCGCTAATAAAAAAGTTTTGTTAGTTAAAGCTCTAACATTTAATAGTGCCATATCTAATGTTTTGGAGGGGCAGAGCTGAATTCTATGCGCGTTATTGGTATTTGGAATAGAAACTAAGTTATTTTTGTTAGCACCGCTCTGTGTGTATTTTTTATGTAATGTACAATCTGTTTTTATAGTTTTAATGCATTGTTGATCTAAAGTAGTAATTGCAATTAAATTATTGGTGTTTATGCCGCACTGCCTAGATTTTTTACGTGGATTAAAATTGGTTATTAGATTATTAATGTTGTGCACTTTTATGGAAGACTTTATTAAGCCATTATGTCCTAGCAAAGCAGTAGCATTATGGAAGGGGTTTAAAGTAGAAATAGACAGTCAAGATAGACGAATTACCTTAGCGATGTTTTCAGAGAGGACCCGGGCACCGAATCTACTCGGATGCATGCCATCCCGCTTGAAGAAACACGGCCTTTCCCAAAAGAGGTCTCAATTGTCGATGAACCCAATGTCTTGAGTCTCGCAGAAGCCTTTCAGCCAGTTGTTTAATCCCAGCAGATGACTGTAGTATTCATTTGATTGTCTGACAAGAGGTAGTGGACCCCAGATTTAAGATTTTTGCCGATGGGGTCCTCTCCTTCGTGTCTATAATTAGTGCTGCGAAGTCAGCCTTGAGAATCTCCGACTGTCGGTGCCTTATGTCGTTTACGCCGACGTGTAAAATAATGGATCCAACTGCCCTCTTGTGCTTCTCGTAGATGGTCGGCGCACGTCTCATCACATCTCGGACTCCAGCACCGGGGAAACAAGAAACAAAAGATTTTCGATTAGGGCATGTGATATTGAGGTCTCGTACAATCGAATCACCTTCCACGGTTACATCACCCGGGGCTGAAGGCAAACTGGAGACGCGGAGAGGGTCGAACCAGTTCTGGATTGAGATGCTCGCCTGTGGCGATGGAGGTGTTCTAGCCTTGAACCCCCGCCTGCATAGCTGAAACACGCCAAGGTCTTCATCGGCGTCGTCGTCGCTCCTACGAGGCGTGGGGGTGAAGCTTACTTGTCCTTGGAATTGAGCAGCACGAGGTGGAGTTGATGTTACGTCGACTTCAGATGTCGAGAATGGTTTATCCAGAAGCCGAGCTTTCAAGTCTCTAAGGTACCTTCGTCTGGACAGGAGTTTCTGAATCTGTTTGTCGAGTGCCTGGAGTTCTTATACTTGGAACCTGGCTGCAAAAAGGCAACATAAGTTGCACAGATGTCTACAGAGTTGTATCCAAAACAGAACTGAAGTTGCAGAGGAAGTTGTCTTGTATTTAAAAGGAAGCAATGTTATTGAGGCCCAGAACTGGAAGTGACGTCCTCAGCAACAACAACAACAACAACAACATTTATTTACATAGCACATTTTCATACAAACAGTAGCTCAAAGTGCTTTACATAATAAGGAATAGAAACATAAAAGACACAATAAGAAAACAAAATAAATCAACATTAATTAACATTGAATAAGAGTAAGGTCCAATGGCCAGGGGGGACAGAAAAAACAAAAAAACTCCAGACGGCTGGAGAAAAAATAAAATCTGTAGGGATTCCAGACCATGAGACCATCCAGTCCTCTCTGGGCATTCTACCTAACATAAACTCAGGGCCACAACTGGAAGTGATGTTCTTGGCGCTGGAACCGGAAGTGATGTTCTTGTGGGCCGGAAACGGAAGTGACGTCATCAAGCCTGAATCAGGCAGAATTTCCCATGTCTGGTCTGCAGAGATAAAAGAGGAAGGTTTAGTGCACCCCGCCACCCCCTGGCCTGGCATGGAATTACCTTCTTTTAGTCCATTTAGCTGCTTCCCATGAGCACGTTGTGTGACAACATGTAATGATTTATCGGTTGTGAAGTTTTTGACACTTTATATAGGCAATGGTCATTACCAAGTGCTTCTAAAATATTTCCTACTTACTTCTAGAATGTTCTGGGAACTCCACATTAATAATAGAATGTTCTCTGTTTCTTTTTTTATTGTTATGAGTAACTTATCACTTAGCCAGTTAAGAACCAGTTATAAGAGTATGAATTATATGTAGTAACAATAAATATAAAATGCTTAGAATAGAATAACCTATAAAATGTTTCACAATCAGGATGAAATTATACAGGTAGGCAAGCTGTCCTAATGGACAAAAATAAGCTTTTTGGAGAAATACCAGCAGAGTGCTTGTGAGTGAGTAAAAGTAAAAGAACAGGTAGAAAGCTGTCTTCTGTGGATCACAGTCTCTGTAGTTTTCTCAAGGGCTAGTTATGTAGTCAAGTACTCTGGGGAGTTCATCTATGTAAGTGAGAAGTGTAGTCTTGAAAAAGACTCAGAAATGGGCAAGAATACCATTTAATCTAACCAGAAAAACAAAGTAGTCATAGCTTTAAATCCATATTAAAATTGCAGTGATTTCAAATTATATCACGTGCATGAGTCTAAATAAATCCAAAAACACAAGTATTTTCTTCTTTTTTCTCTGAGGAATCACCTCTGCATCTGTTTTCGCCAAACACATAACATCCAGAGTGCAACATTTATATGCTACGTAACCACAGCAACATTGTTGAAAATGGCTTAGAATGACCACAACTTGAGAATAATATGTGAAATATGGCAATGCAAAGGTGTCATGCATATCATCAGCATTAAAACACAAAACAAGAAATAATTTTTAAAAAAATGTGACAAAGAAAGTCTGTGCATCATCCAAGATTCTAGAGTTTTAGTAGCTTTGTAAATGGTTATTGTTTGTCTATTTGACAACAAATTTCATCATGTTATTTTTAGCTTTGATTTTGACAACCGAATTGGTTTATGTCCATGATTATTTTGACTTCCCAAGACTTGACTCTGTCCTGTCAATAGATATTATTTTATTGGTTTATCCATCTCCTGGTCCTAGTCTGAACTTTCTGGTTGACTGCCTTGCCAGTCAGTTTACTCAGGATGAAATACCCAATTATTATAGGGATGAAGTGATGAAATGTAATGTAATGTAATTTTTACTTTTACAAATGCATCACAGAGTGGATTTCTTGCTGTTTTTGCCACTGGAATGCAAGACTAAAATTATGCCACAAAATTAGAACATTAGAACACTGTAGACGATAACGGGCCATTCAGCCCAACAAAGCTCGCCAGTCCTATCCACTTATTTATTCCAAAAAAACATCAAGTCGAGTTTTGAAAGTCCCTAACGTCTTACTGTCGACCACATGACTTGGTAGCTTATTCCAAGTGTCTAGCATTCTTTGTGTAAAAAAAAACTTCCTGATGTTTGTGCGAAATTTACCCTAAACAAGTTTCCAACTGTGCTCCCGTGTTCTTGATGAACTCATTTTAAAATAATAGTCTCAATCCACTGTACTGATTCCCTTCATAATTTTAAACACTTCAATCATATCATCTCTTAATCTTCTTTTGCTTTTGCAAAAACATGTAACTGAAAAGGCTCAGCTCTTTTAATCTTTCCTCATAATTCAACCCCTGGAATCAGCCTAGTCGCTCTTCTCTGGACCTTTTCTAGTGCTGCTATGTCCTTTTTGTAGCCTGGAGACCAAAACTGCACACAGTACTCAAGATGAGGCCTCACCAGTGCATTATAAAGGTTGAGCAGAACCTCCTGGGACTTGTACTCCACACACCGTGCTATATAACCTAACATTCTGTTAGCCTTCTTAATGGCTTCTGAACACTGTTGGGAAGTCGATAGCTTAGTCCACTATGACTCCTAAATCCTTCTCATAAGGTGTACACTTGATTTTCCAACCGGCCATTCTGTATTCAAACCTAACATTTTTACTTCCTATGTGTAATACTTTACATTTACTGACATTAAATTTCATCTACCACAAATCTGCCCAAGCCTGTATGCTATCCAAGTCCTTCTGTAATGATATAACAGATTCCAAATTATCTTCTAATCCACCTATCTTGGTATCATCTGCAAACGTAACCAGCTTGTTACTTATATTCCTATCTAAATCATTTATATATATTAAAAATAGCAGCGGCCTCAGCACTGACCCCTGTGGAACACCACTCTTAACATCGGCCAGTTCTGATGAGGTTCCTCACACCATCATCCTCTGCTTCCTGTGTCTGAGCCAATTCTGCACCCATCTAAAAACATCACACTGAACTCCCACTTCTTTTAATTTGATGCCCAACCTCTCATGTGGCACCTTATCAAATGCTTTCTGAAAGTCCAGATAAATAATATCATAAGCTCCAAGCTATACTGAGATAAGGGTCAACTATATGTTGTCCAGTTTATATCCAAGCATTTCATTAGTGGATCCATACTGTAGTTCAGATTGATCACAAGCACCTACATTCTATACACAACACATATGAAATAGCACTACCCAGCTAAGAACATCTTTATTGAAGATGTACTGTCTAGGGATTAACATTTTAGAGATGCTGGGGCTTTTGTTTGGTCCCACAGTTTTATTTTGGTTGTATCTTGGTGTCTATGGCATTGCACAATAGGGATGTTATCAACACTTGCTGTAGGTCCCATGCCAAGAAAGGGTGTAGCTTCAGCACACCTGGATAGTCCAGCAATGTTCTGTCTTTTTCTCAGTGTCTCTTAAACATCAGCCAGTTTGATTTCTGGAGGAAATTTTCATTTATGAGCATAACTGGAGCAATACATATATGTTTGTCAAGTAGTGGCTCAGTTCTTTAGAGGTGGCTATGCAAGTTACTAGTCACTTATCTCAGTTTTTTGTGGCCAATTTCAAACACTATAGCCACAAACATATTTTGTCAGTTCAGCCAAGCTCCTAATGGATACCTGTTCCAAAAATGAAAATAAACAAATAATAATATGCAAAAAGTGCACAAGTATATAGACTTTAAATGGTAACAGGGTGCTGTAAAGCAAAACAGCACTCAATGCTAAAAAAGCCACAATAGCCCATATCACAAGTTTGCAAATTAGAATCTAAGAATACAGGGCATATGAGCAACTGCTCATTGTTGCGCTTACCAGTCCACATTGTTATGAAGGAGTTGTCAAAATTATTTGTAGGTTTCTTAGTGTCTTTCTATGAGTTCTTGCACTTTTTTTCAGAGTTTGGGAGGTGTCTAATTCTGAATGTGATATTATTTTTTTGATCAGAAGTTTTTTTTCTTGCTGTTTTTAGTTTATTTGGTCCATTAATCACTCAATTTCAGATTATCATTGTTAAGGACAACATCTCATATTGTCAGGGGTGTTTCGTTTTCTCCAACTTTGCGGATACGAAACTTTTTTTGTCAAACAACCTTTAGCTGTAGTTTTTCAAAAAAAAAAATTCTGGTTTTGTCTTGGCTTTTTTGGCTCTTATTTTGGCTTATGTAATGATTTAGCAGAAATTCCAACTTACATGTACTCATGTGAACTCTTTACTTAGCTAGCTCTCAAAGAGCAAAAAAACAACATAGAACTATAAATAAAAGAACAAATTATAGCCCACAAAGCAAAATATTTTCAAAAATACTGATGAAAATAACAAATGAAATCCATAGGCACAGATCAGTCAGGACTTTAACCTCCTTAGCATTACATTTTTTCTTAAAAAAAACATATAAAAAGCATTGCATTTTTTTGCTTGAAAATGACATATTTATTAAATTTGATCTTAATTTTGTAAAACGTGCAAAACACTAAAAGTACAAAGTCAAAAGTGCAGAACGTATAACAATGAAACAAATAATAATAACTAGCCAACCCGCGGTGTACCATACGCTGCATAATTAGGCCGGTTTTTTAATGTTTTTTAAGCACAGGGAGAAAATTAACATTTGAAAAATCGGTAATGTAATAAATCAGCAAGAAAAGCAACATTGTAACAATTCACGGAACGAACTAACACATGGGATACCCCTCGCAAACCATTTTACACGCTGCATATGGCGATTCACCTCCGCGAGAAACATGCCTCTATGAACAGTCAACGTGTCTCAGAGGTGCATGTGGCCTCTACGACAGACGAATATAAATGACGCAGTTTTTTTTGTGTTGTCACGTCCGAGATGGTGGGCGTGGCCCTGCGAGTTGTCGTCGTATCCAATGGTCTTGGAGTTGGTGGCCGTGGCTCCTTCCTGCGTGCGCCATAGGTGTCTTACTTGTCGGCGACTTAGTGAATCCACACCCCTTCCGGCGTGCTTTCCATGGGTGTCTTGCCTTAGTGAATCTTTACTAATAAAAGGCAAAGCCCTGACTGACTGACTGACTGACTCACTCACTCACTCACTCACTCACTCACTCACTCACTCACTCATCACTAATTCTCCAACTTCCCGTGTAGGTAGAAGGCTGAAATTTGGCAGGCTTATTCCTTACAGCTTACTTACAAAAGTTAAGCAGGTTTCATTTCGAAATTCTACACGTAACAGTCATAACGGTCGACAACGTCCTCCATGTTGAACTTTCTTATTTATGGCCCCATCTTCACGAAATTTGGTAGGCGGCTTCCCTGCGCTAACTGAAACCGATGTACGTACTTATTTCGATTGTATGACGCCACTGTCGGACGGCATATTGAACTTTCTAACGTCACTAATTTTCCAACTTCCCGTGTAGGTAGAAGGCTGACCCCATCTTCACGAAATTTGGTAGGTGGCTTCCCTGCGCTAACCAAAACCGATGTACGTACTTATTTCGGTGGTATGACGCCACTGTCGGCCGCCATATTGAATTTTCCAAACGTCACTAATTCTCCAACTTCCCGTGTAGGTGGAACGTTGAAATTTGGCAGGCTCATTCCTTACAGCTTACTTACGAAAGTTAAGCAGGTTTCATTTCGAAATTCTATGCGTAACGGTCATAACGGTCAACAACGTCCGCCATGTTGAACTTTCTTATTCATGGCCCCATCTTCACGAAATTTGGTAATCGGCTTCCCTGCGCTAACCGAAACCAATGTACATACTTATTTCGATGGTATGACGCCACTGTCAGCCACCATATTGAACTTTCCAACGTCACTAATTCTCCAACTTCCCATGTAGGTAGAAGGCTGAAATTTAGCAGGCTCATTCCTTACAGCTTACTTACAAAAGTTAAGCAGGTTTCAATTCGAAATTCTACGCGTAACGGTCATAACGGTCAACAACGTCCGTCATGTTGAACTTTCTTATTCATGGCCCCATCTTCAAAAAATTTGGTAGGCGGCTTCCCTGCGCTAACTGAAACCAATGTACGTACTTATTTCGGTGGTATGACGCCACTGTCAGCCGCCATATTGAACTTTCCAACGTCACTAATTCTCCAACTTCCCGTGTAGGTAGAAGGCTGAAATTTGGTACTTATTTTGGTGGTATGATGCCACTGTCGGCCGCCATATTGAACTTTTCAACAGTCTTTGTTAGTTATGGGCCCACCTTCAAGAAATTTGGTATTCGGGTTCCCAACGCTAACTGAATCCTACTTACATAGATATATACGTCCATAGCCTGCAGCTCGGTCACCGTGTGAGGCGGCGTTGGGTCCCCCATCTCAACGCCTCCCACATTGTTGGCTACCTGCCTATATAAGGCCGTCCATCGCTCCAGTCTCTACATTCCCTTCCTTGCTTCGCCACGGGATTCACGTCTCCCTGCTGATAACTACAGCCTTTTTATTTAATCCACAGCTTCTCCGCTGTTTTATTGTTCATTTATTACGATTATAGTTATTGTGTAGGTATTTTAGACTTACTTTACATTGTTCAGGTACCCATTTCCTTTATCATTCCAACCGTACCCGCATTAACATGTCTATCGAGGTGATCACCATCGATCAAAGAACTGTCACTTACCGAGTGATTTCCATGCCCGGAGATGGCACCTACCTTTTCCATTGTCTTTGTTACATATTGCACAGCCATACAGGCTCACTCTTGATATCCGGAGGAACATTGTGTCTTATGTATTGAATGACTGGGACAGGTTCAAGGTGTGGACTGATGATGGTACAGGAGATAATTATACTACACAGGAGCACTATAAGAGTGAAATGCTTAAGCAAATTCACCTATGGTTCTTCATGTGAGTTGATGGCTGCCGCTGAATTGTTCGGTTGTCTCTTTCAAGTGTACCGAAATGGCCAAATATTTTACACCTTTCGACAACTGCCAATGCCTCTTAAACATCTTAGATTCACAGGTGACGATTCGAGTAGTGGACACTTTGATGTTTATGAATGTTTAAACTTTTAAAAGCTGGATGTGAAGTTAAATATTGGTATATTTTCCCTCAGTTTAAAAATGTTTAATTTTCTTCTTAATAAAAATTTTAAGGCAGTACTTTGCTGCTGCGAAGTGCGGGTATTTTGCTAGTTATATATATAGATAATGAAAAATAATAATAAAAATAATGCTAATATTGTATATACTGTCAAAATGTGTACTTTGTGTGGTATATGTTGAAGCATGGTGAAATACACAATCCAGCCTCACAGTCAGGACAATAATAATATGATTCCTTGTGTATTTTCTTTCCAGAATGATTAGATTTTGAACAGCACGCTGCGCAAGTGTGATTGACATGAGTCCAGATTTGTCAGAATCACTTTAGAATTCAATTCACTGCCTGAAGACAGATGACACATTGTCATCACTGCTCGTATCACTGTCAAGAGTGTTCAACACCTGGGCTGCTGAAAAACATTTCTTATAAGATGCCATTATAATGCTAGGAGAAGATGTGTCTGCACTGTTGCCTGTGTAACACTCAGGTCTGTTGCTTATGCAAGATACGTCTATATCGTCTCCTGAGCAACATCCGGCACTAACGCTATTGGCACTTTTACTTCCCAAGTAATCCTCGGGTCTAACGTGAGATGCGTCTATACAGTTGTCCAAGTGATGCTCAGGTCTAACGCTAAGGAGGTTAACCTTTTTGTTGTTAACTCCAAACATCTCTTGGGCTCTGAATTCTATGTAAATATGATTAACCCCAAGTCTTTCTGGGGTTAAGCTGTATTGATAAGTTAGGGAATATTAACAGCATTCTGCTGCCATCTTGTAGATGAAACATCTCACTGCAAAAAAGGTTCACCATGGTGCAAGTAAGTCAGTCAGTCATTATCCAACCCACTATATCCAAACACAGGGTCACGGGGGTCTGCTGGAGCCAATCCCAGCCAACACAGGGTGCAAGGCAGGAACAAATCCCTGGGCAGGGTACCAGCCTACCGCAGGACACACACACACCAAGCACACACTAGGGACAATTTAGGATTGCCAATTCACCTAACCTCCAAGTCTTTAGACTGTGGGAGGAAACCGGAGCACCCGAAGGAAACCCACGCAGACACAGGGAGAACATGCAAACTCCAAGCAGGTTGGACCCGGGAAGCGAACCCAGGTCTCCTTTGGTGCAGGTAAGTGTATGGCAAAAAGGCAAGTAAAAGGACAAAAAAGACATTAGGACACTGTTCGTAATGCAGCCATTTTCAATGTTCATGTCAAGGGAAATGTGGAAGTCACCAAGTCTGCGTTGTGGTAGCCTACAATAACACAACGTTCACAGGTCAGGCACTGACATTCTACCTTCTCGTGTGCAAGCAACTTAAAAAATATTTTAGGAAAAGCAAGCAAAGACACACACTTGTACTGTCCCAATTGTGACATTGGGCTGTTTGTTGGTGACTGTTTCAAAATATATCACATGAAGAACACATTTTAAATCTGCATTAGTAAAGCAGTGAACACTTAACATACCTTTACTATTGTATTTATGTTGATGTTTTGGTATCAGCATATTTCTGTTACACATGATAACATTTTTTCTTGTTGAAAATAAATTCAAAGTATATGGCTTATTTTTTCAGGAATAAACATAACGCCAAGGAGGCTGCAAAATGTTGCAAAGTAAACAGCAAAGGACTAAGCTTCGCAATTTCTATAAAGATTCCCCAGTGCTGAAAATCTTAGCATGCTTCCTGGGCTCCTTCAATAAAGGGGAAAAATGACTATGTAACATGGCTTCACATGACCAGCTCCTTGTAACATCACATTGTTGAGCCATCTTGGATCCTAGGAAATTATCAGATCATCAGCCAAATTATGCACAGAAAGAAAATAAATAATAAAAATTGTAGGTAGACTCTGAAAGGTCTGTTTTGTGACAGTCCAAGGAGCAGGTGAACAACCACTGATCTGTTTGTAGGTTCTTAACCAGTTTTGTAAGCTTTTATAGAAGCAGATAAACTCTGTAATTGAATATTGCAAGGCTACTTCCAGATCAACAACTGTTTCATCCTGGTCATCTTTGCAATTTTCGTGTAGGATACAGTTGCCTTGACCGATTTTTCATTCTACCTGTTACTCTGTGACTACAACTATTGGTAAGTGTATTCCTAATTTTTGTTGCCCATACTTTACTGAGTCTAGGATTCTAATTATTCTTCTTTAATTAAAAATAGTGACTGAAGAATTTCTTGGATATTCCACCTTTATTTCATGCAGTCTTGCACTTATTTACCTGACCCTTGACACTTGAAAAATAACACCAAAAACTCAATGTACATAATGGAAAATAGTAGTAGTGTTTTTTTTTTTTGTTTTTTTTTACCTGACTGGATGGTAAAACAGGAATTTGTCAAGAAAAAAGTATAAGAATACATACTTAAATTTAAATGAGTTATTACTGCCATCTAACTTTGAACAAAGCCCTTTGCAATATTATATCTACAGTTGTAATATTCAGATAGCTGTTCTTGTTACAAATGGTCTATCTAGCACTATCATTTTAGACAGAAAATGATTGTTGGTCTTAAGTGCTTTGCCCATTGAGAGTAATTTTCCCATTCCCAAACACAACTAGCTTTCATTATCTTTAAAATTATGTTTTAATGAGAAATGTATGCAGTGTGCAAAGTCAGTAATGGAAATGACCCCAGCAACTAACAAGTCTTCTAAACAAGTAGTTGAAGATACACTACCTGCTTTCAATCCTTTCAAGTAAAAAAATAGAATGTTCAATGGTCCCAAGATCTATGGAAGTACTGTACATACAAGAAATAAAAGTAGGCAGCTACACCAAAAGAGTTACTAAAACCATTTACATAGTTGCATAAAGGAGAAGACACACTCAAAACTAGGAGTTTTAAATCCAGGTGACATTGACCAATAATATTATGAACTCAAAATAACTGAACAAAAACATAGCACTTATAAGAAGGAAAAGCCAGTATGAGCAACATTATATTCAACAATTAGTGAGTATATTTAATAAATACTATAGGTACTACATTTCAAGCAGATGTATCCAATAGTCATTCCCAGCACACCCTCACTTTCTGTTTGGTACTTGCAGGTCTGTCCAGCAGATATGATGCATGTCTAAGCCAGGTCATCACCTGGTTTTGATGATTTAGCAGCTCTCCACTCCTCTTTTTAAGAGAGGTGTAAAATGACACAACTGATGATTGGATAACACAACTAAAAAGCTGATCACTGACATCTGACCTTTGCCCTTGGCACTTTTTTACCAGGTACACTTGCAGGCAATGATGTACTCAAACATGATGTTAATTATAGATAAACCAAAACTAACCTAAAACTCCAATAATATTCACTACTGATTTATATCAGGAATATTATTCCCTGTAATCACACCCCTCCTGGCATTGGTGTCATTCTCCAGATGAGTACTGCAGTCTGAAAACCTTTTATTCTTTAAAATATGGCACTTCAAACTAATGGCACTCCTCTTCTCAGGTTGCTACGCTGGCCTTGGGTAATTCAATGGGTCTGTGTATATGGAAGCACATGTGAGGTCCTACACTCCTTCTTGCACACTTGTCTGCTTTTGAATGGAACGTGGTGATACCACCTCTATATGGCATCAAATCTCAATCCAGACTCTTTTCCTGTGTAGTTCCTAGCTGGTGGAATGACCTATCCATCTCCATCCGAGCTGCAGATGATCAGGAGGGGACATGAGTGTTGAATCTAAATGGCCCCGATGCTGTGGGCAAAATATTGTTGATTCCTAATATGACAGTAACCTTAGGACCCATTTGTAGAGACCTGTAATAAAGAAAGCTGTCTTCCAAATACCAGGCATTTACCAGAAAACATCATGCCTAGGCCAGACTACACCTCAAAAGAAAGAGAACGGTCTACTTTAGTCTCATGGTAAAATAAATACACACTGTTCTACTGTGGGCGAAGTGGTGGATCTGAGGCTAGGGATTTGCACTACCGGTTCGAATCCCATAAACACCAAAAGTGACTCTATTTCTTTGGGCCCTTGAGCAAGGCCCTTAATTTGCAATTGCTCCATCCTGGGTATGACGTCAATCTGCATCCAGCCCTGCATGTAGGCCCTCCAACATTCAGGGAAAACCTGGGGGTTGGTGGCAGAATTGGCACTCTAGCCACCATGAAAAACCTCACATTGGTTCCACTCCATCTGAACTAGTGTGGTGCTGAGGTGTCACCCATTGCAAGGCTGCACTCAAGTCATAATCTGGAATGCTGAGTTGGTTTGTCATGTGGTGGGTGCAGCAATGTGCTGTATCAGCATGTGTTCCTAACCTCTCTTTCTACTGTACCTAAATTTGAACTTTGAAAATGAGACTCGATGATGGTATTTTCCTGAAGAAATAAAGTGATAGACTTGTGTATTTGATAGTGCCAGGTGGAGATGAATTATTTTTGAAGCACTGCGTAAAAGTATACTATATACTAATATATAATGCATGCAGGGTATGCTCCTGATAAACAATGGCTATGTAATTCACAAATTGCTGCTATAAATGCTTGATGCCAAGTTCCTTCCTGCTTATGAACCATTAATAGGCCGGATTGTTAAGTTGGAAACTCACATTATAAAGATACATTAGACTGCATTAAACATTAGATGACCTACATACATGGGCTACAATGCCAGACTGCAGTGCACACCAAGAGTACAGCATTTCTATAAACATCAATCCTTTCAGCATGTCAAAAGACCAAAGTTTTCAAAAATGAATGTGGCAAGTGTGCAGAGCATAACTTAAAGAGCGTGCATGCATTTAAAAGAATTAGATACGTGATTGAAGAAAAAAATATAACATCAATAGGGTGTTGATAAAAGCAGAAAAATGATTGTAGCAGTTTGCTTTGCTCAGCAACATTTCACCATTTTATCTGCCAAACAATTTGCAAGTAAATGGCCAAAAGTAAAAATAAGGTTTAATGAAATAGAAATAACACCTGCTGTTAATTTCCTTATGCCCTGAAAGGATTAAAATCCACAAGGAAAGGTGTAATTTTAGAAGCAAAAACATGAAAATAATGTGTACTACTGCTCTATACTGATAAAATGCCCGTCAAGTTTTTCTTTTGACTTCCTTATACACTTTAAAATGTTTTATTTGGAATACACTGAAAATAATAAATAAACTTCAAAGCATGTGTCAACCATGTGTCATTTTTTTTTTACCTGAGTGTGCTAACCCTTCTTAAAAGTGGTCAACAAATTGTACCAATAGGCTTCCACCTTAATGAAAGGAAAAGTGTCTGTGTTTCTGTCTGGTTTCAATGTTGTGGTCTTTCCAAAAGATAGTGCATCACCAACACTTTTACTAATAAAATGCATTGCATTTTTCATTCTAACAGATGGTGCATCACAAACATTAACACTACTTTTACAAATCCCATACTAAATGGCATATAACAGTGACTTAAGCACGGTGCACTGAAAACGATAACGCTGTGGTCTGAGTTCATTACTTAGATTTCAACCCATCTTAGTAGAACTGCTAGGAAATAATATAATAATATAAAAAAGATGAACAGCAAACAAAAAGCATACTTGTGAATAATAACATAACAGTAACAATGTGAATTCTCTTATTAATATTTTGTACTTTGATTTTTACTATTTAATCTATAACAATGAGTGAAGAGCTGTGTATATCGAGAAAGATGCTTGTATTTATGTTGTTTCATTGCATTCTAAATCCATTAACTATTGTGGAAGAAAATGTAGGTCATGATATTATTTAACTTTAACTGATTATAAGGCTTCATTCCACTAAGAAGACTGAAACCTAAATCATACTTTCAAGATATTTTTTATAGAGGAGCATGAATGCTTAATTACGTGACTACTACAAAGAAAAAAATCAGATAGGTAAGGCAGATTTCACATATCCTGTATTCCAGTTCTTTTAAACAATGGGCAATGTTTTAAATTTTAAGGCAGGGAAGAAAGTAAATAGCCGGTCTTGTTTTTCAAAGTTCTAGCAGATAAGTTACAATTTTGAAATTTTACATAAATAAAAAAAACATTTTATATTTAAATTCAGCAGTATTTTTACTCTATTATAACTATTTGTTTCACATATTCTTTGCTTTTTTGAAATTTCAAAGATTCTAGTAGATTTGTGACTAGCAAACAGAAGGTGGCTTTCATCTCTCCACATACTAAAATATGTCTAAAATGGGCAGAGGTCAAAACCAAAAGCACCAAAGTCCAATTTGAAACCAATAATTGAAGTCAAAAAGCCTATCTAACTAAGATCAAAGTGTTTTGTCCTTCCAGAACCACCAACTTCAATGTAAAATATGTTTTTGCTTGAATCCTTACTCTTGGACAATGTATACAGGGTACTGTGTTTTATAATGAAAGGAACCAACTAACCTCTCAGGTTCTTTTCTCAGCTGGGGATAAGAAGAAATGTTAAAATCAGCTATATACTTGTTACCTGTAACAACTTACCTGTCTCATGTCCATATTATACCCCACAAATTCAAGTCCAGGGACTTCTAATGGGAGGCTGCTTGCTGATTGGAGCTATCTTAATTACCTACCTTCACTTCAACCTAGTGTTAGCACCAACAGAGGAATTCTCAAAGGCATCCTCTTGAGCCCTTAAGGGACCACACCTAGACAAGGGAAGGACAATCCAGCACTTAGCTATGCTAGTAATAATTAGGCAAAGTCATTCAGTTTTAAACTTTTACTTAAAAATTATATTTATTTGCATTAAAACAATTAATAGCAGATGCTGTATATGGAGATACACAGAATTGAACAAACTTTAAATCTTTCATATAGTCCAAGCAGAAGTGACACAATACTACCATTCCACTCCCTGGTGTCTGCTTTGCTTGCAGGTTGTGTTTTCAAGCAAAACGAAGAAAAAAAAAAATAGTGGAACCCTACAGAACATCCTGGTCAGCTGCCACAACAGGCAAGACTGAAACTACACCAGGTATACTACAAACTCCTGAACACAATACAAGGTGTAGAACAAGAAAACAAGTGTAGTGCCTGAAGAGGCAGTCAGAAGAAAAATTCTAAGAGCAATGACCAGGAGAAAAGGACGAGGTCAATACCAGAAATCAGAAAGAAAGTCTACAAATTTGCTAACCAAAAATCAAAGTCAAAAGTGTAAAGCTAATTTCTATTGCTAGGAGCAAAACCAAAATTTAGATCAATTTTAGATAAGCCGGAAATACGCACTATGTCCTTTATACAGTTGCGTCAATTGCGTCACCTGTCACGTATTCCAGGTGCATTATGGGTAACACTGTCACGGCAATGACCATGCAACTATCCACAAAATGGCAGTGAAAACAGCAGTAAACAATTATAAACTTTTCAAGTCTCTGATTGCAAAAGAAAAGTGCAATATTGAATTCCCTATGTCCAAAAATCTCAATTAAAAAATAATGATTATTACCTTGGACAGGAGAGCAAACAAAATTAACAAAATGTGCCATCATTACATAAACAAAAATAGCATACAAGTCCAGTTGTATAAAAATGGAATGCTTGTCGCTGTTATTAAGTACAAGAAGCTAATTTAAAATGAGGCAGTTTCGATAGTGTGCTTAGCCTTCTGCCCTAACTGGACAAAATATACTTGTACCTTCTGATATAAGGTGTACATTCCAACACTGAAATTAATGCAATTATCTGATTTAAGACATTGTTTTTGAACTGGACACGTAACGAAAGCCTAAGATAACACAACTTGTGAACTTGTAGACTGACTGATACTTTAGAAATGATCCATCCATTCATCTTCCTAACAAACTTATCCTGGCTAGGGTCACTGGGGACTATCACTTCAGAAAAAAAACAAATGCAAGTAAAAATAATTGAACACACGTGGACAAATTTCAAGTAATTTCAATGCTTTTTAAAATAAATTAATATTTCTTAGAATATTTTACTTAATGCTTGTACGAATATGATAGGAATGATGAAATATAAGAAGTACACAATTATTTAAAACTAAGTTCAATTTATAATTGTCAAATACATAGAGCTTAATGTATGAGGAGAAAATATGCATTGTGTAAAATAGAACCTAGATGGTTTAGAAGCTTAGAATAACAGTTTTTGGTATGACTCTGCCCCACACTCTTATCACTAATCAGTGCGACTTCTTTTGGGATTCCTCAATTACGAGGCATTTTGCAGGTATAACACATTTCACTGTTCTGCGGCAGTCTGTTGCTGTGGTAACACACAAAGTATGCAACATTATCACTACATCTTATAATGTAGGCTATGACTACATAAAATAAACTATAATAAAATAATAATGTTACAAAAGTTAAAATTCAATATAAAAATAGGAAAAAACTGTCTAAAATTTGTCATCTACTATAAATGTACAATTACTAGACAGTTTACATTGAATGTTTCAGCATTATAACTTACAGTAGTTAGAAAAATGCATTTTTATTGTCAAAATGATTTTACCTTCTACAATTGCCAATGGCAACATGCTGTAAAATTAGCCAACCTACCAACCTAATTGCCCTATTACTTTTTACAACAACAGGGGTGGGCAAAAGTAGGTTTACAGTTTATTCTTGTATTATTATTAATTTATTAATTATTATGTTATTTGTAAGTACTTTGTGTCATTGTGACATTCTTTTGAGTTAATAAAGTTAATAAAGCTATTGAGTTAATAACACTAGTGTAATAATCATAACCTGTATGTCATTTTCCATATGAAAAAAGTGAACCTACTTTTGCCCACCCCTGTATTTTTTCCAGGACAAATATGGAAGGAGTGAGGCATATAATAAAAAATTGTTTAGCCCAGTAACGGGCCTGACATCTCTCGTTATGCTTTTCTTTTATTATAGACTACAAGAAAAGCCCATCTTGCAGTAACAAACACACACTGAGTACGGCAGCAAGTCCTGCTTTACCCTAGACCATGACACTGCCATTTTCTCTGATCGTCTTCTCATGTTGTATCACTGCACATTTAAAACAAAGGCAGCTCACAGAGACATGCTAAACTATTTCCTGTGAGCTTCTACTAAGGCCAGAACTCCCTAGTCGCTACACTAAGATACAATAATGGGAAAAAAAAATTGCCCACCTAAGAAATCTTTCTTTAACAATTGGAACGTAAAGGACAAGTTAAGTCATATCTCATTAAGCCTGTCAAAATGTGATATATGAGAGAACTTGTACCTCAGTATACAGCCACTATAGATGCCAGTGTTTTGGTGGCAACAGCTTGCGGAAAATAGTACAATAAATAAACAGTCCGTAGTTATGTTGTTGTGAAAAAGGTATAAAGCTGCTGAAGTTTGAGACAACTAGATTTGTGAAAGATGAATATTGTGATGATAATGACAGTGATCATTGGTGATCAGTTGGATGATGTGGAACCTTTATTCTCTAGTACAGATGTGGGTAGCTGCTCCGAAGGCGTTTCTTCATCAGAAGGTATCCGACTTGTCACGACTGTCGGAATAGCACTGCATGGACATTCTGCCACCCACTGAGTGCAAACATTCACCATCTACCAAATGTGTTGTGAAGTAATTATCAATTTCTTTACATTTTACATACAGGGTTATTCTTCATAATATAACTGTTGCTTTCTGAGACATTTCTTTACATTTTTTATTTTTTTGATTGAGTTCATTATTTATCATACAGTAAATTGTGAGTTGCCCGGACACCACCAGTCGGAAACCACATCTTTATAAAACTTATACGTTTATTAAGCACCACTATTTACAGGTTTTAGTCCCAAACACCACACAAAGCACTCAGCAATAATCCCCACAATGAACTTCTTTATATCTCAGTCCTTAGCCACCTCTACTCTCCTCCTGGGAGCTTTGTCCCACTCCCACTCCCGACCCAAGCTCCTCGAATGTCGGAAGGCGGCACCTTTATTCCCGCCCAGATGTGCTCCAGGTGGCTGATGTGAGGTGTGGCGGAAGTGCTGTCCTTTGCACCGGCAGCACTCCGTGCGTCCCTGGCAGGTTCATCCGCCATCCTGCCTGGTGTGGTAGAAGTGACAGTTCTCCGGGTCCCACAAAGCTTGGGGCGCCCCCTGCCAGTGGCCACAGTTTCCAACAGACCAGAACCTCTTTGTTCCTTTCCTAGGGTCCTCTCCTAGTCCAGGGCGGTTTCCCCCTCGTGACCCGGAAGCTATTAATGTCCCTTTCCGGTCCCTCCAGGCATCCCGGCCAGGTAAGAACCCCAGACATTTGTGACACTATGCATAGACTAGTACTGCAGCATCCTGGTAATAAATGGTCCAGCAATCAATGCTTTCAGTTGTAAAGGGGTGACACTTTCTCCAAACAAACTATTAGAAACAACGGTTTGTTTGCCACCGACGTATAGAGCAAAACTGTCCGTGATGTCATGATTCAATGAGCATGTTAATGTTTTTGGCAATGGCCAGATAAAGCCATTTGATGTGGAGAATGCTAAAATACAGAAAGGGCACAAAGAAACAAATCTGTGCATACTGCCAACACAAACAAAAAAGATTTATGAATTTGTGTTTTTTCCCCTATTTAGATACACTCCTATGCAGCTCTTCCCTAAAGCCCAACAAAATAAATGTCCAACATGTTCAGATAATGCCTGGAGTATGCGTAGAACCCATAAAACCCTGATGCTGTTAACTATAGATAAAATATATTTAAAATTCTTGAAATTATTACACAGAGAAAATATGCCTTTTAAAAAAACAATGCTGGTATTTTGGTTCCCAATTGTCAATTTAAGTGCAATATAAGTAAAGCAGAAAGTCTTATGAATGTAATGTGAACAAGTCAAAGCCAAAGAGAAAAGGTAAATTGTTGCACTATTAGGATAAATGAAAGTTTAAAAAGCAACCACAGCCTAAAGGTGAAAAGAGCCTTTGGGGTTTACGTAGAAAAAAAAAAAATTGCAGATGAAAGAAAATTATACATGAAGTTTGGAGTCTTTCTGAAAGCATACTGCTGTGTATGTAGAGGTTTAATTTTGTTTTTTTTTGTACATCTGAAGGTGAGAAGAAATCACTCACTGTGACAGCATGGCAAGATTGACTGCCAAAAATTAAGATTTATAGTACAGTGCTTTGGTTGTGTTGGGAGGCATGAATGCTATTGCTATTTAGAACAAAAGCACAGCATGCCTTCGAAACATAATATAATTAAATACCACAGTGCAAAAGGTGTATTTATTAAAGCACTTATGGACTACTGTAAACCGAAAACTAACATTAAAGATCCGAAAACTTGCATGAGAAAAACAGCACTTTTAAAGTAATCTGGTGATTATGCTTATTTAAAAGACAAAGCCAGTAAAATGTTTTAATTGTTCAAACAGACTATAACTTTAAATATTATTTTTCAGTCAGCTGTTTATTTTATTTTATTATTTTAAAACTGTGCAGACAAAGCAAAACATTTAGTTATACAATATAAACTGACAAACCATCATGTGTTTATCTTAATGGTAAACTACTGTTTATTAAATGTTAACGAGATTAACTGTTATTTGTTTTATTTCATAATTTAATGGCATATCCAGAGATAGCAGTTTCTTTATATTTCAAATGCTAATTAATCAAAATCAAACTTTCTCTCATTTATGGTAATGATTTTAGTTGAATGTGTCTTGATGCTTCCAATCGTACCGCAACTCCAAATTTAAAAGAAGCTATGGCAATAAAAAATGGCAGCATGTTGTGTGTTGCTCATTGCAAGCTCTTTCGTATATAATTTTAGCGCCTACTAAATTAGGAATTAATATCATCAGTTATCTACACCTAATACAAACCAACATATCTCTCTATTCATAAAAAAAAAATCTTGGAAGGCTTGGAAGGAGACGATACGTGATCTTCTCAGAAGACAATTTGACGTCCCTCACGAGACATTTAAACGTTACATGAGAAAAGGCAGTGAGACAAACGGACAGCTTCTGTACAGGGTTTTAAATGATCAACGCGCAGCACAACAAGCAGAACATGCAGATTGGCAGCAGCAGGAGAAAGACAGCAGCTGATCAGACCGCATCTTCTTAGCGTGCGTTCAGACTGATGGGAGGGGGTGGGTGAGCAAAGTAAGCAGGGTGCAAAGCCCCCTAGTAATACAAATAATAAAAAGAGCTAGAAAAAAGGGGATTGGGGAGCAGTCCAAATGAGCATGAATCACCATGGGAACCAGTTAGGGAACATGATTCTTATTAATGTTAAAATATGTGTTGTGGTTTCTTTCTTTAAGATATTTGTTTAAAGCCATTTTTAAATATAAGCACAGCACAAAGCTATGACTTTTAGTATTCTCATTTTGCACTTAAATTTCTGACCTGTGGTACAGTTTAGCCAATCACAGAAAAGAGGGAGTCCAAGCAGAGACAGCAGACTAAAGGCCCAACTAGCAAACTGAAACTCACCAGTGTAAGAAACATAGTCTAGGAAATTTAAATGGTAAACTGGTCATTTTCTGAATATGCTTCCACATGCGTGAAAGCAAAGCTCTCGAACCATTGGTTATCTTCGTGCATGCGTATCTTGTGGACACATACTGATGTTGTCAGTTAAAATGACATTGGGCAGAGTTAGGTTAGAAGTGTTCACCTTGGCCCTGACAAGCTTTAAAAAGTCATCAGCTTAAAGTGAAAGTATCTATTGAATTGAAAAGAAGAACCAAGAAGGAAGAGAAGGAGTGACATGTAAAAAGAAGGCATCTCCTGAGACCAGCAATGTAACTTTAAGAGACTCAAAGCTCCTGAAATATGCCCAATGCTATTAATTAATTTGTCACACCCTTTTACCTTTTTATTTGCTTTCACGTTTTAGCACATTAAGAATATCTAAGAATGTTAAAATCTATAATTTATGTACCCCTTTCCCATGCTTCGTTTGTTGCTCTATCATGCCACCTGGGGTACAGAGAAAAGTAAGATGTCCTCTAATAGATGAAATGAAGCACAATGCCAGTCATTTCTGGGTGCGGATGGTCCTTAGCTCCAGTGGCAAGCATCCTGCATCTGCAAGCGGAGTCTTCTTCCAGGTCAGGTGAGTGTAAGGATAAGAGAACAAGAGTTGGAGTTGGGGTGGAGGACATATATATGGATCTGCATAACAAAGAATCTGGGCTGGGGAATAAAATTATGTAATGTTTTAGAAGAGCATCACCCCAAAACTCTTCCATGATAAAACAGAACCAACCTCATCTGCCAAGGATTTTTGATTCATTTGCTGGGTAACATTGCCAAACACAAAGAAACTAAAAACTGCTTACAGTTAGATGTTTGTAATAGACTGAATTGTCTAGTAAAAGAAGTGAAGGTGGGCTGCATTTTATGGTAAACATGGTGATTTCTTCAAGATATTAGTCATCTGAGGTGGAACATTCAATCATCAAATTCCCTTTACTGTTTTGTACATTCTGATGGCATTCTCAGGTTTTTTTCTGATTGCTCCCATCATATCTCTTCAGGCAAACGCTAACATTTTGTTTTGAAATCTATACAATATCATTTGAAATGCGGGCATTTAGATACAGGGCTTTAACAAAGCAAGATTAAGAAATGTGTACTCTAAATATCGTGATGAGTATGTACTACAGATTCATCAAAAAGATGTGTAAGATGGTGTGTTTCAAAAAAATAATGGGCATATTTCCAAATACAATCAAAATAGACATTCGGATTTTACTGAGGGCTTGCAAAAACCTGTTTTAAATTTTTAAATCAAAAAACTCCAGACACAAGTTGAGGAAAGCAATTTAATCTCATAAATATAAGTAAGCTAAAGGCTGGGTATAGAAACAGTCATGATTCACATAACACACGGTATGCTTTTAGACACCACTGGGTTACAAAGTAAAATCCAATCCAGTTGCATGCAGATTTTGTCTCTCAAATGTATTTTCTACACCCACTGTCTTCCAAGAGATTGCCTGCAGCACTATATTCTTTTGGTTTTTTATGTATGACATAAGGAGGAATTATTATAAACAAGTAAGGATCTTAAAGCATTCGATCCAGATGGAATCAGAGGGTGTTTTTAAAAACCTGTAGTGACCAATTACCTGGCATTTTAAATGACACCTTTAATATCTTACTGGGGAAATCTGTAGTCACCACCTGTTTCAAAAAGACAAACAAAGCAAAAGCACTGGCTCCACTCCATGATGATGGAATGCTTTTGGAGAGTGGTAATGGGACACAATAAATAGAATATTCATTATAGTTTTGACTTCTCACAGTTTGCATATTGTTATAGAATAACCAGGGATTCACTCTTGGTTTGTCCCTTTTCCTTTTGTTTTGTGAATATACAGTAATTGATTTTGGTCATGTTTTCCTTTTACTTACCGTACATTCTCAGTCAATATTTTTTTGTTAGTTATGTTTGTATTATGTTGCTTATATATCTTTTACTTCTTGTTAGTATGTTTCTTGTTTTTTGTACGTTGAACCTGGCTGGGCATACCCTCCTAAAGCCAAAGTGTTGGGACTGCCCACAACCTTATATAAATTAACTTTTGCACTGCATTCTCCTTTCTTCAGAATTGAAAGTGCTTTTTCTTTATGGCTTTTCTGATTTTTTAGGCTTTTCCCTTTTTTGCTTGTTGTTTATATTCTTGAATGCTTAATAAAACCTGTAAAATATAAAGAAACTTTATAAAGGTCTTTACGGTTTTACTTCTTATAGATATATATTGTTGCGCATGTGTGCCTGGGGATCACGTGAGGCTTAATTAAAGGAAGTGATACCACCCTGAATTGAGAGGCGGTGCTGTTTCTAACTGTCTCCACTTATGGAGCCCAGAGATGGCCTCACACTTTCCAAAAAAAAGAGGAGTGGCCAAAATGGATCATCTTAGTTTGAACCCCTACACTGACATAAAAGGAGCTCCCGTGCTGCCTGAAGCAAACATATTGTGTATGGATTGTCCAAATTTTTGTATTGTTTGCTTTAATAATAATGTTTTTGTATACCTTACATTATAAGAGTTTTCCCAGCTAGCTCCCTAACATTTATGTTTTCTTAGGCTGGTCCTTTTGGGGCTTGTGCAGGCCAAGAAGCTGTCTTCTTGAGTTTGAGGCCAAGCTGAGTTTTGTCACTAGCCTGGATTTGGAGCCTAGGTTTTGGGTAAGCCTGAGCCAGAAATTTTCGTGGAATTCAGCAGATTATATCACCTATTGTCACAACAAGCCCATAGAGGATGCCATATCCCTTTAAAGTTATACTATACCTTCACAACTGGATAATAAAAAGTGAAATGGCAGAGTGCTGTTTACACAGGGTTGCCAGGTCCTTAAAAATGTATAGCACAAGGACAGCTTAAAAATCATATAGTTGCCTAAAAAAATTTCAATACCTGATGTAGACAAAATGATATAAGAGAAAGCAGGAGGCAGCATTAAGAGCGATGGATTAGGTACATACCATCGAAACCCCTTTCCCTCAGAGATCTGAGAATGATACAGTGTGTATTGTGGTGCCCAGCCAGGACATCCCACTGATGGAAGTATCAGGGAAGACAGCATTTGCAAGGCACTACCTCCCATGGGACACTAGAGGGCAGCCCTCCTGAGTGGCTGTGCAACCACAGATTCCCACGCCGGCAGTTGGAGTTTGGTGCAGCCCTGTTGGGTTCTGTGGGCACCACCAGGGGGAGCTGCAGAGTCTTTTCTTGAACTTCCATCACACCTAGGAGTGATTCCAGGTAATGTTAATGAACCATCTGGGGCACTCCCAGGAACAACATAAAAGGGGCCACCTCCCACCATTTGGAGAACCAGAATCAAAAACTGAATTCTCTCATTTATGTAAGTATTCAGACACTTTGCTGTGACACTCCAAATTGTGGTCAGGTGCATTCTGTTTGCTTTAATTATTCTTAAGCTGTTTTTAGAACTTGACTGAAGTCCACCTGTGGCAAATTGAATCGGTTGTGCAAAGTTTAGGAAAGCAAAAACCTCTATATATAAGTTCCAACAATTCACCCTACATGTCAGCACAAAAGCCAAGCCATTAAGTTAAAGGAACTAACTGCTCATGTCCATCATAAAATTGTGGTGAGGCATAGAGCAGGACAAGGGTATAAAATCAATTTTAAAGGTTTGAATGTTACCAGGTACATGGTGTTCACAATAATTGTAAACTAGAAGAAAGATTTTTCCTAGAGATGGTCATCTGGCCAAACTTAGAAAACTTCAGAAGTCCTCTGCTGAGATGGGATAACCTGTCAGAAGGGCAACCATTTCAGCAGCAGAACATTAATCAAGTGTTTATGGTAGAATGGCTAGATGAAAGCCACTATTGAGTAAAATGCATATGACAGTTTAAAGGATTCTAAGAGCATGAGAAAAAGATTCTCTGGTCGGAGGAGACAGAATTTGGAAAGAACTCTAAGCACTATATCAGCAAAGAACAGGCATTGATAATCACCCACCCTATCTCTACAGTGAAGCCTGGTGGTGGCAGCATCATGCTATGGGTTGCTTTATAGCGACAGGGGAAGGGACACTGATCAGAATTGAGGGAAGGATGAATGCAGCCAAATACAGAGAAGTCTTTGAAGAAAACCTGCTCCAGTATGCACACCACTTCGGACTGGGTGATGATTCGCCTTTCAGAATGATAATGACCCAGGGCATACAGCAACATTGGAGTGTCTTTGGGACAAGTCTTTGACTGTCCTCGTGTGGCCCAGTGAGAGCCCAGAAACCTGAAGACAGCAGTTTACAGAGGCTTCCCATCCAATCTAATGGAACTTTAGAGGATCTGCCAGGAAAAATTGCATAACTTGCCAAATCCTGGTGTGCAAAGCTTGTGAGAGACTTACCTAGAAAGATTTAAAGCTGTAATTACTGCCAAAGGGACTTCTACGAAGTACTGAAATAAGGGTCTAAATACTTATATGAATATGAAGTTTCAGTTTTTTTTTTTTTTGTTTTGTTTTTTTTTTTTCAAACTTTTCTGAAAAATGCTTTTTTTTCATCATGGGGTACTGAGTCTAGAAAAATGTTACATTTATCCATTTAAAATTAAATCTACAACAGAAAATGAAGTGATCTGATTACTTTCTGAATCCACTGCATGTCTAACAACAGTGTTTAACACTGCTTCCTCGTCTATCTAGCAACCTGGGTATGAATCCTGTGACTGGTTTACTTGTCCTCTTTGTGTCTGGGTAGGTTCAGTTTCCTCTCACATCTTCAAGTATATGAATGTTCAGTTAGCTGTCAGTTTTATGTTGGCCCGGTATGGGTGTCAGTGTGTAAAAGTGAGCCCTGTAGTAGATTAGCATCCTATCCATGGTTGCTTTCTGCCATGCACCTGATGTTGCCGGGATAGTGTCTGGCCTCCATTTATCCTGAATTGGTTAAAGTATTGTTATCTTTTGTATTTTAGAAAGCATAACCCTCGTCCCTTTCACCAAACATTTTTACTTGTACAACACCTCCCACACTTGCTCAGAAATTACATTATTGTGATTTTATTATAAGAAATAAGTTCCAGTTTTCATTTAATTCGACCATTTAGTTTAACAATATTAAATGTATCACAGGGTAACCTCCTTGACTATTTTCCCTTGTTTTAATATTAACATTTTATTGTATTAATTTCAAAACAAATATTAAAAGAATATAAAGGAAAAATGATCTGATATTTGTGTTTTTGGAATTCTCTAATCCTAAGAGAGAAAATGCATCTTATTTTAACTACTGTTGTTAAAAACAAGCAGATTAATAATAACTCTGAATAAAACCTGAAAAAAAATGTGTGCCTCATAGGTTATTACCAGCTATCTGTCAAACTGCAGACTACCCTCCCCATGAATAACTGACAGTTAAATAGGGCAGGAGAGAAAGAAAAAAAAAGGTAAACTGAAAGTCAGAACAGCACAGCTTTAATAGTGATGCCAACTGGCCTCCTCCTTGGATTCCTTTAAGTAAACCTGGAATTGCATCTTCACATATCAATTTTTGGCATAGCAGGGAAGAAAGTAAATTATTTATGACCTGGCTAAAACAGCTTAGTCACAAACCAATTCCCATTTAACCGATTTATTCTTCATTTTCTCTAGATATCCACTTTTCTAGTGATGCACTTTGATCTCCCAGAAACACTCCTAAATAATGCAGCATAATGATTTGGTTCCATTTCAGTCTAAATGTCCAATGCGATATATTTAAAACTGTAAACTCCCTAGAATAAAATGTATCTTTCTGCATAAACTAACTCACCAGTAACCCCTTAATCTGTTAAAGTAATAAAAGTAATATATGTAATAAGCTGCTGTCCTGTCCAAAGCTGCTTCTTTTCTGGTGCCCAATGCAATCAGAATAGACTCCATTTCAGTTTCACCCTGCAATGGACAAAGCAGGTTAAAAAAAAAACAATCGAAAGGAAAATAACAATGCCATTAGTGTACATTTAAAAGTTTTAAAAAACCTACTTGCCCAAATCGTAAGCACTGATCCATGCAAATCTTGGTAATATAAGTGGAGAATAAAATTACATTGCCTCCTCAAAGCCGCAAAGAGATGACTGTCACACATAGCCTAGACTTTGTATGTTTTGTCCATGCTAGTGTTGGTTAACTGCAAGTACTTTAGTTTCCTACAGTGTTTGGTTTGAAGACTCTATATTGGGTTGCTAAAAAAATATTACACAGCTTTAATGACAGCTTGCCCAGAGGGGACTGGGCGGTCTCATGGTCTGGAATCCCTACAAATTTTATTTTTTTTTCTCCAGCCGTCTGGAGTTTTTATTTTGTTTTTTCTGTCCCCCCTGGCCATTGGACCTTACTCTTATTCGATGTTAATTAATGCTGATTTATTTTGTTTTCATATTGTGTTTTTTATTTTTCTATTCTTTATTATGTAAAGCACTTTGAGCTACTGTTTGTATGAATATGTGCTATATAAATAAATGTTGTTGTTGTTGTTGTTGTAGCTTCTGCTATAATAAAGCCATTGACAAATTGACAAATCCTTTCAATCTGACAAATTTAAATTTTAAGATAGATCCTTGTTGGTTCCTAATGTATGCAGTCTTGACATTTTTTGTCCAAAAAGGTTACTGATGGTTTTACTCCACATTTGAACAAGCATCATATGACCCTAACTTTTATTTAATGCCATATCTTATTTTTATGAAGGAATTAAAAATGAGTTAATTAAGTAACAAAAAATGGCAACCGGCAGCTTGTCAATAAAGCACTAGGATGTCCTTTCAAACATGAAAGTAGTACATTATAGGTATTTTCACAATTCTGACTACATTTGTCTTACAGAATGTAATATATTTCAGTATTCATATTTTGAAGAAAAAAGATAGGTGAAATGCACTGAGTAATTAAATATAAAATGTTACGGTGGCATCGCATGATAGGAATTTCCAATTGAGTTGTGTAGTGTGATAACTTCAGCAGCACATAGTTGAATCAATCAAACTGGATTGATTTTATTGTAGTGCAGCTAAGGTTGGAGGTGTAGGCTCTTGTGCCTGTGAAAGGTAACAAGGAATGATAACTCAACAGGAAGTACAATACATACAGTGTATACGTATAGTAAAGGAAAGAGAGTGTTTTAGACTAAACAAGCTTCAGAGCCAGCACAGATGTCTGTTCAGTGTCTCATGTTTGTTGTACCAAGACAATGTTGAAGAAGAGAAAGTATTGGCTCAGTCTGTGGCTTGTTCCAGTGTGCCCCACATTGGTTGCCTGATAAAATTAGGTGACAAAGTTGTACTTTCACAAAGAACCATAATAAAATGTTGTGATGGACTTGTGTAAACAGTCACACCCTGTGATTCATGGTCATATCATAGTAGTGTGGCCTTACACATAAAAATGAAAAATATTATAAATACAATTACATAGTGAGTGGTATAAAACTTAAAATTACAAAAGACTGCTCACTGTCATATTTTTTGGTAATATTTTTAATAGCAATATGTTATCAACAAACTGAGGACAAGTATTTAGGTGTTTATTTATTTTGCATTTTTTACACCATGAATAGGTGTAGAAATCTACACAGACATGTGCAGGAAATGATTTGTTTGAATGTTGATGCAAGAAAGAATTTTGTTGGGACTTGCATAACAAAATGCATTCCATCTACATTTCAAGAAATGGATTAGTGATCAACAAAATTTACTAAAGTGGTTTTTACAGTAAATATGCTGAGTTTGGTAGGACCTCATTCAACAAACATTTTCCTGGAAATTCATTGTGTGGAATGCTTAGACAATTTTTTTTTTTTTTGCAACACCCTGTAATGTTTTGCATGACCTTCATGACACCACAGAGCTGTAGCAGCCATGTGCAGAACTTTCATGCATTCATACTGCAAGCATACTGCACCTCACATTATATGCCTCAGCTTCGTGCATGTGTGATGTTACTACCTGATCTGTGCACCAGCTGAATGTGCACCTTGCAAGCATTTAAAATAAAGAAATAAAAAAAGAACTTGCAATATTTTGATTTAATGGATACGTTAGCTGACCATAATGAGAACATTATGAGTATTGCCACCAAATATAGTTTGTGCAAAACACATGCATTATTTTTTTTTGCTAAAATATTGTTAAGTAGAAACTGCTAGAAAAATCAGCATATATCATAAATATGGATGTGTGCTGATTTTGTCAAAAGTATCTATTTAACAATATTTTGTTAAAAATTTATAAACTATGACTTAGTTATTAGGAAAAGAAAATATGGTGGGGTCTTTGGCAAGTCACATTCCTATTTTTTCTTAGGATATACAGGCAGCTCCCGGGTTATGTACAAGATAGGGACTGTAGGTTTGTACTTAAGTTGAATTTGTATGTAAGTCAGAACAGGTACATAATTTTAATAAATGCTATTGTTGACCAACTGTAACCAAGTGCTCTGCCAATGAATGATGGAGTTTCACCTTTTCTGACCTTTTTATTATTTCTACTTTATTTTCAATGGTGATGGTTTTTCTCTTCTTTACTGTATCACCAGCACTTGCATCAGATTTGTGTTTCAGAGACATTCTTGAAGGGTGAAGACAAAAGGTTAAGATGAGCTCTTCTACACAGCACTGTCCACGCTATCATAGCAGGAAGGCACCCGTCGTCAACACGTCTGATGTACTGACAAGAGACAACTTCCTGCTATGTATGTAACAATACAAGCAGGCATGTTATTGAGAATGAATAGTATTCCCTAATTTTTTTCTTTCTTCATCATGTAAAGCACTTTGAGCTACATCATTTATATGAAAATGTGCGATATAAATAAATGTTGTTGTATATTCATATACTGTAGAGCTACTTGTACTGTAATTATTCTTATCACAGGTTATGGATGTGATTTGCTTGCTTTTACAATATATTATGATATTACTATTGATTTTTAAATATTAAAACACATACTACTATGTCATTAGTTTAAAAAAAGACTAAGCAACTTTGGTGAAAGTACTGCACTATCTTAATGGCAACCTTTTGTGGCTAACTGATTTTGACCTTAATATTATATTAGTAAATAAACTGAACCATATTAAGTAACTTTCATCTTTATACACCATGTTGTCTAGATATGAAGTTGTTTGCACCTGTGCTGCTTTAGGGTGCCAAGACTGATTTGGCAATCAGATTTTGATTCAGTGCCTATAAAGTCTGACTTCCCCTTTGCTGAGTGCTCATAATTAATGATAATTAACTTCAGCTTTGCTAAATGATGTTTGACTGAAGATGCTTTTTAAATGTCAGTTTCTCACTTATCGCACATTAAACACTATCTCCAAAACAGAAGAAAGTTAACAACCTTGTTTGTTTGGACAGCAATATAATTACAGCTTTTATCATGCTTTGCTTAGACACAGCTTATTGAATGTCTTTAATTCACTGCTTAACTGTTTTGTTTTATAAATTATGTGGCTGTGAAAAGTACAGCTTTAACAAGATTTGTCAGAAGTAGTGGAGAGTACAAGGTCATCATTAACTACATGTATTGCAGATGGGTGAAGTGGATTCTGAGTGTACCAGGAGAGGCTAACCTCACTGTATGAGAAGCACAGGTTAGAAAGAAACAGCAGGAACAGAATTCAGATGAAGAGGCATTTGATATACAGGCAAGTGAGTTTGTTGTGAAAAATGATATAAAATGTTCAGTTGACAAGCAAAGTCAGGCTTCTGGATAAATTGACTTTGTAACTGTAGGAAGCTGCATAATGACAACTGGCAATTAGACGGTTGAGTTGGCTGCAACTTGTAAAGCGCCATTGACTGAAGTTGTCAGGAGCTGAAGATGTTATTTTTGCTGAACTGGTTTGCCATCTGTGGAAATTAAAGTGCCCATAAGTAAAGTTTCAGTAGACTATGTAAAAGGAGTTTCAGAGTGTATGCCACCAACATTTGTAGCAATCACAAATTAGCCAAGAAGACAATAAAAGACTGGAGGCAGATTAATCCTTTTTGGCTGAAAGGGGGACAAAGGAGGTATGTGTAGATAAATGTGTGTCCATTTGAAAGTGTTTCAGGCTTTCGATCTTAGTCAGCATGTAAGCCAACACACACATAAGGGAGGACACATGCCAGATTTAGTACTTTTTTTTTTTTTTTTGGAAATTTTATTAATTTTATTGCAATCATTCCATACAAATCAATCAATTTTTACAAAAAGTAAAATTAGGAACAAATTGACCCCCACCCCTCAGATAAAAGCTTCTCTATCTTAAAATGCTTTCTACATTGGTTCCATATTCTAAGTGAGTGAAGCACAATTGGGTTATTAGTATATTGCCAATAACTTGCATTTATTGGGGCACACAGCAGGGAATATAAAGAAGTACTGCAGGATTTTACTTCTATTGCGGACCAAGCCTGTGTATGTTCTTCTGTTTGTGTCCAGGTTTTTATAGCTTGTATATTTGCTGCCCAGTAATAAAACTGGAAGTTAGGTAGAGCCATGCCGCCTTCTGCCTTTTGTCTTTGTAGGGTCGTTCTTTGGATACGTGGATGTTTTGAGATCCAAATAAATGAGGTTATTATTGAATCTAATGGCATAAAAAAGGATCTTATGAAGAATATTAATCTTAACAGTGTTAATTCTTCCAGCTAGAGTGAGATGAAGGGTTGACCATCTGTGCAAGTCTTGCTTAATTTTTTCCATGCAGACGGCGAAATTTTGTTGATAAAGAGCTTTATGTTTACTTGTGATGTTTACCCCTAGGTATTTAAACTGTTCTGCAATAATAAAAGGTAGGATATCTAATCTAATATTATATGCTTGAGAATTCACTGGAAAGAGTACACTTTTATTCAGATTAATTCTGAGACCAGAGATCCTTTGAAATTCTGTGAGTGCTGTTAAGACTGCAGGCACTGAATTTTGTGGGTCTGATATATACAGTAACATATCATCTGCATATAGTGAGATTTTCTGTTCTAGTCCTTCTCTGATAATCCCCTTTATCTGATCAGTATTTCGACAGTGTATAGCCAGTGGTTCAGTGGCGATTGCAAACAGTAGCGGTGACAAGGGGCATCCTTGTCTAGTACCACGTTTTAGTTTAAAGTAGTCTGAACAAATGTTGTTGATACAAACTGAAGCTTCTGGATTGGTATACAGTAATTTGATCCATGCACAAATGTTCAGACCAAACCCAAATTTCTCCAATGTAGTAAAAAGGTATTTCCATTCAATCATGTCAAATGCTTTTTCTGCATCCAATGATACTAATATTTCTGGGATGTTTGATTTAGTTGGTGAGTATATTACATTAAACAGGCGTTGAAGATTTGAACATAAGTGTCGGCCCCTGATAAATCCAGTTTGATCTTGTGATATTACCGAAGGGAGCACTTTCTCCATCCTTCTAGCTATGATTTTTGAGAGTATTTTAATGTCATTATTCAAAAGTGAAATCGGTCTGTATGATTGTAATAAGTCCTTATTTTGTTTTTGAAAAATGGTGATTAATGCTTGTCGAAAAGTTTGAGGAAGAGTTTAATTGTCTCTGGCTTCTGTAAATGTTGCTAATAGGAAGGGAGCTAGCTGAGCAGAGAATTTCTTTTAAAATTCTGCAGGGTAGCCATCAGGGCCTGCTGCTTTCCCGCCTTGAAATGACTTTATAGCATCTAGTAATTCTGATAACGCCAGAGGTTTATCGAGTTCCTCCACACTAAAAGTGTCTATTTGTGGTATCTGTAATTTATCCAGAAATGCATTAGATTGTGTATTGTCTTCTTTAAACTCAGTAGTATATAAGGATTTATAGTAGTCTCTGAATGTGTGCATTATATTTTTGTGGTCAATGATTTTGTCTCCTTTCGTGTTGGTGATTACTGGGATTGCGTTGCGGACTTCTTGCTTGTTGAGTTAAAAGCTTATTAGCTTTCTCTCCATGTTCATAGTAATGATGTCTGGATTTATAAATTAGTTGTTCGGTTTCTTTAGTTGTCAAGAGGTTTAGTTCTGAATGCAGAGCCTGCCTTTTCCTATGTAGAACCTCGCTTGGAAGTCTGGCATTTTCTTCATCTATTCTAGTAATTTCGCTTTTTATCTCTGCTACTTTCTTGGTTTCTAATTTATTTCTATGGGAAATTTCTAATTTATTTCTATGGGAAATTCCACTTTTTATTTCTTGCTTGTGTCTGAGGAGTGCCATCACCTCTAGCTTAAATAATAATCTCTCAAAGCGAATAATAAAAGATCTAGGTCTAACGGTATTTGATCCGCGTACATGATAAGCTGCTGCTATCTCAGAATCTGCTTTAAAGTCCTCTCCAATTATTTTAGAAAATAGTTCGGCTGTGAATTTCACAGGGTTTGAACTTTCTCGATTCTCAGGCAGACCTTCAGTTCTGACATTATTCCTTCTGCTTCCATCTTCCAAAGCAGCCAGTCTGTCTCCGAGTTTTTTGCATTCGGAGCTGACAGTTGTTGCTTTTTCTTCAGCACTGGCAGCTAGATTTTCGGCTGTTTAAATCCGAGTCATGAATGTCTCCTTGACATCCTCCACTTGATCAGCAAGCGTGCTCAGTTTAACCGAGGTTTCCTGAATGTGCTCTTCAGTTTTACCCAGCATATCTTTAAAGACTTTATTATCCTGCTGCCGCATCTGTCGCAGCTCCTATTGCAGCTTCTGTCGCAGCTTCTCATTTGCCTTTTCCCTTGCCTTCTCATTTGCCTTCTTGCTTTTCTTTATATCTTTCTTTATCTCGTGCATGAGCTCAGTGATCATCACCTTCAGTTCAGACAGATCAATTCTGCTTTCTTGCACCATAGGTGAGGCGGTAGGCTCTATTGCAGCCGGTGTCACCGATGTTCCTGGCTTGCGTGGAATAATTGAAACCGCGGACTGCAAGGCCTTTTCCAGTTTCAGGTGATCTTCTCCAATCAGCGAGCTATCGAGACCTACTTCACTCACGCTTGTATATTCGCTCCCCATTTCGCTCTCAGCCGAAGATGATGTGGCGGATCATGGTCCTGAGGAGTCTGGGCTTTCGCCCATCTGATCCAGGTCAGTCTCTGAAAGGCCATACCTTGAACTTGGGCTTGCCGATCTTAGCTTGGGTGTAGCTTTAGTTTTCGGTTCTTTCGGACTCCCTTTCTTGTTGGCCATGTTTATATATGCTTGCATATACTGTAGTAGTGCCCCTCAGGTTGGATAAATACAGGATATCTCAGGATAATAAGCAGATAATATGAAAAATAACACGCGGAGCTCCGCTTCAGACGTCCATCTCTTGCAGCGGACGAGACCAAATCCTCAGATTTAGTACTTTTAAAAGAATTAAAAGTTCACATGTGGATGGTCATGGATATTGGTATATCAGACCATTTTTGAGTATTATTTGATGTACTGATAACCACACCTAATGAGAAGTGTATTGTCAAAAAATATTATTTTGATACATCTGCAGCTCAGTGTTTGCTAATATTCTCAACAATCAGTTTGATTATAGTGCTTATAATGTTAATACTAATAGTTTAACTATTAAGGCAGTACTAGGGTGTTGGACCATGTTAGCCATTATGAATGTATTGAGAAGTCAAATAAAATGACACCTTTTATTGGCTAAATAAATAAAACATTTTAGTTAGCCAATAAAAGGTGTCATTTTGCTTGACTTAAAGCAGACAACTTTAATGTTAAGGTGAGAGCTGCAGCTGACACAGTGGCCCATGAAAAGACTGTTAAGAAATCCTCCAGCACTATCATACCTCAGAAGACCCAACGAGTGTCTGATTTAAAGAGAACATGCCAGAGAGCTGAGCATAAAAGGAGAAAGACTAAACCGATAGTCCACTTTGAAATAGATGGAAAAAAATAACTGAATATAACAACGCAGTCCACCTTGAGAGTCAGTCCTATATGTCTAAAGTTATAAGTGATAATGCTAGTAATCCAACAGTTTTATTCTCAGCTATTGATACTCTATTGAACCCAGCTCATTTTAAGGAATGCCTCCTAAAAACTACTAATGAAACTTGTGAGGCATTTGTTATATTTTTTAAACACATTATAAATGATATTAGGAATAATATAGTACATCCCCCCAAAAGTTAATTCCATTAAACCCCAGGATGCCCATTTAAGCAAGTTTAATTTTTTTCACTGGAATAGATCTACCCAAACTATATGAAATGATTTCTAAACTGAAACCCTCCATTATATTCTTGACCCAATACCAACAGGCTTTTTTAAAGAAGTCTCTGATGTCCTAATTGATAGTATATTTGACATAGTGAACTCATTGTTAGATACGGGGGTCTTCCCTAACTGTCTAAAGACTGCAGTTGTTAAACCTCTGCTCAAGAAAAATAACCTCAACTCCTCTGTCTTCAACAACTTTAGCCCAATTTCAAACCTACATTTCTTAAGTAAAATTCTAGAAAAGGCATTTTTTAAGCAGCTGAATGAATTCTTGAATAAACGTTCTATTCTTGACAAGTTTCAGTAAAGATTTAGAGCAAATCATAATACAGAAGCTGCACTGATTAAAGTAGTAAATGAGATATGGGTTAATGCAGACATAGGTCACATTATCTGTTCTTGTTCTTTTAGACTTGAGTGCAGCATTTGACACCATGACCACCGTATTCATATATACAAATTGTGGGCCTTTCTGACATTGTCTTAAATTTGTTGCAGTCTTACTTAACAGGTAGAAAATTCTTTGTTAGTTGTGGTGATTATACTTCAGAGATTCATGATATTATATATGGTGTACCACAAAGATCTATTTTCTACCACAGCTATGCAAATGACACACAGCTTTATTTATCTATAGCTCCTGATGGCTCTCTGATCCAGTATCTTAGCAGTATTTCCAATTGGATGAGTAGAAACCATCTCAAACTAAATAAGGAAAAACCAGAAGTCTTTAGTGACTGGCAAATATGGGAATAGCGAGGATATTACAAATAATATGCGATCCCTTAAGTTTAAAAATAAAAGCAGAGGTAAAGAATGTAGGGGTAATCAGTGACTCTGATCTTATCTTTAAATCACATATTAACCAGATTACTAGGACTGCATTTTTGTCACTCAAGGAATATAGCAAATGTTAGATATCTTATAACGTTACAAGATGCTGAAAAATTAATTTTTGCTTTTGTTTTTAGTCAACTAGATTACGATAATGCTCACCTAAAAGGAAAGACATCAATCAGTTGCAATTAGTACAGAATGTCACAGCCAGAATCTTATCTAGAAATAGAAAATTTGTGCACATATCACTAATTTTAGCATTGTTACTTTGGTTACCCGTCTGTCCTATATTTTAGAATGCCTGACCCCTTACACTCCAAGTCGTAACCTTAGATCATCTAATGGTGGTCTGCTTATAATTCCAAGAGCCAAGCTTAAAAGAAGTAGTGATGCAGCCTTTTGCTGTTAAGCACCTAAAATCTGAAATACTTTACCAGTAGAAATTCACCAGGCTAATACTATGGAACACTTTAAAAAACTGCCGAAAACCATTACAGTGGAACCTCGGTTCACGTACAACTCGGTTCACGACCAAAAAGCTCGCCAAACTTTTGCCTCGGTTCACAACCACACACTCGGTATACAAACAAGCCAGTTTCCCTTGCCTGCCTGCCTGCCTGCCTGAGCTGAGCTGAGAGAGAGAGAGAGAGAGAGAGCAAGAGCGAGCGAGCACGTGCCTGCTGGGGAGGGGGAGGAGGAGATTGCTGCACGTGTTTGCCGAACAAGCCAGATTCCCTTGCCTGCCTGAGCTGAGCTGAGAGAGAGAGAGAGCAAGAGCGAGCGAGCACATGCCTGCTGGGGAGGGGGAGGAGGAGATTGCTGCACGTGCTGGCTTGCACTTACTGGCTGCAGATAGGCAGGCAAACCATCCCCCCAGTTCCATGTGCCTGCTGGGGAGGGGGAGGAGGAGGAGATTGCATCACCACAGGCAGGCTGCCGCGTGGCTGCAAGAGCTCTGTTCATTGTTCTCCTTCCATTGGCTTCTAAGCAAGTGAAGAGTGGTGAGAAGAAAGTTTTGAAGAAAATTGAAATCGAAGTAAAGAAAGAAATTACAAGAGGTGGAAAAACTGTTTACCAGTTTACTCATTTACCAATCTGAGAACCCTCGTGCTTTCAAGCAGCACAATCTAAACAAAGCCAGACTGCCAGTAATGTGGAGGGCAAACATGAAGGGTTGTTTTACAAGAACTTTGTTTTTGGAATGGCTGCATGAGGCTTTCACTCCCACCAGCTAAAAGCACCAGAAACCCAAGAAATCACAAGAGAGAAAACACCTGAAGGAAAACACTTCATGCCAGAACTCGACTCATGCAAGGTTAGTTTTCTTGGTGGTTTTTGTATTACGGATTTTTCAAAAGTTAATTTTTCAGTTCATAACGCGATTTGTTGCAATGTTACTTTTCTCTTTTCTCAAATGTTCGTTTTTTTCCCTGTGCTTAAAACTCATTAAAAAAATTGTTTACATGGAGGACTTCATCGTGTGATTTGTTGCAATGTTACTTTTCTCTTTTTTTCAAATGTTCCTTTTTTTCTGCTGTGCTTAAAACTCATTTTAAAAACATT
>JANRMT010062791.1:252022099-252059758 GCA_026402145.1 Polypterus bichir lapradei
ATATATATATATATATATATATATATATATATATATACACACACACAGATATAGATAGATAGATAGATAGATATATATATATATATAATATGTGAGAAAAACACTCATATCAATGACAAAACAATTACATTAACAATCATGTTATGTTATTTTTAAAATTTTTCCTTTTCTTTTTCATACCTTCTTTAACACACTACTTCTCCGCTGCGAAGCGCGGGTATTCTGCTAGTTAACTATATTTGTGCTTAATCTTTACATATTTTTACATATTTACATACAGTTTGTACGGTCTGGAACGGATTAATTGTATTTACATACAATCCTATGGGTGAAACTGCTTCAGTTCACGACCAACTCGGTTTACGACCAAAGTTCTGGAACGAATTATGGTCGTGAACCGAGGTTCCACTGTATTTGAATTTGGCTTTTTCATAGCTACATCTTAGTGGTATTCCTAATAGATTATATAAGCATAGAATTACCATATTCTTCAGGGATCTGCAATCTTTACTAATCCCCACTATTCTCTGCACTGTTCTCTTGGTGATCTGCACCACCACCACCACCACCTGATCAAGGCACCATGCAGCAACCTGTAAAGATGGAATGAAGGTGGGAGCCTTAGATGTCAATGAGACCAATTTCATCAAATCCTTTCTCATGAAGCTTGAAAACAAAGTGGAATGAATTATGAACATTTATGTTAGGTAGAATTCCCTTTGGGGGCTGGGTGGTCTTTTGGCCTTGGAATCCCTGCAGATTTTTTTTTCTCCAGCCAAATAGAGATTTTTTGTTTGTTTTTTCTGACATTATCACCAAACTCATATATATGAGTTTATAAGGATGCTGCTCTTTTACTTGATATTTATCTGTTTTTAATTTTGTTTAGATTATTATTTTTTATTTTTTCTTCTTTAACATTCATGCCTTATGTTATATGTTTTTCTTTTCTTGTAACTATCTATTTGTCATCTTGTAAAAAATACTTTGAGTTAAATTGTTTGTATTAAAATGTGCTATATAAATAAATGTTGTTGTTGTTGTTAAGCTGGTTTGATACACTATGCTGTTGCCGCTGCTGATTCCAAGGACTGTGCTGAGTGAGACAACCTGGAAAACTGTGTGAGTGCTGGTAGGGGCTGGACAAACAAGGACTTCAGTGAATGTTGGATTTTGGTGGTACTGTTGGCCTTAGCAGCAGTTGACTGTCAACTGAAATTAAATTGAATTGGAATTCTGCCTCATTGACTGGGGAAAAAGCTCAAGATTTTGCATCTTGATGCCCCCACAGTGAATCTACTGGATCATGGACCAACAGACAGTAGTTTGTGAAGCCGAGGAACTGTGTGTTATAAATGGTGGTGTGTCCTTTCTCTCTTCCTGTTTACCTTCTACACAATAGCCTTCAAGCACAATATCAGGGCTTGCCACCTACAGACATTTTCAGATGACGCTTTTATCATAGGCTACATTAATAATGGAGATTAGCTGGAGTCCTGGAAGATTGTGGAGGACTTTGTCTTATGGTGCAGGGAGAACCACCTGCAACTCAACATCAGCAAGACAAAAGAGCTGGTGGTGGACATCCGGCATGCCAAGGAACCTCTGAGACCAATCACCGTCTGAGGGAGAACTTGGAATTGATGTAGAGCTACAAGTACCTGGGGTTTCAGATATACAACAAACTGGACTGGTCTGACAACAAGAAGGGCCAGAATAGACTGTACTTCCTAAGGAGACTCAGGTCTTTTGATATATGTAGCAAGCTGCTGGAAATGTTCTATAAGTCCATAGTAGCTACTGTGTTGTTCTACACCACAGTCTCCTGAGGAAGCAACTTAAGCCCAAAAGATGCACAATGCCCAAACAAACCTGCTTCATCACAGGGTGAACCCTGGACACACTATATGTTCCGGGGGAGCAGCCATGGGCTCTTCAGAACCTCCCTTGGGGCGCTTGGTGGCAGCTTCCCTGGGTGATGCTGGTGCCTCAGTTTCCCACAGGGCTCCATGGGAGATGGAGTTCTCCACAACCCTGTGGGGATCTGGGGTGGCCGCCAGGGGGTGCTGCATGGATCCTGGAGCCGTGATGGACACTTCTACAGTCCTGCCTGGAAGTGCAATTAGCCACAGGTGATCAAGCACCTGGAGAACTTCTGGGTGGGCTATAAAAAGGGCCAGCATCCACCACTCAGGAGCCAGAACCGGGAGGAAGACGACGAGGTTTGCCTGGGAGGAGTGGTGGTGCTAGAAGAAGAGTGTTGTTTACGTTGTAGTTAAGTGCTTTGGGACTGTGTTGGGCTGGTGGGACATAGGGAAGGCGTGCCCTACGGCTGAAGAGAAAAATAAAAAGTCTGTGTGTTTTTACACGTGCCTCTGCGTCAGTCTGTGCCGGGTCAGGCGCCATATAGCGCCTTCTTACAATATGTAATTGTGTCTTTGATCAACCAGATTTTTCATGTATATTTAAATGTTTAAATAACTTTTGGGTTATGTTTAATCCACCTCAAATACTTTATTTAATTTTTCCAATTTTAGTTGTAATTGTGTATTTTTTCATACTAACTGAATACCGATATAAAAGGAGAAGAGTGTTGCTAATGTATTAGTAAATGTGGTTAAAACTGTAAGTTCATTGTTCTGTCTTCTTCTTCTTTTGGCTGCTCCCATTAGAGGTTGCCACAGCGGATAATCTTCTTCCATATCTTTCTGTCCTCTGCATCTTGTTCTGTTACATCCATCACCTGCATGTCCTCTCTCACTACATCCATAAATATTCTCTTAGGCCTTTCTCTTTTTCTCTTACCTGGCAGCTCTATCCTTAACATCCTTCTTCCAATATACCCACTCTGCACATGACCAAACCAACGCAATCTCCCCTCTCTGACTTTGTCTCCCAACTGTCCAACTTGAGCTGACCCTCTAATTTACTCATTGCTAATCCTGTCCATCCTTGTCACACCCAATGCAAATCTTAAGCTTAGAAAAAAAAGAAACAAATTATTAAAATGAAGTGCTGAGAACTACTTTAACACAAGGAAGGATACAATGCTGTTAGTAGTTAGACCAAGTATTCAAATGAACTCAGTTCAGCACCCTCAGTAGCAGCCAAGGGAGCAACAGAGCATTACATTTTTTTATACTATTAGGTTAATTGATCATTCCCTACAGGCCCCATGTGAGAGTAAGTGTGGGGATGTGTTTTAGCCAGTGATGCTGAATTGGATTAAGCAGGTCTTAGAATGTTGTATTTTTGCTAAGAGTGCTAACATTCTTCATTATTACTATCAAAGATACCCAGTAATCTTTTCCTCATTCATATTTCAGACAATCAAATTTGTATTGGTATTAATAATCATAAGCAAAAGTATGAGATGCCAGTCATAAGAGGTATTTATGTGCTGAATTCAATTATATGATACCATATGTAATGCAGTTTGGTCTGGGCTATGTTCAAATACTCCTCTTCAAGCTATCATTAAGAAATACTTTAATATCTATGTGCCAGCAAACATAATTTGCTTATTTCATGACGAGAAAACCTGGATAAAATAAGATGTTTATAGTGCATCCCAAATGGAAATTCCAATCAGTGCCATTTAATCTGGTATACATCAATATGAGAAAATTAGATTTGACCTTTGAAGAGCCATTAGTCAAGCAAAAAGACATCAAAATGAACAGGATTTGCAATCTAATATTTGCAACACATGCTACTTGTGGAAGAACATTCAAGTTATTACACATTCTAATGTTGTAAAAGTTGTGTTTGTGGTTTATGTGTACAGTAATGTGGAAGGATTTGCTGCCAATGACATATCTCTCATATCCTAAATGCATTTTATACTTGTTTTGAGCATTCAGAAATTAAATTACCTGTGCATGCTCTTCAAGCCCCTGGTGTCTTTATGGATATCTTTAATCTTTCTATGCTCTAGGCTGTTATTTCTCACTGCTTAAGAAAAAATACAATTATTCAGGTGCCAAAGAACAATAGCATGACCTTCCTCAATGACTATTGCTCAGTAGTGCTTCCATCATGATAATGAAGTGCTTTGAGGCAATGGTGAAGGCACACGTTAACTGCAGCATCCCTGTCCTTAATAAATTACTTACTGTTGCAACAGGTCTAAGGAGAACATTGGTTTTCTTAATATACACAAACAACATCTCTCTTAGACAATAAAACAATGTATTCCAAATTACTTTTAACAGAATAGAGCTCAGAATATAACACTATAATTTCCCTTAAATTGACCGCTATACAGAGAGATAGAGAACTTTATTCGTCCCCTGGTGGAAATTTCACTTTTTACAGATGCTCTTAAAATAAATTAATAAATATACACACACACACTATGGTTTGAAAACACACCAGAATGTCTAAAAAGAAAGAACTGTAAAAAGACACAAATGTTCTCACTTGGCAGTCCCAGTCACAATGAGAGGTATTGCTGCTGGTATAAAGGAGCCCTAGTAGCACTTCCTCGCACACTTCTGCTAAATGATTCATTGGCTAAAAGTCCTCAGTGTTCGTATGTCAGAGAGGGGATCTGCAGCATTGTTCATAATGGCACTCAGCTTGGTTTTAACTCTCCTTCACTACTACCTCCAGAAGGTCCAAAGTGCTCCCGATAGCTGAGCCTGCCTTTTTAATTAGCTTGTTGATTTTGTGGGCCTCTCCTGAAGTGATGTCACCAGCCTAGCACACCACAGTGTAGAAAATTGGGCTGGCCATTACAGAGTTGTAATGGATTTGAAGGATGTCACTATTAACATTAGTGGAAGACTCCTTAGTCCATTAGTCTCCTATGAAAAAAGAGCCTGCTCTGCCCTTTCTTAAATAGTTCCTCTGTATTACAAGACCAGTCCAACCTGTCATTGATGTGGATGCACAAGTAGTTGGAGTGGGTGACCTCTGTATTAACTCCCTGAATATTGACTGGACATAGTGGCTTTTATGAATACTGATTTAGGACTCTGAACATGATTCTGTAGTTGGATTTTAGGTATTCTGACAAGAACAACCCAATCTCTGAAAACTGTCACCAATATATCCTCTAAACTGTTCAGGCATGACACAGTTCAAATTACATCTTCATGTTTGTGATGTGTCACAAGAACGACAAAGAGTCATTGGAAAGGTTTGGGGCAGCCACCCATATAATATCTCCCAGCTGCAAAATTGATTAAGTAGAACAGACATGTTCACGTGAATGAGTCCAAAATAGAACTGACTGCTGCCTTAAGATGGCGGCTTTTAAATGCAAATAGAGGAAGTGGTGTCATCAGGGCCGGAACTGGAAGTGACATCCTTGGTTGCTCCAGAACTGGGTGGGACTTCCCGAGAATGGTCTGCAAGGAACTGAGAAAGAGAATCAGTGCACTTCGCCGCCCCCTGGTCAGGCGTGGAATTACGTTTATTCAAGCCCTTTAGTTGTCCCCTAATCATGCGTGTGTGACAGATGGTAATGCTATTGTAGGGCTGATCACCAACAGTGATAAATCAGCCAACAGGAACAAGGTTATGCACCTGGTATTTGTTGTCTTGACAACAACCATGCACGTAAAATGGGCAAAAATAAGAAAATGATTGACATTTTCTAGAAGTATTGAGGGGCCATGCAACTATTTACACCAACTGGGCATTGTACAGATAGTTATCAATTTTCAGTTTGTGGGCACCTTCATCACTAGTGATCATACTTTGTACAGCCACACAACTGTATTAACGAAGAAGGGTTATATTCTAAAGTTAGTAATCAATTTTTAAACATTGAGAATCAGAGAGTTGACAAAATCATCAACCACTGAAAAAATATATACATAAAGAGCATTTATCATGAAACAATTGACAAATGAAAAGAGACAATTCAGTCTATAAAGCTTATTTAATTTGCTAGTAGTTCAATTATCCCAATATCTTATCTAAATACATTGTCAAGGTTCTGCTTCAACCATATGACCAAGTAGTTTGTTCCAAATTCCAATTACCCTTCATGTGAAGGAGTACTTCAGTCTCAAATACAATTACCCTGAATTTCCACTTATTTCATAGAGTGCATGATTTACTATTTAACTAAAAAGATTCTGCTAGATAAGCTTTATTGATGTCTTTGAGAGACTTGAGGACTTGCAATAGGGCTGGAGTTGATTATTTAATTCCCTTAGACCTCTGTCTAAATTCTTGCAGAGCTAAAACTCTTTGCACCAAGCCAGGCCAGGTCCCACCATAACACCACGCAATCGCACATTTAAACAGACACAATCCCTCGTTGACTCCTGGACAATCTCACACAATCACTCTTTTAAATCTTAGATAAGAATCATAGGTAGGCAAAACTTTACTTGTCCATTAGAGTAAATAAACATTTTATAGAAGCCCAAAAAATATCATTATCATTCCAAACCAGCAAGCTTTGTCTTTTAAATTCATATTGTTTGATTTCATGTAACGTTTACTAATTATCCAGGAAATAACATTCAAAATTCATGTTGCAAGTTAGCTATAATGAGTTAGCTAGCAAAAATCTCTGTCATAATGTCTAAAGAGGAAAACCGATACCAAGAATTGTCATTTTACTAAGGGGATACCAAGAAAATGTATGTTTAATGGTATCATTCTAAAATGCCCAGTGACCTGTCTGCTTTGAAACCATCAAAAACTAAACACACACGTCTGAGTATAATAAACATTTCCTAGATGTGGATGTATTAAAATAGTGTGTTACAGACATTTCATTCTATCTTTATAGTGATAAATTGATTATATATATTTATATAATGTTAATAAATCTGTTAAGAAGGTGCATCTGTCATTGTTGAATGTCATGTTAATAAATTAGCAGAGAATATACAAAGTCAAGTGATAGATATTGTTAGTCAGGCTGATCAAATATCTCTATCCATTGATGAATCGACAGACAAAATAGATATGATGGAACTGTGAGTTTATTTTTTTTATGCTTAATTATTTATTGAATATTTGTAATAATAAATAAAACAATTGTATGTAATATATATATCAGACTCCATACCCTGATGATGCCCTCCACCCCACCTTCCTGAGTTGGTAATCACTGAACCAAAAGTAGCATTAGTGAGCAGCAGACAGAATGTAAAGGATTGAAGAGTGGTAGACCAGTCCTCAATAGTTTTCATGGATGCTTTGTTAATACAAGATGCAGACAGCTCCATATGTAATAAGCTGTAAAATTTCCATGCCCAATTATTATCAATGACAGTCTTAAGGGATTTGCAACATGAAGCAAGAGGACATTTAGCAGCAGGAATGCCAAAATAGATAATGTTCTATTGATAAGATGTGAGATGCAGGGAGGAAACATCTAAAAAGATTAGTGTTTCAGGCAATAGTGGAATATCAACAAATAGTAAAGAAGATAAGGAACGAGATACAAAAGTCCAAAGGGAAAAAAAACATGAGAGCGGAACCACAACATGTTGAGAAAATGTTCACAAGTAACAAAGAGGATCAATTTTAAGACCCATCAGATAGCATTTATAGGGAGTAGGGTAAAGTCTATGAACAAATTGGTTTTGTTGAAAATTGGGATTTTAGGAGATAAAAGAGTAACATAATACAGTATAGAGACTGGGAACTGGACACAAAGAAAGAGAGAAAGAGTGAAATAGGCAGTTAAGAGTATAAGCAAGCAAAGTAGAGAAAAGAGAGATACTTCATGTTCTTAAGTGTGCGAATCTGTAAATAAAAAACAAAAGATGAGGAAGGAAGAGGAAAATAAAACCAGAGACATTGAAATGGCAGAAGCCCAGCATCATTAGAAAGGTCAATAAGTTTACTAATTCATATGGTTTGCCAAGCGGGGTAAACACATAAGTGAACACCAATGTTAAGGGGATTGTTATGAAAAACAATAGTGCCAGTGGGCCATTTTACTGCTACACCGATATGTCTCTCCATACAATGCCAAATATGGAGGGCATAAAAGATGATAAAACCAAAGGAAAGCCACTGTGAGTTTACTTCCAATATTTTGATGGAACAGATGTCAGAGACTTCTTCAGGTTTATTTGTGCCTGAGGGCCTTCCCCTTTTGATTGGGAGCACCTCTGGTTGCCCACTGTTAAGTTTTGACTTGATAATGGAACCAACAAATGGAGTGATTATGTCATTACCTTGTTTTGAACTGTAATAATATTATTATTATAAGAGTGGCAAACCTGGAATGATTTTTTAATTTCATTCTGAATACTCTCCTGTGCATTGCATGCCTTTTAAACATGAATTTAGCACATGGTGCTTTCTCAATGACTGCACGTATTATTCTTATATCCTCAGTTTCTGAAGTTCATTCACCTTCAAAAATTCAGCTTCAAGCTCAACCTCTGACATCAGAAAACAGGATGTGCATGAAAAAGAGTACAAATCTCTAGTTTGCAGAAATAAAAAGACACCATTCATCTTGAATTCTCATTAACAAAAACAAATGAGAAATCTTCTGAGAATGGATCACTGGAGTAGGACATTCCGTTTAATCTTGGGATCACTCTCCTTTGCAGAGCTTCTAAAGTTGCTTTGTCTTTTTTGTTATGTGGTGACCATATAAGCACACTGTATACCAGATGGGATCTAATTCATGTGCTACAGAGCCTGAACTTAAAATCCTTTGATTTAAGATGAATAATTTTTACAGTATATCTATTTTATTTACCTTTTTAATTGTTTCAGCACAATGGCTAGATAACAACAACGTTGACTTTAATGCAGAGTTGTAGTATTTATTGAGTCTTGCCCTTTATGGTGAGCTGTGCTACTCTGGTAAACTGAACTTTGCATATTATATGATTGCTATGTATTACAGAGATTGAGTAGGATGGAACCTATCAGAACTGTTAAGTTTAGCCAAATACTGAATTATGATTAAATTTTTAATCTAAAGAATTATTTTGAACCAACTTTATTGGTTCTTTTATCAATTTTGAAAAATCTGTATAGCATCTCCAAACAGCCTTTGTTGCTCAATACTAAATACACAACTTTTCCTGTGTGAAGTGTCCTCATTTATTACCTTATCAGAGGTGGACTTGTCACTGGCAATTCCTGCTGCTGTGGTAGGAGTGGTTGATGTAGTATGGATGATGTGAGGAGACTGGTCATTGGAAGAAGGTGGCAGCGGGAGGGATCTCTATTAAAACATTTGTTCAGGGTGTTAGCTTTGTCCACATCCCCTTCTTCTGGTCGCTTTTATCCATACCGCTTCCAATGCTATGTCTTTTTTGTAGAGCAGTTACCAGAGCTGCACAAAGAACTGCAGATGTGGTCTCAGTAGTGCATTATTGTCTTTTTATTTGCTTCTGCATATTTCCTAGACAATGACAGTGTGGTGTCAGCATAAAACCCTTAAGAGTTTTCAGAGGTTGCTTCTCGTAATAACGTGTCTTTCATATTGTATTTATAATTTGCTTTCCTTTTGCCTGTGTGCAGCACTTTGCACATTAATACATTGAACTGTATGTTCCAAGTGTTTGCCCAGTTTTTTAAAGGATCCACAGGTCTTTTTGAATTATTGTAGCAGTCTCTTCAGTATCTGCTTACTCTCATGTACAAATTTTACAAATGTATTTTAGTATACTAGAATCTATTTCATTAATATAAATTAGAAAAGATAATGGTCCAAGGACAGACCCTGAGAGTCTCCACTGATAAGATCACCCCACGTGGCACATTTTCCTTTCAAATGTATTCTTTGTCCTCCAATGATTAACCATCCTAAAATCCTGCTTTGTAAGTTACCTTTGATGCTAATAGCTTCAAAATTAATCTTTGATGTAAAAATGTATTATAGGATTTTCAAAAGTCTAAGTAAATTATGTCATATGCTTTGCATTTGTCTACTACTCCTCCAGGTGCCCATTCAAAAAAATCTAACAAATTAAATTGGTTAGGCGTGATCCTGTAATACAGCCAGGCTGATTGGTCTCTACTATGCAATTTTAATACAGGTACTCCATTAATTTATTTCTTATTATTGTTTTTATAATTGTACATAGTACAAAAGTCATGTTTCTTGTTCTGTCATTACCTGGTGTGAAGAATTTGTTGGACACAGGTGAAACTGGTTGGAAAAAGTTTCATTTAACACTTGTCAAAAGAAGAATAAGGCAACAGAAACAAGTGGACTTTTTAATACCGTATATACTCACGTATAAGTCGGGTCTTGAAACCTGAAAAATCGATCATAAAATCAGACCCCGACTTATACGCTCGTTCAAAAATACAACACTTAAATTTTTTGAATGGTTGTAGATACAGGTTATGATTTTCCAACGCCAGCCATGAGGCAATGCCAGTTCGCAGAGCACACTTTGTCTTAGGCATTTTTCTTATTACATCTTCTTGCCTCCTCCAATCTCGCACCAGTTTCTCAGGCACATCGAATTTTGTTGCAGCAACACAGTTACCAATTTCTTTCACCATTTCAACAACTTTTAATTTAAAACCAGCTTCATATTTTCTTCTGATCAAACGCTCTATTGTAGATAAGGGATGCTCTTACGATAAAGGTGTATGAGGGTGTGAGATACAAAAAACACAAAACAGTGCAAACGTCGCTTTGGAATAGTGACCGTGTGGTCACATAGGCAAAATACATAGAAAAAAAAAGCAGTGTGCTCCGTGGTTACTCTCTCAGGTGGGCGTTAGTATATCATAATCTCTTGGACCAATAGCATGAGTTTTTTAGCATTCGACTTATAAGGCCGACATTATAATATACTGGAAAATATACAGTAAAATCAAGCCACAACTTATATGTGGGAGAACTTACACACAAGTATGTAAGGTATGTCTTGTCTGAGAACTCTGTCTCAGAAAATTGACGGTGCAAATCTGACATCCTCCATTGGATGATCTGCCAATATGAAAAGGACCAGGCCTGGAAGGGGCAGCACATAGAGTGTATGCTGAGGGCAGGGCTAGGTGTCATCTCCCGGGAAGCACTCAGAACTGTGGAGAAAACCAGAGATATTTTTAGCAACTGTGCCACCTGCCTACAGAGTGGAATTGTTCAGCTTACCTGAACCTTCCAGGTAGTCCCTAAGCACACAAGTGTAACCCTGTATCCATTTTGTCTTCATTATTGTGAAATGAAGTCACATTGGCAATTTTCCAGTCATCTAGTTCTTCTAAATCTGAAGTAACTGTTAGGAGATGGTTCGTTATGGTTTATAAATAGTTAATTTAATGTATAAGTTCAAAGCATATGACTTAGGTGAAAGCTGAAATTTCAATATGTGGCAAAGATCGATTTTCTGATTATACTCAGAAAAAGTGTTTTACAAATACAAGAAAAGATAAATTACAGTTGTCATGTCAGGCTACTGCCTTTATTTTAGTGTATAGTATATACAGACAATTATAAGAAATGAATCAGTGGATTACAGCCTGTAGGAGTCAAGACTTAATGCAAAGGAGTCAGACTTCCTTAGTTTAGTCAGACATCCTACAAGTAGCAGTTCAGTTTGATTTGATTTCTTCATTTTGTAAAGCACTTTGAGCTACATTTTTTTTGTATGAAAACGTGCTATATAAATAAATGTTGTTGTTGTTGATGTTGTTGATTAGTTTAATTGCTCTATACTATATACTGTACATTAAGGAATGGTTTTCATATGGAGCTGGGTGTCATCAGAATACATTTGGGACATTTGGTCTTTCTTGCATATTAAATATACTAATGGCAATGTGCACATAATATGGAAACATTCGATATGCCTACCTTTTAAATCTGTTCAATAAGTTACAGCATCAGGTGTGTAGACAAAATATTTTGTGTGTTATGTGATGGCATGTGTTTGCTTGATTGAAATTCAAATCTAGAATAGGCAAGGCTCCAAATGTCAGTAGGTTTGAGTGTAGTTTGGTAGTTGCTACCAGACGACATTGGCGAGACCTCATCTAGAGAAATGCATGCAGTTTTGGTCTGCAAGCTACAAAATTGACATATCGGTGCTGGAAAAAGTGCAGAGAATAGCAACTAGGGTGATTCTAGGACTACAGAGGATGAATTATTATTTCAGTTTAAACAAAAGAAGATTAAGAGGAGACATGATTGAAGTGTTTAAAATTATGAAGGGAATTAGTACAGTGGATCAATACTGTTACGTTGATACAAGTTCATCAAGAACACAAGGACACAGTTGGAAACTTATTAACAGTAAATTTCTCACAAACATTAGGAACTTTTTCTTTACACAGAGAACTATAGACACATGGAATAAGCTACAGAGTAGTGTGGTAGATAGTAGGAATTTAGGGACTTTCAAAAATAGACTTGATGCTATTCTAGAAGAATTAAGTGAATACTGGTGAACTTTGTTGGACTAAATGGCCTGTTCTCATCTAGATTGTTCTAATGCTCAAATGTTCTAATAGTACATTAGCAACATCAACCCTGCTAGGTTTTTCATGTACAGCAGTATCACTGATATACTGAGCTTGGTACCTGAATATGGATGATAAAAGACACACATCAGCACATACAATTCATCAGACAATATGGGAGATGACATCGCAATCAAATTCCACTTTTCGTAGTGAAAACAAGAACCAGTCACTGCAATTGAACAAAGAACACAGACAGTTGTCACTGCCAACCTGAAAAAAATATTGCTTAGTCTAATTAATAACAGTTCTTTTTGGCAGACATTGAAAAAAAGATCAGGAGTCTATTTCAGAAAAAAAAGTTCCTGAATGATTGTTTTATATAGTGTTATTTTGCACTAGCAGATGATCCAGTGCTTAAATGCCTGATTGCACGCAGTTCACACAATCCTGAATAAAGCGATATGAAATTACATACGTTTAAGCAAACTTAAGAAGCCTTTATAAGTCAAGCACTGAACGAATGATCAACCACTGATTACAACTAACCTTCATAGCAGCAGGGCAAGAGTTGCTGGCAGCAGCACATGAATACTATTGGCAATGAATGGGGAACGATTTAACCTTTGCAACTGACAGACTTCATGTTTAAGGCCAAAGCTTGAACATCTTGTCATGCTGAACATAAGTGAAGATGTCTCCAAGGAAAGATTTAGAGTATTCTGTTGACTTTAAAAAATGCAGCTTTAGATTCCCATGGGGATCAACCTTGAGCTTGCTGTGTTTTGAGAAGGGTCTTTTCTGGTAGGGGACATAAACCAGGTTTGTGTGCTTATTTGGGTATGGGTGGGAGTGACTGCTTTTTGTTGTACTTTTTTATTAGACAAAAGATGTTCTCTCAGTTTAGTTAAGTTCTGCTGACACTTGTTCCAAACACAGAGCTTTCATTTGCTTTCTGAATTGTTTGCAAAGAGCTCAACTCAGTTGCAAACATGGACATGTTTAAGAGGAGCCACAGCACTTTTACGGACACTTGTAAAGGAGCTCTGTCTGTCAGGAAATGTTTCTTTTCATTTTTTGATTAAGGATATATAATCTGTAACTAAGGAACTAAATGATCTGGAAAATATCTGGGACCGAATTAAGATTGCATGAACCCACCCAGGTTATATGATTCTTTTCATTGCTTAATACTGTTAGTGGTTAAAGTACAAATAAATATAATTTTTAAGTAAGAACTGGAAGCTAATCTCTCTCTGATTAATTACTAGCACAGCTGAGAAATGGATTTTCATTCCTTTTCTAGTTATGGCCTTCAAGGTCTCAAAAAGATGCTTTTGGGAAAGCCTTATTTTGGTTGTAAATAATGATGAGCAAATCCGGTGGAGTTCTCTTCACCATGAGTTTGACAAAATCCTGGAAATGTTCAGGGACTTCACCAAACTCTGCAAAATGCATTGAAGTCACTGAGGAAGGAGGAACTGAACTAGTTCTGAGTGGACTATAATTGTGCTGTGGTCTTTTAAGTATTCCCTGGGTTTTAGAGAAAAGTCTATCAACTATGCTGGACAGATTGTTGTGGACACATTTGTGATCTGAGCTTTGAGGCAGCAGTATTAACCACTGTGCACACCATATGCTCTTCCACCTGTTTACCCCTTAATAGGGATGGCTGGATAGTACTGAAGGCACTGGAAAAATCAAAAAGCTCTATCCAGGTGAGAATAAGCCTAGTGGAGCCAACAAATAATTGCATTCATCCACTCCAGTCTTTGTCTAATAGGCAAAGTGCATTGGGTCTTCCACAAGAAAACTCAAATAATCCAGGACCAGCCTCTCAAAGGTCTTCTTGATATGAGACGTAAATGCCACTGGTCTGTAGTCATTAGGTGAAGAGGCACCTGTCCTTCTTTGGAACTGGAATAATGCAGGATGTTTTTTACAGCAGTGGCACTTTCTGAAGCCTTAGGGACAGACTGAACAGGTGACAACGGACACCACAAAGTTTGTCTGCAGAGGACTTAAGAACTAGAGGACTGACTCCATCTGGTCCAGATGTTTCTCCTGTGTGAAGCTTCCTCATTTATCACCTTACTTGGTCTTCAGTTATGGACACTAAGCACTGATCAGAGGTGGACTTGTCACTGGCCATTCAGGCTGACGTGGTAGGAGTTGTTGATGGTAGTAGTAGGGATGGGGTGGTGAGACTAGTCTTTGGAACAAGGAGGAGGCAGTGGGAGGGAAAATCTATTAAAAAATTGGTTCAGGGAGGTAGCTTTGTTCACATCTTCTTCTAGCACTTGAGTCATGGATTGCTTGAGTCCAATAATTTTGCCCAGACCATTCCAAACATCTTTCATATTATTCTAAGTCACTTTTATTTCTATTTTAGCTGTCTAAACTTCCTTTCCTTCACTCAGCTTTTTGTTTATCACTCAACATATGCCCTTCAGAGCCTCTTTGTAACCGGATTTGGGTGCTCTCTTTTTCTAATTCAGTAGACATTTTAGCTACATAGTAATCCAGGGATTGTTGCTTGGAAAGCAGCACACTGTATTTGATGGCACCATAGTGCCTATACAATAGTAAATGTAATCTGTGATGAAGTGACTAACTCCCTGAATATCATCCCCATGTGGCTTGCACATCATTTCGCAGTCTATCATTTGGAAGCAGTCATTCAGACCCATTGCAGCCTCCAGACTCCACTTCTTCACTATTCTGGTGGTATCAGGATGCCGTCTAATAACAGACATGTAGCTGGGAATAAAATTAATCAAGTTGTGGTCAGATCTGCCCAAAGGAGCCAGTAGTTTACACTTACAGCAGGTCCAGCGTGTTATTTCCTTGAGTGGAACTGGACACAAACTGGTAAAAAGAGGCCAAAAATAGCTTAACTGGCCAGGCAATTATAGTTCCTTCCATAGTCACATGGTTGAAGTCACCATATATTATAACTGCAGGGTCAGAATGAGTCATCATTAAAGTGTTCATGATGAAGTGAATCATTTCCACTGTTGAATCCCCATTTGTGGAGGAAGGAATATAAACATTAATAAGCATGATATAATTTGTCCCCTTTGGCAAGTAACGTACAGATTCCAACAGCTAGAATTTCAATGTCTGAATAGCTTTAACTGTAATATGCTCCCTTTTACACCATTTACATTAAATTATAGACACAGTTTTTCACAAAAGAGAAGAGTTTTAAAAAAAAATAGTTATTAGTTTATATGGTAAAGGAATCAATAGAAGGGATGAAGTTCAGCAACTCTACCCACCAGTTAGACTTTTATGAGTATTGTTTGTTTTGAAAAGGTATGCTTAAAATAGATTTCCCTATTTGTGATTCTGTGGCATCCCTCTTTAGTGGTAGTTATTTCTTCTCAATAAGACCTATGTAAGCAGTCTTCACTTCAAATGTTGTACAGAGAACTGCCATTAGTGAAAAACACTATGGGCAATGTTCAGGATTTGTATCTATGGGCAATGTTCAGGATTTGTATCAATGCCAGCTCAAAGCCACAATGTATTATAGGAGATGCCATGTTTTATAAGCTTGTTTAGATATACTGTATTATGGTTTATTATGTAAAACTGTAAAATTTCATGTAGGCACCTCTTTGAGAATTCCACAATGTCTGTTTGGGGTCTTATCTTTCTCTACACTTTTTCCAGGCAATATTTGAGAATATTTGCAGACATCCAGAAATGTGTAATTTAAAACTCTACTGAGCAGAAAATATAATTGCATGTTGATGTCATATGATTTACACAACTCAGACAGGAGCCTGGCTCTGGCTTGCAACACTACATGAGAGTTTCACCACTCAAGAGACATTCTTACTACATGACATGATCACTTCAAGACAAGTCTACTCGATAGTCAGCATCCATGAGTACTCAAGATAACCCATCCACAACTCCAATCTTAACTCAAAATGTACAGGATTTTTTTATGAAAATGAAGCACAAGTTATGCCTTGAAATGGGTGAGAAAGATGCAAATGACTGGGTGCATCATGTAGCATCACTGACGTGTTTTCATGGCATACACTGAGGCCATTAATATTAGTAAGATCTGAGCAGAATTTCCGATGGCAGCGGTATGCTCATCATCTTCAGGAGGGTATCAAAGCACTGTGTCAAGGTTAGGAACGCATTGGAACAGGTCTAAGATCTTGCACGCTAATTAATTATGTTTTAATGCAGTGATCTATACAATCCATTCTGTGAAATAAGCTGAAACAGTTAATTTGGAGTGAACTGTCAACTAATACAAAAAAGTGGTGTGTAATCAGTCATGTGCCACACTAAAGATACATTACCATGTTTATTCTCAGATAATTCATGACGTAAATGGGGACTAACTCTCTGTTATAGACATGTCTATTAATTGTTCTGTTTAGTGTACTACATAACCTAGTTACAGTAGTTTGCAATGTTTGTACATTATTTCTTGATGTTAAGCTTAATGGCAGTTTCCATTGCAAAAACTGATCAATAAATATTGACTGACTGTTGGCAGGTAAATAAATGTCTGTGGATAGCATGCTAGATGTTTCTGTTGTTAACAAAGTAAATGTTCATGTAACAGTGTTGATGATGCTTCAAATTACTGTTAATATAGCTTGTTATTGGTTGGAAAAAAAATAAATTCTTTAGTAAAGTAGTTTTAACCACCTCATTCTTTAGTGCATACTTCCAAAAACCAAAGTTACCAGTTTGCATACATACTTGTTAATTCTGCCCGGCCAGTTAAGCTATTTTTGGCCTCTGCTGGGTTTTATCAACCTTTATCTGTAGAATTTCCATGTATTGAATATGGCTTGTTGTTTATACTGGCTGGCACTTAACTGACAAGTTCACTGCTCAATATGTTAGCAAAATGATTACATTGTCCAAGTCCTAGGTCCTTACCATTATATGTTATTTTCCTCATAGTGTTCAGAGTGTGACTTTTTTAATGTTTATTTTATATTAATATAAAGGTTTTTCTTGCATTATTAACAACATTCATCTCCAGCTGCCTTTCGGCATCTCTAATTTCCTTTTGAGCTGTTGATTCAAAGCATTCTTATGTGTCATAGTTAACATTGTTATTTCTTCTTATAAATATTAACAACATTTCATAAAAGTAATGCATTATTAATTCCATAGCTTCTAATTTTGGAACTGAATTATTTTGCATTTTATGATTTTTTTATATCTACCCCATTGTTCCTCAGGTTCCTACAGTGGGAAGTTTGTGTCACTGAACATTTCCTGAAGGAAAATTGACCTTCTAAGCATTTTACTTTTCATCTCTAGTTTTTGTGGATCTTTGCTATCAAAAGACTTGTATATTGTGCTCTTCATATTTTGAGGTTCCTAAAATTTCATTAATCTCTGTACTCTCAGTCTTGTCTAGACAGCTCTAAGTTAGGAAAACCTTCTGCTTTTGTTAGCACTTTCATACACCCATTTTCAAATCCACTTAATCCAATTCAGGCTTACCAGTAATTTGTTCATTGCATTGTTAAAGTATTCTCAAAATCTTTCTCTACTAATTACATTTCCTCCTAACTGAATCAATATACAATTTTAAATGATTTTTTAAGCTATTTTCCTGCAAAGTAACTACATTTGGAAATCTGTGACAAACACTATTATTATATTTACTTTTATTAACAGAGCTCCATTACCAACAACAATTCAATTTAGTTTATCTTTGTATAGTGCCCTCTACTGAGTGTCAGGTGCAGAGCACCATAGAAAGTTAAACAGTAAAATGGAAATGCAGTCTTTACGCATTACTGATAAAAAATGGAGAAAAAAAAATTAAACAGAAAAACAAAGTAGTTTGAAACTGATTAACACAAACGAAACACTACAATACCAGTTCATTAATTAATTGATAATTAAGGTGATTTGACAACAGAAGATGTGAAAACCAAAACTCCATCCCAGGAGAAAATAAACCACTGGGGGTCCATAGCCCCCAGTCATTTATAACAGAGGAAGTCAAATACAAAGTCAGATTGAGTCACAGTCCTGGAGACCTTGGCCAACTGGCCATGCACCCTTCCTGGGCGTTCTATAGTTGAGTCTGTGCTGGACTATCCAATCTGATGAGAGAATCTTTTCAGCTGATGATTGTTTATCTGAAATTATTTTTGTATCTTTAGGACAGAATCTTCACAGTAGGGTGGTGGTAATAAGTGTGACAGCAACATTTTATAAATATTGTATTAATTATACTTTTATACAAATGACTAACAAACAAAAATATAATATGCAAAGCTATTCAGCATCTCTAGTCAGGGTATTCTAAACTAAAGTAGTGAGTCTTCAGCCTGTTTTTAAAAGCTGAGATTAAAGGGACACCTCTTATATAAGCAAACAGATGGTATCCACAGTTTAGGGGCCCTGTAACTAAAAATGTGTCCTCCCACTGTTATTTTGTTAATCTGAAAATTTTTAGTAGGCCGGCATACTGAGATTTTAATGGGCACACTGGTTTGTAAGTAATGATAAATTCAGATAGAAAAACAGGACCTTGCCATTGGAGGGTTTTACATGTGAGAAGGAGAATTTTGAAACCAGTTCAAAACTTAGCAGGAAACCAGCATAAAGAATTAAGAAGATGGAGTTATATGGTCATACTTTCTAGTTCTTGTAATGACTTTTGCAGCATCCTTTTGAGTGAATGGAATAAAGTTGCATAGAGAATAATTTGAAAATTCAGTGAATAACACATTGCAGTTGTCAGTCCTTCTAGCAATAATTTCTTAAGTATTGTCCATATTTAGAAATTTTGTTTCCCAACATTTTAAAGATGCAAAGAACATGTTTTGGATAGCTTTGTAATGTGTGTTTTAAAAGAAATGCTTGTGTCAAAGATAATGCCCAAGTTGCACTCTAATTCAGTAAAACTAATTGCCAGTATAACCAAGTTAAAACATCATAGCAACAATATGGTCAGCGCCCAAAATGGTAGCAGCTGTAGTAAACAAAATCTCAATGTGAAAAACAACATGAATACTAAAACAATAAAAAATGGGCCCATAGTTTGGGTATGGATGTTCAACATATGTATGTTTTCAGTCAACAACCTCTTTACTTGGCTTATTATGTTATCAGATTGCCTAACATGCAACATACCAGCTAAATTCTTTTCTTTGACAGAAATGTCAAAACCACCTACTGAATATACCTGTTACCTGTAACCCCTTACCTGTATTACTGTCTGATGTCAGAACAAGACAGAAACTTTTACTTTTACTGACAGAAACTATTAAAGTGTTGGGGCACCCTTAGTAAACCCCATAAAATTGAAAGAATGAATATGAAAATGAAAATAAAAACATGCATGCAAAATGCAAAACAAGTCTTCTTCAGGCGCGAGTCTCATTTAGTGGACTGACCAAGATGGCTGTTGTTCTGTTTATGTGGCAAACAGGCAGGAAAAGGCAAGTCCAAGTGGATGGACACAAGGAGTGACATTAAGGAAAGTGAGCTATCAAGCTTCATATCTGCAGAAGGAGGAAAAGAGAGGACGTTATCACACAGTGCCAACCCCCACCACAGCCCTTTACACTGTCTCCTATGTATACCCAGTGTATGATATTCTACCCTAGGGACCTCTAATGAAATGCTGATTGCTGACTAAGACTGTCTTTTATTTCTAAACCTTTACTTTAACCCAGTTTTACCATCAGTATTGGAATTTACCCAAATATCCTCAGGTGCCCTTAATGAACTGCAGCTTGACAAGGAATGGACAATTATATTTATTTGCATTAAAACTAAGAACAACAGATTCATGAAGATACACAGAATGAAACAAACTGGGTGCTTTAAATGTTTATTTAGTCCTAGCAAAAGTAGTAAATGCTGTTGATCATTCCAATTCCAGGTGATTTTTTTCTTATAGGTTATCTATCTGACAGTTTTTGAAACAGCAATTAAGAAAAGGGGGAAGAGGGGGGCTCCTTCAGCATCAGCTGCTCCCCTTCTTAGCCAAACAGGAGAAAACACCTACTGGCAGAAGAGCATGTTGACATCATCCTGTGCATTTTCTCACAGAACAACAAATACTTCAGACATTGTTATCAGGTGGTCAAAGTTGGTTTTCTGAATTTCCCAGCTCAATAAGAAGATGTATACAATAATAAATACAAATTCTGAAGTTCTGGTTCATGTTTCAACTTCCTCAGCATGCACTGCACTTCTGTTTAGATTAACAAGCACTCAGACCAGAAGCAAAAGTCTTGATACAGCAGTCAGTCAATATAAAGGTGCCCAAAACTCTGCCAATGATAAAAGACAGAACTGGTCAGATTCTAGGTTTAGCCTCTAACGTCTGCTGTTAAGACATAACAGAGAAAACTAAATGGATAAAGTTGACTACCTAACACCCACCAGATACACAAGTCAATACACTAACAAGTTCTATGAATATTATTATTTAAATTAAGGCTAAAGACCAAATTAGTACTTACTATTATTATGTGTTTTCATGCTCCACCTAAAGTTTCTGTTTATCTTTTGCCTCATACTATTTTCTGACTGCACTTGTGAGATATTCATCACTACTGTGATCAAAAAAAAATATTTATTGAATATTGAATATACAGTTCTGAATGTATTTAGATTCGTATTCTGATTGAATACTCAAAATGTGTCACTTATCCTGAATACTTTTCATATACTTTCACTAACTGTTATATACTTCGTTCATAAAAAACAATTACACATATTTAAATTAAATTGTGATATGAAAGTGCACTTCAATCATATATAAACTAGAAGCCTCATTTTTACTATTCAGCATAAACCAGAGAAACCAACTTTTTCAGGAAACTTTTATTAAATAATTGTTTAATAAATGAAAAAAAAAATAAAAAAACAAAGCCAGGTTATGCATTTTTCACATGGCATATAGGCATAACTAACCTGGCAACTACATAATTCACTAAAATACTAGTATTTTGTATATAACCTCTGCACATCCTCATGCATACTTTAAATTAAATCAAGTGACTTGCCACTTTTCTAAAGATCTACGATTTTTATTTTCTCGTCTAGAAAAAGCACTTCACGTTTTCCCTTAGCCTTCGAGGGATTGCTTTGACCACTTAATTGTTTTTTGGAGCATTTTTTCCCAGAACCAAAACAAATATAAAGCAACAAGAAACTTTTATAAAACTGGGTAAAGGGAAAATTTATGAAAAAGTTTAGCTCACTTAAAAGGCAAACAGAAATGGCCAGAATCAGAGGAGTGTTACGAACTGTTTTTCATCTATGGCGCTGCTGCTTCAAGCACGAGAGAGAGAGAGATAGAGAGAAAGCAAGCTCTAGGCTTCCTAACAGAAAACATGTGGAACCTAATCTGCTAATGCTCAAACATTAAATTAACCAGTTACACGCATGACACAAGGCTAACACTGCTCAACAGACACTGAGGACCTATGAAATGTTGGAAGCAGGGTATGCTTACACATCACTTTATTTGTGTGGATTCAGCACTGAGCTCAGTGTACTGCAAATTCAAGCTTTGTGTTTTAAAGGTTTCTGGAATTTTTTTATATATATTTTCAATCTGCAGTTGATTGAGTATGTGGATATGGAGAGCTGACTGTACATTTATTTTTATTTATTGGACTATAGTTGAACAGAGCAGTCATCACACCATGATTAATTGTTGTCTGTCACAGTGGTTAAACATCTGTATGCTGTCCTTTTGGAATTCATTAAGCTATGCAGGCTTTGAACATCTTTCTCTTCAAACATCTTTCTCTTTCAAATGGACACATCTGAAGAGCCAACATCCCAGCAACAGATAATAAACTTGCCTATCATGCTGTTTTACAAGAGACTCTTGTTCTGATAATGTGTCTTTACCTGTACTGCTCTAATGTTTTGTCCTTCTACCACCTACCTCCAGGTGTTCATGTGGTGTGTGAGAATTGGGCAGTTAGAAAAGTCTGTAAGATACAAATAACTTTTATAACAAGCTGCTGTCTGTAAAATGCAATGAGTAAAAATTTGATGCATTAATGTAGTGAGACCTACTAAACAAAGTTTCTCTGTCTATTGATTGCAATATGGATGGATTTATTAAAAAAAATTAAGTTAAAGTTTTACCATTTAAATGTTATAAATATGTGTATGTAATTTTGCCAATCGTTTTACTTGTAAAATACTAGTGATCTTGCGATCAGGTGAACTAAAATTACCCCATCATTTTAAGAGCAGGTTTATATGAAACTTCTTTATATTTGAATATCTATACATCAAAGACTGTAAGAGAGTTACAATTGATGCTAAATATCTATACTATCTATATTAAGTGACAACTGGCTGACACGGAAGAAACGATCATTAAAGATTCAAAAGACTGAAAGGAAGAGCCAAAAAGAAAGTGCATTCTAATATTCATTAAGATATAAAACTAAATTTACACCTGCTGCTGTTTTCCAGTGTCAAGGAAAAAAAACCTCCCTGACCTACTAGAACAAACCGAAGAATCAATGTAGGCCAGAAAGCAACAACAAACAAAACAAGCTACTAATGGCTGAATTAGATAATGAAAAAGTTAGAAAGAAATAGGAAATATTGAGAAGTATTTCTTGTTATAGTACAGGCTTCAACCTCCCTCACACCAAATTTGTCAAGCCATGCTGTTATAGAAAAGGGCTTTCCTCAAACTGTTGCCACAAAATTGGAAGCGCACAGTTGTCTAAAATTAGCATTAGTCATACTCTTTAAAGGAACCACAGGGCCTAGTCCAAACCTTGAAACACAACCCTAGATAAGTGTTTCTTAAACTATGGGTTGGGACCCATTTTTGGGTCACGTGCTGTCTAAACTTGGGTCATGTTGAGTCATGAATCACATTAGTGCCAAACAGATTGAGGAATGTCTTGTGATGGGTCTCTGTGGGCAAACGTAATTCACCACACCACTATCTCCCAGGACAGCGATTGACAGCAGTTCTCCAGGATTGATCCCCCTCCCCAAGGTGAAGATTGGTTGCAATGAAAATTGGCCGCAATTCTAAAAGAGAGATTGATCCCCTGGGTGATGCTCCATGGCAATTGTAGGTCAAGAAGACACAAAAAAAGCAATATTGGTTTGTGACAAAAAAAAGTTTAAAAACTACAACACATGACCGTTATCTCTCTAAACCCCTCCAGAGTCCACATGTTATACACCACTCCAGCTGATGATTTTTTTTTCTTTATTTCACCTTATACAATTTCTCGTATTAGGAATTTGTTAGTAATCGCATACCCCTTGGGGTCAGAGCGCAGGGTCAGCCATTGTACAGTGCCCCTGGAGCAATTGAAAGTTAAGGGCCCAGCAGAATAGGATCTCTTTTGACAGTGACGGGGATTCGAATCGGCAGCCTTCGGGATACCAGCACAGATCCTTTGCCGCAGAGCAACCAGTCCAGCTGCTTATGTATGGAAACCCATTTAATGAAGGTCCATACACCAAATTCTTGTGTTAGTAGTTTGAAACTCTGTTGTGCGTAAAGCATACAGTAGAGGATAGGTGATTGTTAGGCACTATGCACTTCAATACTCATCCAGTGTCTTTGAGTTTGTGTGGTTTGTGTGGTTTGTTGTGGCTTCTAGACTCTTCCACTTCACAATAATAGCACTTACAATAGATCGGAGAAGATATAAAAGAGCACAAAATTCATGTAGGGACTTGTGCCAAAGGTGGCATTCTATGAGACTGACACATTTAAAGCCACTGAGCTGTTCAATCAGACCCATTCTGCAGCCAGTGTTTGTTGATGGAGATTGCATGGCTATGTGCTTCATTTTATGTGCCTGTTAACTGAAACACTTAAAGTCAATAATTTGTAAGGGTGTCCAAATACTTTGATCTATACAGTGAATGTGATAACCCAAATTCTGTACTTTGAAATATTAAATTCAACAGTAAAAAATATATGTTTTTTAAAATTATAATATGGTGAGTTTGGGAATTTTGGATAACAATAACTAAAGATAGAATATGAAGTAAGGGAATATAAAAAAATGATTAAACATGTAAGTAATATACCTTTTACATATTGTATATGTTATATAATGTTAAGAATAAAAGTAAATAAACACAGGGGATTTCAGCATCACCCCTATACGGAATGCTCTTTTATGGCTACCAGCAGTTAAAGCGTTTGTGTATTGGAGCAAAGTTGTACTTGAGATAAATTGGCGTGTTGGGGGTACAATTTGAAAGAGACAGTAGAATTGATTAAAATTAGCTTTCTGTCCTGAAGATGAAAGACAAGGGCAGAATATCTGTGAGTACTTCTGAATTAATGTAAGACTACTGTTTTTCTTTCTGACTTACATTGTGACTGTACTATGCAGGTTATATGCTAAGTAGGCACTAAATATACTTATCACATTTAGTATTACTCATGTGTAATCTGAAGTTATTGTTTCTTGCTTTGTTCTTTAATCACTATGGTAAAGCCTATTACTATTTATTTTCCCCATTTATTTGAACCCATCCTGTTAAAACCCCATCATCAGATACTGGGCCCAAAGATCTGGAACTGGAGGATGAACCTTAAGGGCCATAAACTTACCATTGCCTGCAAGTCACTCAGCACTTAACCTGGGCAAGGAAGAGAGACAACTTGGGTTACCCTTCAGGCCAAGCTGTAGACACCAGTAGAATATAAACTCCAATGAAAAATGCCCTACACTTGTATCACGGTTTAAGTGAATGTCAACTGCAAACTTTTTTGTAGTGGCACTGTGTTAGTGTTGCCACCTCACAGTAAGGACATCAGGGTTCATGTCCTGGGTTCTCCCTGCATGGAGTTTGCATGTTCTCCCCATGTCTGTGAGGTTGCATGTTCTCACCATGTCTCTTTCCTCTGAGTACTCCAGTTTCCCCCCACAGTCCAAAGACATGCAGGTTAGGTGGACTGGTGATACTAAATTGGACCTAGTGTGTGATTGAGGTTATGTGTGTGTGTGTTTGCTCTGTGATGGACTGGCATCCCACCCAGAGTTTGTTCCTTCCTTGCGTCCTATGCTAGTTGGGATGGGTTCCAGCACCCCTGCCACCCTGTTCAGGACTAAGCAGGTTAGAAAACGATTTACTTTTTTGAAGCTTTTTTGTATATTTGGAGTCAGCAGGTTCTTATCTCTCTAAAAATGTTATAATAAATAAAAGTTATTTTTGTCTGTACAAGCAAACATTAGGCGATGGCTGTGCTATGATTCTGTGAGAAAGAAAGGAATAAAAGTCTAATGAAAAAGCACATACTTTTTATTTCATTTTTTATAATGTGTTGATGCTACTGTGACACACTAAATCCAAAGAAATATGGATTTTTCAGGGAAATTCAATCTCATATATTCAACCCAAGTTAATAGAATGGCCACAGGTGCAACACTGCAAATAGCTGATGATTTTTGGCTATTGAAATAGATGTGGTTTATATCCAGATAGTGGTGTTAAGGAATCAAGGAATGAAACAGATGGCCTTTCTGCTCTCAGGAGTACACATTAAATATCTGGGGAGGTTCTGCTTGATGAAACTGCAAGAATCTTATTTGAGACAGGATGTTTATTCTAGTGGAAAGCTATTCTGCTCATCTGGAAGTATGCTTTCTGTGCCTTGAATGTGAACTTCTAACAGAAGGACTTCTGTCAAGGACACTGAACTGATTGTAAGCAAGGAGTAATGGCAAAAGGTAATGTATTTCATTAAAAACGTGCCTTTGTTTGTGGATTCAGACCATTGGCACTCTCTGTCTGTAATCATCAGTTTTAGTTTAATTGAAGCATTCACAAGGCAGTTAATGTTACGTAGACACTTGCCTATTTCCACAAAAATACCGTAACCATTTTTATTACAGCTTTCTTATATAAAATGTCAGGGTTTTATTTTAAATTTGTAAAATCTTTACTTTCTTTTGTGTACCTGAAATGCACCACATTTCCCTTTTAAACCTGTCATAGGACTGCTGTGTTTCACTGTCTATTCAAGGCCTAATAAGCAAAATACTTTTCTTCTGAGCAGAACACGAATATTTACTCCGTCACAGCCATTTATTTAGGATTGTTGTTCTTTCTTTTTTTCTTTCTCTGAATCAGCCAAATACCTAGTTTTACAGCTAAGCTTATTACCTTCATCTCCCCCATATCATGGCTTGCTATCCCAGGTTTTCATTTTTCAGACAAGCTATTATGAAAAACTGAGTTTAAAGAAGTGTCCTTGCAGGCAGAATCTACCCTCTGTAGTCTCTTAAATGAAAATTGTCATGCTTGTGTGTCTAAGGATCACCTTCCATCCTCATTGGAGGTATGTAGTACCACTCCTGGATGAGAGGGACTGCAGTTGCTAATATTATCATCTCTTTCTTCTTTCTCAGGTCAAGTCCTATAAAGCCAGACATCCTTGGAAGGAGTTGTCTCAATTTAGTACGAGCCAGACCGGAAGACAGGGCTCCTCAAAGCCAGACCCACTCAACTGAGCATCAGTTACAAGTTAAAATAAGGCTATAGACTGTATTTCATTTTTTGACTCCATCAATCGGTATCCTTTTTTTGTTTTTCTTTGAATAAAATGGAACAACCTGGTTGACATCCCAACATTTTATTGGACCCAATCTTTATTCCCACCCGACCATACACTATATTATCACTTACTGACTTATAGCCTTGACTGAGATTTAATATGCAGTTTGTACCCACAACTTTTCTTTCTCGGGTATGAATGACTACTCTAAATTAGCATAGATGTGGCGATCTAAAGTTCAGTACATTTAACATACAGTATCTATAAACTATACTAAGGGATTAACATACCAGTTAGATTATAAATTAGATATTTGATTTTTCTGTGGCATATTTTAATCAACCTCAAATATCAATCAAACCTGCCTTAAAAATTTTCTACAACTATTTTGGCCTCCTGATAATCTCTCTGGATAGGGTATGTGAGGTTGTTTCAACATTCGTACAGGTACTTCTGCACCTTAGGTTTTTGTAGGTCTCCTTATTCAATGAACAATTGCTGTAAATTAATTGCTGATTCATTGACATGAATGTGCATATTTTTCATGGTCAACTGCAGCTCTGGTACCTTCTTGGAAAACTTTCTAATCTCCAAATTACCCATTGCAAACAGTCTTTACATTTCTGACTAACTCCTTTCCAAGAAAACAGCATATTGATTATGATTTTATTTATTTTACTTCAGGAGGTAAAAAATAAGCAATAAAATCATAACCATGAGACAGGCAAACATTCTTATATTGGAATAAACTAGAAATCATTGCCCATCAATAAAAGAATTATTACCTGGAGTCCTAACCAAGAATATTTACTTCTGTTGTCTTAGATTAAGAGATTCAGCTTAAGTAAAGTACTGATTTTTTAGTTTAATAAAATCCTTTCTTAAAATGACATTGAATTTAATACATTGTCAGCTGATGTATGCCTAGTGAGAAAGAATATTGAGAAAGAATCCTTGAATATAAAAATGTGATGTGAAAATAGTGTGTTTTGATAGTCATGACCTGGATGGCTAAAGCAGGGAGGACACAAAAACAAACAAACAAAAAAAAAAAAAACAAACATAGGAAGTTGTAAAAAGTGCATTGTGCTTTTTATTCCAAAAGTCACAGTCCGACAGTTAATAAGGTGGGGTGCAGTTCAAAGTCTATATTTAATTATATGAAAATGGTGCCGTAGTGCAGGAAAATAAATTAAACCACTAAATAAGTTTAGTTTTAAACCAGGAATAAAAACACAGAATCATCTTCTAGCCTCAATATGTCTACAGTGCTCCACTCAGTTGTGTTCCATGCTCACCCTCCAGGAGTGCGGCGTCGACAAATGCAGTCAACGTTTTGAATCAAGTCTCACTCATCTCAGCTGGTAACCCACTGAGACCATCACAGTTTGGCTCCCTCATCCTACTGCATCTGTCTGTCACTGCAGGACATTGGGAGCCCCAATTGTTAGTGCTCCACAGCTTAGCTCGAGCAATTTGCTTCAGAGCACCATTCCGCTTACTCCATGATGGGCGTCCCAAACTGCTTTGCCTTCACTCCATAGCACTGGTCTGACCACTCAATCCTGCTTGTCTATATTCAGTTTTCTCTTATTTTGCTTTACATCCTCTTCATCTTTCTCTCTGTCTGTCCAATTCAGGCTGTTTATGCTCTGTGGGTGCAGAGCCTTTGCTTAACAACCCTAAATGTCAATGAGGAAACAACTGAGTTGTTTTGCACAGGAATGTGTTATCAGCCAGTTTCTCCATTAAACACTCTTGGGCGGCACGGCATTGTAGAAGCACACACCCATACCCACAAGCTTGAGGCGCATTGTTTTAAAATCACACATTGCAATAGAACCCTAATGCACTTTATATTTCAATTCTTTATTGTCATGTGTACAAGTACCATGTACAATAAAATGCTTCCTTGCATGTGCCCCTGCAGACAGTGAACATAGACAAAAAAAAAAACAAAAACCTACACACAATAAATAAATGAATATAAATAAGTAAATAAATAAAACCAGAATCCTAGAAATAAATAGAGACAGTGGCAGAAGTATATATGCAGGTATCAGTGGAGGTCACACAAGGTTACTGATTGTTCATGAGTCTGATTGCAGTTGGGTAGAAACTGTTCCTGAACCTGGAGGTGCGCGTCCGATTGGACTTTAGTTGCTTCCCTGATGGGAGGAGGGTGAAAAGTGACAGTGCAGGGTGGCTGGGGTCCCGCCTGATACGGTTCACTTTCCTGAGACAGCGTGTAGTGTGGATGTCATGGATCGCAGGGAGCTGTGTGCCTGTGATCTGCTGTGCTGTGTTCACCACACGCTGCAGAGCTCTGAAGTCCTGAACTGAGCAGTTGCTGTACCAGGATGTGATGCATCCTGTCAGGATGGATTCCACAGTACACCTGTAGAAACTGCACAGGGTTGTGGGGGACATCCGGGCTTTACTCAGTCTCCTGAGGAAGTAGAGGCATTGTTGAGCTTTCGCAGTGTGACTTGACCATTTAAGGTCATCAATGAGGGTGACTCCTAGAAACCTAAAGCTGCTGACCTGCTCCACAGCCTAACCTCCAATGTAGATGGGGCTGTGCTCTGTTGCCTGTTTGCGGAAATCCGCAATCATCTCCTTAGTTTTGCTAACGTTGAGGGTGAGGTTGTTGTCCTGATACTATTCTGACAGGAGTCTGACCTCCTCCCTGTAGGCTGTCTCATTGTCCTCGCTGATCAGACCTATTACAGCGGTATCGTCAGCAAACTTGAGGATGGTGTTAGAGCTGTACTTAGCTACGCAGTCATGGCTGTAGAGAGAGTAAAGCAGGGGGCTCAGCACGCTGCCCTGCGGGGTGCCAGTGTTGATGGAGGAGGTTTTTCCACCAATATGCACCTGCTGATGTCTGCCGGTGAGGAAGTCCAGTACCTAGTTGCACAGTGAAGAGCTAAGCCCCAGATCCAGGAGTTTAGCAATGAGCTGGGATGGAGTGATGGTGTTAAAGGCAGAGCTGTAGTCCACAAACAGCAGCCTGGCATAACAGTTCTTGTTCTCCAGATGAGATAGGGTGGTGTGAAGTGTTATGTAGATGGCATCCTTTGTGGACCTGTTGCAACAGTAGGCAAAACTGGAGAGGATGCAGACTGTCAGGGATGATGTCCTTGATGTGTTCTAGCACCATCCTCTCAAAGCACTTCATGGCTATGGGAGTAACTGCTAATGGGCGGTAATCATTAGGGCAGTCCACTTTATTTTTCTTTGGGACAGGGATGATGGCTGTGTGATTGAAGCAGGTGGGGACAGATGAAATTCTCAGAGATGTGTTAAAAATATCCGTAAAGACAGCAACTAGCTGGTCGCAACATGTTTTTAAAACGCGACCTGAGACTCAGTCTGGGCCGGGTGCTTTGCGGATGCTGAGTTGGGAAAAAGTCTTCCTCATGTCATTCTCAGAGAGCCTCAGGCTGGAGTCTTGCGGCGCTGCGGGGTGTCGCATAGGCCTGTCCATGTTAGCAAGCTCGAAGCGAGCGAAAAACACATTCAACTCATCCTGGAGTGAAGCGGCGGTAGCTGTGGTCGCGTGTGTCCAAGGTTTGTAGTCTGTGCTCAGTTGAATACCCTGCCACATCCGATGAGTGTCTGCTGTGCTGTTAAATGGAGAGCCCAGTTTGTGGCCGTTCTGGCGCTTTGCGTATTTAATGGCTTTTCAGAGATCATACCTGCTCTTTTTGTATGCCTGTGTATCTCCGGAGTGAAACGACCTGCTGTGCTCACGGATCCGCCAGTGTACTTCTTGCAAGACCGGCTCTGCGCGCTTCAACTGCTGCTTGTAAACAGGGAAGAGCAGCACAGGGCGGTAGTCTGACTGCCCGAGGTTTGGCCGTGGGAGCAAGCGATATGCGTTTTTTTGTGCGGTGTAACAGTGGTCCAACGTATTAGCACCCCAGCTGGGACAGGAGACGTGTTGGTAGTATTTGGGGTAAACAGACCTGAAGCTTGCTTTGTTGAAGTCTCCGGCGATGATAACTAGATTTTTGCGGAGTGTGTTTTCACAGTCCGTAATGAGGCCGTAGAGTTTCTTAAGTGTGGTGCTGGAGTTTGCTTGCGGGGGGATGTAAACAGCCACCATGTGTACAGCTGTAAACTCCCTAGGCAAGTAAAGCGGCCGACACTTGATGAACAGACACTCCATGTCTGGAGAACAGCTTTGTGAAATGACTTCCACATCCGTACACCATGCATTGTTGATGAGGAAGCATACCCCGCCACCTCTCTTTTTCCCAGAGTAGACTGACCGATCAGTGCAGTGGATAGATCAGCCAAATCCGGTGTGCAGGTGATGAACCATGTTTCTGTGAGACACAAAACACAACAGTCACGTACCTGAAAACGAAGTCTACCACAGAGATCGTCTAGTTTATTGTTCAGAGACTGGGCATTGACCAGGAAAATGCTAGGCAGTGAAAGTAGCAGTCCTCTGCGTTTCATCCTCACTTGGATCCCGGGACGCCGTCCATGTTTTCTCATCCGCATCCTTCAGGCGTGGTTGGGTGGGTCGCGTCCACCATCTTGGTCTCGAGTTATTGTGGCGAGCAGCCCCTGGTTGATAACTTCAACTGCCTTTGTTGCTCCGATTTTTTTTTTTTTTCTTTTTATTAATTTTATTGCAATCCATACAAATCAATCAAGTTTTTACAAAAAGAAAAATTGAGCTAAGGACAAATCGATCCCCACCCCTGAGAGAGAGAGCAAGCCAAACGGCGTGAAATTTAAGGCTTGTAAACATACCTAAATTAATAGATTCTCTGTGCTTTATGAGCTTATTTTAAAATATTACTGATTAGATCCTGCCATGTTTTGAAAAAAGTCTGTACGGATCCTCTGAGTATTTGATTTTTTCCAGTTTCAAATAGTATAACACATCAGTTTCCCACTGACTTACAGTTTTTTCTGATGGCTTAAACCCTAACTGTGATTCTTATAGCACAATTTCTAAAACTATTAATACTTATAGCAAAACCACTCACTGAGTTTGCAAAAATAAAAGCACAAACACTGCTTTGCACTCAGTTTGCAATTTTCTAACACACACTTTGCAAAACTGTAGGCACAATTCACTGCACAACACTCATTTTGTAGAACTTTAAACACAACTCACTGCTTACACTCAATTACCAAATTTCCAACACACTCCTAGCAAAATTATACACATGTATGGCTATCATTAACACTATTTTGCCAACTGTCTGGCACACTTTCACATGTGAAAACTGTTTTAGATAATTAGTTCACTTTGCAATCAGCCTAAGCACTATAGATAAGCCACAGGTAAGCTGTCTATGTGGAGTACAATGGAAGGAGCAGTAAGAGTGAGAAGAGTGAGAATCAGAGAAGGCCGAGGAGGCCGAGGGAGAGGACATGGAGGTGAAGAAGTTGGAGGAAGAGGACGTGGAGGTGAAGAAGCGAGAGGGTTAGAGGAAGTTAGAGGAAGAGGACAAGGAGGAGCAAGAAGAGGACGAGGAGGGGAAAGAGGAAGGGTAAGAAGAGTAAGAAATAGAATAACTGATGACATCAGAGCTACAATAGTGGACCATGTCATCAACCATGGGATGACCCTGAGGGAAGCTGGCCAACGGGTTCAGACTAAATTGAGCCGCTACACTGTGGCAAGCATCATTAGGACATTTCGAAATGAGAATCGGTAAGTACTTTGTAGCACTGCCATACTCTAATGAGAAACACAACAGTACCATACATGCAAAAATACTGAAATTGTTACTTTACAGAATTGCTAGACGTCCAGATGTTGGGGGCAGAGGCAGAATGTTCACTCCAGAGCAAGAGACCCATATAGTGAACATGGTGATTGCCAATAATGCAATAAGACTGCGCGAAATACAGCAGCGCATAATTGATAATGACACCATCTTTCAAAATATACACAGTGCAAGCATTTCTGCACTAAGTCGTGTACTTGCGCGCCACAGAATAAGAATGAAGCAAATTTACAGAGTTCCTTTCAAGAGAAACACAGAACGTGTAAAGCAACTGCGATATGACTATGTGCAGGTAAGCTATAGTGTCATTGGTTCTGAATTTGGAAGTGCATACTGTAGTGCTGTGCATGGGCCTGATGTGTTGTATTCGTTTTGTCTTGTCCAGAGAGTGATGGAACTAGAAGCAGATGCCATGGGACATGAGCTACTTTTTGTAGATGAGGCCGGTTTTAACCTCAGTAAAACCAGGAGACGTGGCAGGAACATTATTGGACACCGTGCCATCATCAATGTCCCAGGACAACGTGGTGGTAACATAACCATGTGTGCAGCTATAAGCCAAAATGGTGTTGTTCACCATCATGCAACCATAGGCCCATACAACACTGCACACATTATTGCATTCCTGGACACCTTACATGACATGCGCACTGTTCAGAGACCAGAGCATACCCGATATGTCATCATATGGGACAATGTTAGTTTCCATAGGGCTGCTTTGGTCCGCAACTGGTTTACAGACCACCCATCCTTCATGGCACTCAACCTCCCTCCATACTCTCCATTCTTAAATCCCATCGAGGAGTTCTTCTCTGCCTGGCGCTGGAAAGTGTACGACCATCATCCTCATCAACAGGTAGCCCTTTTACAGGCAATGGAGGAGGCATGTGGAGATATTGACCAGGCATCATGTCAGGCCTGGATACGGCATTCAAGGAGATATTTTCCCTGGTGCCTTGGATTGGAGGATATCGCATTTGATGTGGACGAAATTTTGTGGCCAGACCCAGAAAGACGACATGATGTAGGCTGATTGTCTTTTTTTTCCTTTTTTTTTTGTGAAATTACTATTTTGTGTTCTGACTTTGTCTTGGTTTTGATGAGTGTGAATAAACACCAATACTTGAAGTTTGGATCCTTGTATGTTTACATGACACTATGACAAAAGTATGACCTCAAATTGACATCTGTACACAGAGAAAGCAAAAGCCAGATGTGTTTTGTATTCATACCATCAGTGTGCAGTTGGCGCATTGTGTGCTTAGTAGATGATGGCTTGTGTGTACTGTTTAATACGAAAACACCATTTTTACGAAGGTGTGAAGAGTTAATCTAGCTGTGTTCGCTTTTGCAAGAGAACTACAATGTTTTGATAATTGGTTGAAAGGTTTTCTTATTTGTGTGTAGAGTTTTGCAAAAATAGCCAATAGTTACAAAAAATGTGCTTTAGCAATCAGAAAAAACTGTAAACATTTTCGTCCAGAATAATGTTCATTTGGTGCGGGCCCAGAACATGTGACCCAGTGAGGCTGGGACTAGGTTGCAGCATTGGATCATGCCCTGGAAACATTTTGGAGAGTTTCAGTTGAGACAGATGTGCTCGATATATAATTTTGAGTTGTATAATTTTATGCTTAGCGCATATGGAGCTCAAGTGAATTTGCTGCATTGCTACTTTCCACTCCTTTTCTGATATATTAATTGCGAGATCTTTTTCCCAGCGTCCTCTTGGATCTTTGAAAGGGAGGGATTGTAAAATGATTTTATATATTGTAGAGATGGTGTCTAAGTCCTTGAGATTGAGCAATATTTTTTCCAGCATGGATGAGGGTGCAAGATGAGGAAAATCTGGAAGGTTCTGTTTAACAAAGTTCCTGATTTGAAGATAATGAAAGAAATGTGTAGTTGGAATGTTAAATTTGGAATGTGATTGTTCAATTGCTCCGATTTTTACTAGTGTTGTATGGTTGTACTTAATAAAACAGCGAACAGTTAGTACAAACAGCGAAAATAACAAAAATAAAGACACAAAAACGAAAAGACTACGAGAAGCAGCATGCAGCACGGCACCATGTTTAAATAGTATACCATGAATGAAAATAATAAATAAATCATATTTCAATTAAATAAACCATGAAACTAAAAATTAAGCAATGCTTTCAAAAAGTATATTTTACGTTAAACAATTCTGACAACAGACGCTTCAAAGAGATCTTTTCAGGTTGATTGGTGCCGCTGCATGGACACAGATTGGGTCTTCAGCACCCTCAAAAAGGTCCTTAGTTCAATAAACTAGTGTTTGTAGTACATTGGTGTACAAACTGCTGACTGTTTATTTCTTTTCAAATGATTACATTTTTAATGTGAAATATATTTAGTTTACTTGCAATAAATACTGTTACCACATTTGTTCATATTGTTTGATTCAATCCATCTATCAAATATTGCTATTTCTCAGTCGGACCAGGGTTGGCGCTGTCACCTGATCCTTTCTCATTTTGTCCCTTTGTAGACCACTGTAGAACCTGCCTCCCAATGACATCACCACCAGTCAAGCTCACATTGACGTCACTTCCGGCACTCTTTCATGACATCATACCTGGTACCTAGAACCACACTTCCTGCCAAGTCAGTTCCTGTTCTGGCCTCTCTGACTCCATCTCTCCCTCCATTCAGCCATATTACAGAACAGAACCTGTTAGTCAGTTCTGTTTTGGACCCCAGTCTCTAAAGATATGTTTATTTTTATCTTATTGTTTTCAAGTATACGGGGTGGCCATCCCCAAACCTTTTTGCAACTTTTGAATGTAGATGATGTTGTGTCTGAATGCAAATAAGTGGTGTGAGGTGGAGTCAACAGCGTTAATGTTTTGGCAGCAAATACAGCAGAAAAAGAATCATTGGAGTCACATAGCATTAGCCATGAAATGTCAGAACACTGGCAGGAGGAATTCCAACTGCTGGTAAAACTGAAGGACCTTATATGAGTAAAAATATTGAATTAGAGTAAGGATTAAGTATCCTTAAATCCTTAAAGAGCAAGGATTGGTAAAGGGAGACTAAGTAGTGATGGAAAAGTCAGCATACTAAACTGCAGAATGGACTCTGTGACATATATAGTAAAGGTGGCAAAGAAAACTAAACAGTAAACAAAAATCACATTTTGATTTTATGTGCTAATTCTGTATTAAATTTATTCTTTAGACTCCCACAGCTTCAGGTTTTATTCCAACCAGGTAAGTTTATCTAGACTCCCAAATTCTTAATTTTATTGTTATTATTATTTTTTTATTGAGCTTAAAGGATAATGTCACAATAGGTAAACGTAAATCCATTCAAAAATACAATCAATACAATGTTTCCAAAAGAAAAATAATTATAATAATAATTATAAAAATAATAATAATAATAAACAGTATCACTCCCTAAACTAGGTAGGGGTGGAGCAACGTGAGAACAAACATCCATTATAAAATAGCTCCTCAAATACGTTAAAAAAGACAGAGACAATAGGAATATTTTAGAATAACAATACCTTTTGCCAAATTCTGACAAAGTTTGGTACAGTTCCTTGTAAAGAAAATTTTATTTTTTCTAGTTTTAGATATTATAATACATCACTTTTCCATAGTTAGGAACTACGTGTTAAGATTCTTAAAATTAAGGAAAATTAAGCCAGTTTAGAAAATTGCAGTGAATGTATCATTACATAACTCTTATCTTCTCTGATGTTTCTCTAAAGAATGCCTTTAAAATATTTGAAATAACTGCCTATATTTCAGAAGTGAATGAATATTTTCCCTAAAATGGTGCTACATTAGAGCATCTCAGTTCCCCTGAAAACTCCTATCAGTGATGGTTTGTGGTATGGAGCAATCTTTCTGCCACAAATTTTTGGGCCTGCAGTTAGAGTGCACATCAATGAACTAGCAGATGCACTACAACTGATGGCTAATCTTACTTTTGAGGTTTTTCAAGAAGTTTTAACTTCTCTTGAACTTCTCTTATCTTGAGGCTCTTGCTGCAAGAACTGTGGCTTTGCCAAATCAGATTGCCCAGGATATATTTTTGGCAGCCCAGGGATGCACCTGCAAAGTGATAGGACAGAAATGTTGCTCCTAAACTCTTCACACAATTTACCTGACCTGGCCTTTAAGATTCTTCATGGGGTTGATCCAGTGTTTTCTCCTGATTGGACATACTGACTGATTTAATGGCATTCTTTCTTTTTGCCCAGCAAAATCGGCACCCAAAGTGATACCTTATCATTTAAACAAACTGGAGGCATAACCAAAAATCAGTAGACAGAAACAAGAACAAGAGATCAGTAAACCAGGCAGTCAAAAGGAAAACAAGGTTTTGGAATTTTGAAGCATCTAAGTATTACGTTAAAATTTGGATACTTTGGAGATGTTTTGAGTAACCTTTATGCCATTGCTCTGATGATGTCACAGGTGGTGCACAGTCCACACAGTTGTGAGAGTACATCATGAGAATGGGTGATGCCAAACACCCTGAAACAGTGGTACCACAGGAAACAAAGATGTTTTTTTTTTTTTGCATAAAGGAAAAAAAATGATACTTTCTCAATTTACACCAAAAACATAAAACAATGATAAAATCGTGATCCTTGAGTTCTAAAACCCATAGATTGGTACATCAACTGTAGAAATCTATCCAGGAAATATTGCCAATATACTAACAAAGGTACAAATCACAACACATATTTTCAATATAGACTTCTCTGAAGGTATCTAATGATTTGAATAAATTACATATTTTATAGATTTAATAGATTTAATATACAATTAATTGCCTATTGTAGGCACGGAGCTGGACAGTTTGATATCCGTGGCAGTGCAACGGGTGTCTGAGCGGGCTCCTGTCAATCATGGAGAATCCACTGCATCCACTAAACAGTATCATCTCCAGACAGAGGAGCAGCTTCAGCGACAGACTGCTGTCTCTGTCCTGCTCCACTGACAGACTGGGGAGATC
>JANRMT010062791.1:252068161-252087222 GCA_026402145.1 Polypterus bichir lapradei
TATATATATATATATATATATATATATATAATTAAAGAAGAGCTTCCATAAAAAGCCACATTTCCTCTGGGGACAGATGAAGGGGACTACCTATCTAACTGATGCCTAAGTTTATTCATGAACATATGCAAGAATGAGTTATGGTCATTCTGGCCATTGCTATAAAAAGGCCAAAAGCTGAAACCCTGGCTTAAATAAAACATCAGTGTCTGGCATGTACCAGCAAAAGTGTCATTCCATTATGATTGATACTCATTTATCAGATGGCAAGTGTCCAGATGTTGCATGCTGTGGTGGCTCTCTCTAATGGTTCTGAGAGAAAGTCATCCTTTGGTTTCATAAAAAATTTTATTTTGGCTAAGGTTGGAGTTTTGTTTTTGGTTAGCTCAAGTATGAGAGCTGCAGTGAAAGTCTCATGTGCCAAAAGGGGACAGTAAAACTTTCTTCTACAAAATATACTGATTTAAGGATTTAAAGCTATTTTCTCCTTCCTGTGTACTCCATTTAACAGGAAATGTAGCCAATATTGCATGCCTATAGGCTGTCAGATTGCCTTCTCAGTACATAAGCAAAGCTCACTGTGTCTTAATTGATGTATTGCTCTGGCTTGATTGATTGGCTACTATGTATTGAACCATATCTCATTAATTGGGTTTGATTATTTCAGTATTTCAGTATTATAAGTATTCCCATATTGAATAAACCATTTTTTTATTTTAAAAAAAATCTTTTTACAGATTTCTTTTCAAAAAGCACAAAAAAGAACAATCCAATACAGTAAAACTTTGGATTGTGAGTAACTTAGTCTGCGAGTGTTTTGCAAGACGAGATAAACTTTTTAATAAATTTTAACTTGATAAACGAGCAAAGTCTTGCAATACGAGTAGTACGTATACACTTTGCCACGTGATCACAACTGAGCTGATGGTTCTTCTCTCTCCGTGGGATTGTGGGTAATCGTCTCCCATGCTCGGTCTCAGTCAGCGTGCCTTACTCATATAGTCAACATCGGTACGAGCGTATACTGTTTACTATAGCATTTTGACCACGTGTGTGTGCTGTAACGTGCGAAGCTGATTCTCAGTACTTTAGCAAAACTAGCTTTTATTCAGCTTGAAACAGGAACAGCACGGTTATTTATTGTAGCGGGGTCTGCAACTTTCCTATATACAAACACAGCAATCAGGCAGGGTTAGGGTCAAGTTAATGGCCAAGTAATACTGTGCCCTTGCATTTATAATGTTCCTTGCATCACCCTTCGACAGCAGGCACTTATAGCATGACCGTGATCTTTTCGGATTGGCTTTTGTGGCAAACTGCTACTGTGCTGGGAGACTGCGGTTGCTTCGGGACACTCTTCTGCGTGTCACCCCGTTGGGGGGAGGGGGGTGGAATCCCAAAACAGTTTAGAAACCTTACAGTGCATAAGGTATTTTTTTTAATTTTGTGTCCAAGTGTAGTAACTCTTCAGGCAAAAGCAACTGTCATTGGATAGGTTCCTTGTTAATGTTGCAAAAAAAGAAAAAGATTCCAGTGAGCCAACAGATAGCAGGGATTCCGTTAGTTTGAGTGAAAATCGTTGTACACAATAACCTTCCTCCTCCTCTCTGTCGTCTCCCTCACACCAGCCACAATTCTTTTCAAAGGTAAAGTGCACATTAATTTGTTTGATGTATTTTTACTCTATATTTTGTATTAATCATTTGTATATGAATATTTTTGGGTTGTAGAATGAATCATCTAAGTTTCCATTATTTGTTAAGGAGAAATTCGCTTTGGTATATGAGTGCTTTAAATTACAAGCACGTTTCCGGAACGAATTATGCCCGCAAACCAAGGCACCACTGTATTTCCTTATTTACTTTATTTTTTAATCCACTCCACCAAGGCCAGTGTTATCTTTCTCCACTCCCATTTCTAACTACCTGGGCAAAGTGGATGACTCCCTTTTAAACCCAACCGGAAGTACTTAAGGTGCCAAAACCATTGTCTCTAGGAAGCACTTCCAAGTCAGGCGAAACCACCCTGGAATCAGAGCATTCTTCTACTGAAAGCTATCCCTGGCAACTCCAACAGAACCCAACAGGGCAGTCCTATGAAACCATAACTCGCATACTACCCTGTGGTTGTTGTATTATCATGAAATGAGTATAGCTTACTAAGTTTTTTAAAAGGTTGGTTTATTCTCATACCTTGAGATTAACACACACACAGATGCACAAACACAATAAGAGATCCTAACTACACAGTTCCGTGTGAGTGATGACCAACTGCTGTTCACTCAGTAGTATTCCACATAGGATCCCCACATATACACACAGATCCTATTCACATAATTATATATGAGTAATGAATAATGTTCTGTTGAGTTTATGACTTTGAAGCCTTGATAAACCATGTGGGCAAGAAAGCAGCAATCTTCTCACACCTGTTGCTGTAATTTTTATTTTTCTGCTTAATCACTCTAAATATAAAGTCAAATTATATAGAAATGTGAAAGCAAAGATATTTATTCAAGTAACAGAAGAAAGTAGAATAAATATTTAAACTGACATCAAAGTCTAGATATAAACAGTCTTAGAAAAAAGCTTACTGAATATCAGCCAAGTCAAGGGTGGATGTTATCCTTTTTAATTTAGAAATAAGTGTGTGACATATGTTTACATCTGCTGATGTTCGCGCTTTGTTTAATACATTTTCTGGTCTGTGACATCGCTTCTTATGTCATTCCACACTTTATGCCGTTTTTCTTCTTCAGGCCTTCAGACTGGATATTATTTATGTTGACATTCCACATGGGGGCTCTGGTTCATTTCACATTACAGACATTTGATTTGCTAGGTGTCCTTCTGATTGCTGACTCTGCTCAAAGTCTTTGATCCTGTACACACTTCTGCACTGTTCTCTGTTCCCTCTACCATTAAAGTTATAAGTCGACTGAAACAGATGCATTAAAGTTATAAAATACTGGTAGGACACAAATTTCCTTAAGGATCCTTAAATTCCTTCGTAGTTAAACTTCCTTATAGTGCATTCTGCTTCATTTGAGCAAAAGTAAAAGTTAATATAAGCAGTGTGCAGTTTTGAAAATTGAAGATTCCATACTCCCGGAATGGCACACATTTAAGGGCTTGCCACAAGAAATGGTGCCACCCAGCATATGGGGTGGAACAGCTTGAGCATGGCAGGTATCTTCCAATTGTCTCTCAATTCTTCTGGCCTCCTGATCGGGAAAGGGACCATTCCAGTCTTTCATCTGTTATTCTGACTTCACAGGCTGGTAAAGGATTTCTACCCTTTACTAACTAGGCTGTCATTCCCAGTATGCCAGCTGTCATTGTACCCCTCCTGCACAGTCAGTGTAGTAGCATCCTGATCAGGTAAGGGAACAGGGTATATCCCAGCTGGGGCACCAGTTCACCCATTACAATAAAAAAAAAAAGTTCACTTCTTGTTGACAATGGTATATAAAGGTTATGTTACATTATTTAGTATTTACTGAAACATAACATAGTTTCATTCTTTTATAAATGTCCTGTACACAAAAAAGCATGTGTCTATATACTGAATGAGAGTATATGAGCTGTGCAATGTGCTGATAACATGCATAAGCATGACATTAAAGTGCATGATTGTGCTTCTCCACTATTCTTCTACATCAGATCACGGCACGCAACATGCTAATATTGATAAACTAAACAACAAAGAATTAATGGCGGCCACACAGGAATATTGTTATTACCGCACAGGGATAGAATTGAAATATGGGAGTCAATAGTAAAAAGCCAACACTAAATCCAATGCATCTAAGTTAAACATTTTTTAAAATGTTTAAAATGTTTCAATATTGTGTGTGTTTTTTTTGGTTTAACTGCAATTGTTTAATTGAGCACTTTAGGTATCCATTATAAGCAGCCATTAATATTGTTTAAATATTTTATTAATTATGCTATTAACAATTTGTAAAGTAGTAAATTTAAAATATATAAAGGACAAAAAAAATTATATTTTTAATAATATACATTCTGTGTCAAGTAATTAAATGTAACTTATTTACTGAAATTATTGTGCAGGACTCTGAAGCTGTTGGTAGCAAATGTGCTACCATGCCACTCATAAATCTTTACATTTGAATTTGTATTACTGTGACTATAATGGTGTGCCACTATAAACCCAATTGCAAGAGTATGACATCTTCTTAATGGATGATAAAACATCAAACTGTCAAAAGACTGGCTGTATATCATTTAAACCTAATGGGATAATTAGCCAGTTGTTCACTCTATAGGGTCTAAGACTTGAAGCTTATCTAATACCATACCTAGTAGTTTTTCTCTCATAGTGGTATTTTTTTACATACACATACACATTGCAAAAGGTTCACAGGGTTTATACCACAGTTCTCCAGTTAGCCCAAATCATCAAGATCTGCTGTTGCCCTCTTTTTTTATGCTGACAGGTATAGTTGCATCTTTAGATGTAATACACTATTTGTGATAATGTAGGGCAGATGTGTAGGCTCTAAAACGTTTACTATTAAACACTTCCACTATTGTGCTGCAAACAAAGCCTCTAAATTCTTTAGTCTAGCCCATTCTCCCTCAGGATTATATGCAGACATTCTGTTGGTACTTATTTACTTGCATTAAATAGCATTATACACATTTGTTGTTACTGTTTAAAGAGTAAACTACAATGGAAGAGCAGGTATATTTAAGAAAATGGAAATAGGTGCATTCTCAACTTTTTTTTACTATAACTATTTGTTTAAATAATTATCTTACACAGTTTCTTACATTTAAAGTCACCATATTTCTTATCTTGAGTCAGTTCTGTTTTGGCTTTAAACCTGTTAAGAACTCCATACAAATTACCTATTTGCAGCCAGTGTACAATATATGGGTGGCTGCCCCAAACCTTTTTGATATCTTTTGGACTCTTTTGTGACACTGCTTATTGTAATCGTATAAAAATAACACCTTCTTATTTTTTAACAAGTTAAAAAATATATGCATAGTGTAATATTCTGATGTGTTCTGGGACTTAGTTAACTAATTTAAAAGTTGGAGCATTTTCTGTTATTTATTTGCTTCATCAAAGAGAGAGATATACCATTTTGTGTGAGATGTGTGATTATGATTTACAAGCAGGCTAACTACTGAGGATCTGTTTTGCCGACAGTAATTATCGAATGTGTAATATACTGTGTACAAAATATACAAATTAAAACAACCTCCCTCAAGATATATCTGAAATAGGATTCTAATCTGTAATTGAAATTGTACAAAATATTTCTGTCTGTTTTAAGGATAGGAGACATGTAAGACAGATTTACTTGGTGGATTATAGTATTCATTGATGTATACATCCATTTTCGAAGCCGCTTATCCAAGCCAAAGAGAAACTGGAGCCAGTCCCAGTAAGCAACAGGCACCAGTCTAATGCAGGGTAAACACACACACACTAGGGCAAATTTCACCAATTTACCCAACTTGCATGCCTTTAAGAAGAATCCAACGTAAACCCACACCTCCTTACTCTTTACTGTGAGGCAACAGCGCTAACACTGCACTACCATGCTGCATATTTGATATATTTACATTAGATGTGGCCTTAAAAAAATGTGTTATTTATTTGAGACTTATTTTGGTGACATACTGCATCTGTTTTTTTTGGGCAGGCCCCCTACCCACCACTTAAACTCTGTCTATGTGTAAAGGCCACATTCACTTTCAGGATAAGATGAATTTGTAAAATGATTCCACTTAAGCACATTACAGCTGGCTCAATTAGGGTTTTAAGATCTCAAATCAACTTCATCCTTAACAAAATCCGTCGCTTTTTGTTTTCTCAGGTAATAATTTATACTAGCTGGACTAGTATCTCCCTTTGTCCACATGGGTTTACCCCAAGATAGATAGATAGATAGATAGATAGATAGATACTTTATTAATCCCCAAGGGGAAATTTACATATTCCAGCAGCATCATACTGATAAAAACAATATTAATTAAAGAGCAATAAAAAAAACAGTGCAAGTTAAAAAATACAAGGAGGATAGTGTGAGGCAGGTATAACAGTCTATAATCTTGTATAATGTTAACGTTTTACCCCCCCGGGTGGAACTGAAGCGTCGCATAGTGTGGGGGAGGAACGATCTCTTCAGTCTGTCAGTGGAGCAGGACAGTGACAGCAGTCTGTCGCTGAAGCTGCTCCTCTGTCTGGAGATGACACTGTTCAGAGGATGCAGTGGATTCTCCATGATTGACAGGAGCCTGCTCAGCGACCGTCGCTCTGCCACAGACGTTTATTTTTCTCTCCCACAGTCCAAAGACATTTACTGTTGGTTATTTGGAATTTCAGTTAGACTCAGTTGAGTGAACCCTTGAATAAAAACATTGTTTCCCACGTCAGTGTAGGAATCTACCTTACTTTTGTTCCCAGGACATGCTGTGGCATCCCAGGACCCTGAAATGAATTAAGCATTTATAATATTGGTTGGATAGATATACAAATGGATGTTGTGTATTGTATTTGCTTAATCAACAAAACAGAATGAGGGTGAGTATATATATATATATATATATATATATATATATATATATATATATATATATATAATTTATATATACTGTATATGTAGTGGTAAAAAATAAAGCAGCAGACAAGAAAAAGATTTGGGAATGGCCACCCTGTTTACTGTAAAATTACCAAAATAAAAGAAGCACGTCTTTACAGAACAGTGTTCACAGCTTAACTGAACTGAGTCTGCTCTATAAATATGGTGGATAGGAAGAAGAGGCGGAGTTATGGCAGCTGGGACAGGAACTGATGTGGCAGAAAGGTGAATTCTGGGTACCAGAAATGATGTCATTAGGGTTGGCCGGAAGTGGTCTTAGTGGATTGTTCGGTGGTGATGTCACTGAGTTCTGCTGAACTGCAGGTGAACAAGAGCAGAAAGAATCAGGTGAGAGTGCCAACCCCTGGTCTGGCTGATAAATAGCACTATTTGAGCCGGTCAATTGTCCCCCATGCACATGTGTTTGACAATACAGGGAGTCCTCGGATTACAATGTCTCGACATACAACGTTTCGAGTTTACAATGCTCACTCCCATAAAAACTTTAAAAAAAAAAAAGAGAGACGAGAAGGAATAAAGGTAAGGATTTTTTTGCACTCATTTTTTCTGTTCCTACAGTGCAGTGTACAGTACAGTATATTTATGTCCTTTTCCTTTTTCTGTGGCTTAGTTGTATTTTTTATGTTCTAGATTATGATTTTGCAAATGTGTTAAGATAGGTAAGTGACTTAGGATAGGGTGTGTTTCAACTTACACCAAATTCGGGTTACATCACAGTTGTAGGAACGGAACTGTGTCATAGCCCGAGGACCCCCTGTGTATATACTGTATATACATATATATATATTTCATAATTATCACTTAACATTTTTCAACACATAATTAACACAGCTAACACTTACTTTTTCAAATCTTTCAAGTTGCCTGCCATGTATTGTAACACAAAGACACCAACCACTAACACACATTCTGTTCAATATCTAGAATGCATTGCACCCTTTGACAGGTTGTAACATGTTTCAGGGGATGGTGCCAGCTCTCATCACAGTAATCTGAAGGTCATGGTGTCTGCAATCTTGTCAGACTTGTACGCAATGAAATCAACATACTGAGTCAACTGTATTACTCAGTGTTAGATATTTGTAAACAGTATATCAGTAAGCTATGTTATTGAATACTTGTGGGATATAAACATTTTTAATATTTTGAAAATTGATTTTTATTCTCAAATTTCAAAATATTCCTATTTGAGTATTATTATTTTACTCTAAACTGCTATACTAGAATGTACAATATAAATAAAATGATTGATGCACATGCTGTAATGTCATTAATATATTATTTGTAGGCTTTTATAGGCAGATGGAAAATAAAGCCTAATATTAATAATGCATGTGTGTGTAAGAAAATATTTTCATTCATATGACCATTTTGCTGTCCTTACAGAGACTAAAATAAAGAAAAAATTAAATTTGAGAAGCACAGAAAAGGGTGGTGTCAATATTTCCATTTTAACAATGTCTTCCAGTTTTTTGCATAGCAAGTCCATCAGTAAATCCAAGAAAAGGGACTCAGGGTCCAGTGCATGATAGTGTGGTGATCTTGAAAGGAGAAGGAAAACATGGTTAATTTTCTCTGCAAGAAGAAACTCAGAATGTGCCATCGTGGTTGTCAACAGTACACATAGTGACACTGTGCAAACCTCTAACAAAAAATTAAACACAAATTATCCTTCTGGGACCCCAAAATTTTACCTTGCACATTGGCCTGTTTTACAGTTTATATACTTTATTCCTGAGTAAAAAAGCTTAAATGTGGCTTGCCAGTTTGTTTGTCTTAACTACTGGTAGTGAAAATTAATATGATGTTTTGTTTTTATTTCTACCTCCACAAAACGTTTGACATATTTAGGAACAATTAAATTATTGCCACTGTTTACTAAGTTATAGCAAAAGGAAACTGTAGCTGTCCAAGGTAATGATGGGTGAAAATCAACAATAATTGTTGGGGCGCCAACCCAGCTTTTTCCATTTACTGTACCTATAATCCAAAAATAAAACAGCGCTTGATGGCACAAGCACCAATGAAAAATGTCACCCTCTGGCTTTCTAACAAATAAACTTCTGCCTATCAAGACTTCTTAATAGGGCATGTTTTGGGCTTGAAGGAACTCAGTCTCTTTTGCTTTCTAGTCAAACAAAGATGCCTCCTTCTGGGCTGCTGGGCTTTTATGGTCCTGGGACCAGAAGGGACAGAGTCAATTGTCCTCACTCTGGAAGCAAAGAAAGATGACACAGTTTGTGGCAGCACCCTCTCTCAGTCCACGGTGGTATTACATACCTGGGAGGAACCTGGATGGTGACCTTCTGACGTGCATGTGTGACAGAAATATATTTGACATCATACATAACTGAGATAGTAATTTATATTCATGAAAACCTTTTTTTGGCTAGCTACAATATATTGTGACCATGTCTTATCATCTTGTGGTCATAAATTGACACCTGACTCACTTGATTTATATATCTTGCAAAAATAAGGCATTCATTTCCTTAATATATTCATTCTTTTTATTCACTATAGGCTACAGTACTTCAGTAATTCAAGAAATTTTGATAAAGTAAAACATTGTCAAGCAAACGCACTACTGCTAGTGTATAACCCTTTAGAAGCACAATATTTAGTAATAAATCAGCTGTAGATAGAACAAGGCCATACTTTAATCTTTTTCTCCGAGGAACCTATCTTTACACCATTCTCTGTCTACCTACAAACAGCAAAAAATGCTGGGTTACAGATACATTCTACAAATTATTTTGTACCTCTAACGATTTTATTTGGGAAGCTGAAAACCCTAGGAGAAAAGGGTAGAAAATTATGCTGTGAAGGAAATATCCTTCCATTCATTTTTGTAGTGAGTCATGGTGAGCTGGCAGCCTGGGGCACAAAGCAGAAAAACTTCTGGACAGAATGCTTCCAGATGAAAGTAATATTGCAACATAAATATATTTTACCAGTAATCAGAGCAGCAATACATAGTCACAAATAAGAAGCAATGAAAAAGAGCAAAAAGATTTTGTGAAGTATGTATGAAATGAACAAAATGCAATATAAATAAGTTGGTACTTAAGTATAATTTCACTACCTAAACATTCATACTAAATAAAGAATAGCATTACTTTATTATAATAAATGGTGTGCACATTTGATTTCTAATTAACAAGAAGCTTCCTATTTCTGGAATTTTTTCTTCACATTATTTTTACAAAATAACTGACATTATTTTAAACTGCAAATAACAGTTCTTATCTATCTGGACTCCTGTATCTTCTCCATTCTTGTAGTAAAATGTGTACTGTATGCCATTTTATTTTGACAAAATAGAGTATTAAATGGCTTTCTGGCTTTTGGCTCTATATTTAGGGATTTCCTGCAAACATTCTGCACTATCATACTTAAATGATAGGCCCATATAACAAAGCAGAAATTATGCAGCAAGTAATATACTGCACGAGAGGTGTGGGCTGCCACAAAGCAATGAAATTGCTGCTGGCTTCAGCAGCAGGCTGCCATTATGATGAATGTTTACAGCACTACATTAAGAGCAAATTACCTTCTTTTGTGGGAGGCCAGATCATTCACTCACGCTGATAGAGTGCACAATGCAGCCTGCTCCTGAATAGCTTTGAGGCAGCAGCAATTGAAAAAGAGATTATAAATCTTTAACATTGACTGGTAAAATCATTGTTTGGCTTTTTCTGAACATCACTTTTAACTAATAATGACAAATGATGGCAGTTTGTGTACTTTTGTCATGAAATATTATTTTGTTTTAAAAGTTAAATACATTTTGAAAGCTTGAATTAAAAATTACATAATAACCTTGACCATTTTATTTTTAGCATAATATATGTTAACAGAATTTAGTCAGGATTTTTTTTTTTAATAATTATCGATATATTATACCAATTTTTTTCTTTATATATATTGTCAGGATCTGTTGCTTTTAATGAATTTAGAATGTTTTTAGAAACTTTTCTTCAATGTTTTGTAGATTTATTTCTTTTGGCATCACTTGTGTTGATGTGATTCATTACTAGTACTGGTTAGTACATTCCTACTGCAGCACTGCCATTGTGTGTCTACCAGTGGTTCAGTGGTGTCTGGAGATGTGGGTATACTGTAAATTTAGCCCCCAAATTTTTTAGCGGCCTACACAGCAAAAGAAAAAAGTGCCCCGTTATTAATAGTGACAGTCTTACATATTTAGTTCCCACTAGAAAGGGACAGTACTATTTACATCTGCTGCCTGACTTCATTCACTTCAAGGATCATTATGAGATCAGCAAACCAGAGATGCAGATTTTGCAGATCTGTCTGGTTCATAGATTACAGAGTGATTCAACTGCATAATGCATACATTTTCTTAGTCCATGGGGTAAGTAGATTCTTTTGTAAGCAGTGTCTTAGAATATCTAATCTGCAACAGAAAAGTGAAGGCCAGAGAGTGACACAATTACTGTAATTTTCTATAAAGCTTAATTATTTTCAGTTTAATCATTAACTGTGACTACCTGTGTTACTCACTTTCAGCTTGTAGATTTGTGATTTTGTAGTTATTCCTTTAAAAGCTGTGCATATTAGATGAATGTAGGTCTTAAAAATATTCTATTATATAATGAAAACATTGGTGTTGAAAACAGGAGAAAATATTTGTTTTTATGAATAAACATCATAGAAACCCTATTGTTCAGGCTTCCCTGTTTTTGCAAGGGGTATTTATGCTATTATATTTCCATTTCAACAGAACGGTTTTAATAGTTTCACTAACAAAGTTCACATTCTGCAATGTAGAACAGGCAGATGGTAAAAAAGATTTCTTTCAGGTTTTTTTAAGTGGATTTCCTTTTTTGGTTTTGTTTTTGTTCTATTTACATCACTAATTACTTTACTTTTATGCTACTCTTCAAGCCCATGCAAGTATGTACTGTATCAATCTGAAGGTACAAGGATTACACCCACGTGGCCTTTCCGTATTTTAATAAGGTGGAAATAACCAAAAACAGTGAACATGACTTAAGCAGTTTAACAAATAAACTACCTGACTTATATTAACACTGTGTCACTCCAAACACTTCAACATATGACCCAGAATGTAGAGACCTTTAGTTCACAAAAGAATTCTTTACAAACAATAAACCTTAATAATTATAAATATGAATGACTTAACTACTCACAGACTTTCAAACAAGAAGTCAGTTAACATTAAATAAAATTTAGGTAAAGATTCAGTAAAGTTTCTCCATTTTTATGGGAATATCAAAGAGATCTGAAAAAAAACTTGAAACATAATGCGACATTTATTTGACTTGTTTGCCTTTGCAAATCCACTCCCTTTTGAGGGTGTACATCAAAAAGAATAAAAATTATAACACAGCTATCATACATTTAAGTGTGAAGTTCCCATACACACATTTCACTTTTTCTTCCTTCAAATAAATTCTCTGAATTAAACATTTTTTCAGTGCATTATAAAAATGAAAAATTGATATCTTTCAAAGTAAAGCTCAACATTTTTATTTCTTGATAATGACCTGAAGTTGATCTCAATGCAATCATGAAATAAAACAAACTATCATAAAGTTCTAAAATGACATATATTTCTGGGAAAGATGTGGCAGGATCATAAAATTCAATGTACTCAGTCCCTGTGGGGAAATAGTGTGTATGTACAGTGCAGATCAGGCAGCCACTCTCGCCTCTTTAAATGTTATGTAAGATGTTACGTTATGCCTGCCCTTCAAGACATTTCCAACATTTACTGTACATATTATTTACTTAAAAATATGTAGCGCAACTAAAAAAATTCTACTTAAGCCAGTAACCGTTATTTAAAATGCAGCATGTTACACTGCTTTGTTACCATTAAATGTAATTGCCATATATACTCGCGGATAAGTTCTCTCTCGGGACTTGATTTTACCATATAATTTCTGGTATTTTATAATGTTGATCGTATAAGTTGAATGCAGAAAACTCACGCTATTGGTACAAGGGATTATGAAATGCCAACGCCCACCTGAGAGAGTACCCATGGACCACACTGTTTTTTTTTCTATGTATTGTGCTCATGTGACCACACAGTAATACCTGAACTATTCCAAAGCAATGTTTGCACTGATTTGTGTTTTTTGTATCTCACACCATCATACACCTTTATCGTAAGAGCATCCCTTATCTACGATGGAGCGTTCGATCAAAAGAAAATATGAAGCTGGCTTTAAATTAAAAGTCATTGAAGTAACGAAAGAAATTGGTAACTGCGCTGCTGCAACAAAATTTGATGCATCTGAGAAACTGATGCAAGATTGGAGGAAGCAAGAAGATGTAAAAAAAAAATGTGTCACATTTTTGAACCGCCGTATAAGTCGGGGTCTGATTTTATGATTGATTTTTCGGGTTTATACGGGAGTATATACGGAAGATTATAGTAATGTCTTACTTAGTATTGCTTTACCCCAATCTCTGCATGTTAAGCCATAAGTTTGACCCCGGATAAAGTCTCTGCCCATCATTGGCTGTGTTTTGTTGAAATGGCAAAGGTTACATACACAAACCTTAAGCTGCCAACTAAAGCCAAGCAAGGGTCAATTGATCAGTTAAATTTGCATAATACAGCTCAAAAAACCTGGAGGTTTGAGCATTTAGTAGAACCTGAAATTTTTAATAAAAACATTATTGTATTTTTAATTGTTTTTTGTATAACTATTAAAACTGTGCCAGCATGTCTGAGCAGGCATTTTTTATTTTTTAAATAAAGTTCCAACAGACAAAAACGCATACCCCTCACTCTTAAATGGCATCTAGCACATAATCAGTTGACACCAGTAGTGTAGTCCAGGGTATACGCAGGTATACATACGGCGTATAACCACTTCTTATTATGTCGTCACAGCGAATACCCACTTCTAAATCCCCCTGTTACGGGTATACGGTGCATTGTAATACAGGGTATACGCGGGTATACGGTGTTTTTCAGCCCACACACTGTGACAGTCTACATCCACACTGACATGCTGATACGCATTTATGTGCTGCAGGCACGTCAATTTTTTTAGGCCATTGTTGTCTGTTTTGGTTACGTTTTGGGAGAACTAACGATTGGTTAGGGCAAATGGATTACGCCAAACAAAGGCAGAGTAGGGCAGGACATGCCGCTCCTTCGCTAAACTGGGAAAAATATCCTTTGCCGCCACCTTCCTGTCGGTCCATTGTTGCATACCAAAATATGTCCTCACGTGAAAAGTTAATATAACCAAGTTAATAGTGAAAAAGAAGCAAACCATACAAACAAAAATTAGCTTTCAGAACAAACAACCTCGTGAAGCTACATTATTGCTACTGTCCAGCCAGACGGGTAGCCATTGTCCAATGCCCACAGCCTCTAAGTCCCCAACCCCAGTCGGAGGGGATGCTGATGGTGGAGGTGCTAAATCTCTGATCGACGTTGCAAATTCAATGGAAGAACAAGTCAACCATGGTTAGTACTTTATAATAGCACGATTTGTAAATTATGTTAATACAGCGTTTCTACAGCATTAACTAGCAGCTTTTTTTTTATTTAGTTTCGTTTATTTTTTGTTGTTCCAATTTGCTCATGCTGTGGCTAGTGTTAAGTTAGCTTCCCTGACTTTCATTAGTATCAAACATGTCAACAAATTCCGGTTGGCTGCATTTTAAAACGCAGATCTTTCAACCTGACTTTCACATCAGTGTTTATTTTTGAGTATAGACAGATTAACAGGTGTTGGGGAGAGTTTATAATGTTACACTTACTCTGTTTTCCCTGAGCACTAGCCGGTGTCCAAACGGCACGGCATTGTACGCTATTCTTCCTGAGAAATGCTGATTTTAAACTTGAAGCTGTGCTAGTGTGTTGGTACCATTTTCACGCCAATAATTTTATGACTAATGTTGTTTTTTTTGTAGACACCAATAATGAACGGTCATTTATACAGTATGTACACTGGAAAAAGGTTTCAGGAAAATGTATGCATTGTGACAATTGAAACTGAAAGCATTAACCTGCAGGTGGCATGGCTACATACGGTTTTGCTTGTTCAGACTAATACAATAAATAAACATTTTCTTTAATCCCATACACAGTATTGCTCATTCTACCTAAATTACTGCCATTAAATAAAAAGATCATGGGTAAAGCATGTACTTCTTGAGTTTTCAAATGCTGACAGGATGCAGTTTGTTTATGTAATTTAAGCAGGCATGCCTGTTAATATTTAACAAATAGTATGTTGGGGGATCAAATACTGTTTTTGTAAACTGTAAACTGTAAAAGTAAACTGTTAACAAAAACTAATATACCATTCTCAAATATGCTTAATCTACGAATAGATAGATAGATAGATCTTTATGCTCTGGCACATTCCCACTTTACAAGTAGAGAAAGTGATTTAATGGTGCTTTAAAGTGATTTAAAGATATCTTTAAATGATCAAGAATTTTTTTGAACATACCATTGTAAATGATTTAAAGATATGTGTAAATCATTTAAAGGTATTAGCAATTGAGCTCAAAATTTTGAAATTAATTATGGAAATCTATTTAGTGATATAATTAGATATATCTTTAAAACATTTTAAGATATTTCTAAAGGGTTTAAACCTCTTTAAATAATTTGGCAATATCTTTAATAGTTGAAAGATTAATGAAAATATTTAAAGATATTTTCAAGCATTTAAAGATACAGTATCTGTACAGTAAATGATTTGAAGATTATTTTAAATATTTCAAGTTATAATTTAAAGATATCTCAATTGGCAATTTCACTTGTCATTTAAATGAGACTTAAATCAATGGCTGCGCAAAAAACAGACAGCTGAAATTTATAGAATAAGCAAAAAGTCAAAAAAAAGTTTGCTCCTGTCAAACCAAACCAAACTGAATTCTCCAAAGAGATACAACTGACATAAAAAAAGGTTTACTATATAACAGTCTTTAATTATAGATTGCCAAGGTATTTGTAAACAGTCGTCTAGTTGAGACTGCATATTAAACTGAAGTATGGGAATTGTGAGTAAAGTGATATTCAAGGGAGAACCAGCAAGTAGCTGAAGGGCATAATTCATTATTTAGAGAAGTGGCTTTAAGGTGAGGAGATGTCAGTTGTTCTGTTCAGTATGGATCAGTATCAGACTCTTGGGTATTTCTAATATTTATTTTAATTATCTGTAGTGATGTCAAACCAAGGTATTGGACAATAAAAAAACTTGATTCAGTGAAAAGGTACAGTATTTGATCCACCAACCACACTGTTCTGACACTAACCAGACAGTGAGTACTTTTACTTTCACTTACATTTTATACAAGGATATAAAGGAAATGGAGTTCTTAACAATGATAAGGTTTTCACATTTAAGTATTTTTTATCTAAACCGTTGTGCACTAAGGGATTGTTTTGGTATTATTGCACCTAAATTATATACTCAAAAATAAGTGGCTATAATCTGCTTATGTAATAAAGGATCCACAACTGGCTGAAGAATGACAAATACAGCACTTTTTTTAAAAAAAAAGCTATTTATATATATGAATACAAACATTTGTTTACCCCAATATCAACTAAATAAAATATAAAAAAATACATTTTATGATCCACAACTTTGGAATCAATTTTCTTTTGTGCCCCAATCTGTCAGCTATCATTGTACCAAGTTTAGATGTCATATCACTTAGCATTGCAAAGTTATACAGTTTGGCACAAGGTTCCCCTTATTTGGAAACAAACTGTCCCTTTTTAGGAACATTGCATCTCGTGCTCATAAACAATCACTCAAAACAAGTATTGCAGTTGCTGTCCTATTTCGTTCAGGGGCAACTTGGCGAAAAGACAACTTGGCGGAAGACAATTCGGCCAAAAGACAACTCGGCGGCATACTTTACGAGTTAGGTGATGGTTAAGTTCAAAGAGATTTTTTAATGATATTTAAATCACAATGTAGGGCGCTGGAAAATCCACAGAATCACCTGCTTTATGAGAGTCCCAATACGTTGAGAATAAAGATATTCCTTAAGCCATACTCGCAGGTCACCTTTTGTATTCTAAATAATGTTATCATACGATTACAATCAATGCAATTTATATAAAGGATTGGCAATTTTGGTTGCAGAAGATAATGTAAGATAGAGTTTATTCCATCTGCAGAATAAAGTTAATTCGTCAATTATATACATTTATTTTCAACACTTTAGATTACATTGTCATTTAAATATAATTAAAAAATCTCTTTGAACTTAACTATTACCTAACTGGTAAATGATGTTGCCGAGTTGTTTTTCGCCGAATTATCTTTCGCCGAGTTGTCTTTTGCCGAGTTGTCTTTTCGCCAGGTTGTCTTTCGCCGAGTTGTCTTTTCGCCTGGTTGTCTTTTTGCTGAGTTGACTGTCACCTAATTGCCACCGAACTGTTTTATTTTAAAGAAAGAAAAAATATATTTACACACAAACACTCTGAAGCAACATGTAAACAGAAGTTTAAGGTGTATTTTATTTTTATAATTTTCTTGCTGTTGATTTTTTTCTTGCATTTCATGTCTGGAAAAAACAAAGTATATAAATACATGTTCATACCAGCTTCTTCCAGTGCTGGGGGACAATGCCTTTTCTGGCAGCCCTGAGTGCAGAACTAGTCCTACAGACACATACACCTCTACCAATTCTTCTCAGACACTTTAGAGTTGCAGGTGGCAGTTGCCAGGTTGTGAGCATATGAGACTTGTTCACATTGCAAATGGATGCAAAGTATCAGTATTAGTAATATAAGAACGGTTCTTGGAAAATTTAGTACTGGCACAGATACAACATTTTATCAATGCGTGAGAATACACTGAGAAATGAATTAAGAGGTGCTATATAAATAAAATGTATTATTATTATTAAATAGATTTTTGTGAGATTAAGTCTGCTTTCCTTTTGTCTTACCTCTTTGCAATATACACTGTGTAGAAATAAATGCGAGAAAAACAGATTAAGGGTTGGGGAGACGTCCCCATCAACTTTCAGTGATCCAAGTATTCATTTGGCATTGATACAAACCGTTAATTTTGTATAAAACAGTTGACAATCAAGCAAGGATAGCCGGAGCAATTTATGTCATCTGGACAGGAAGTAGGCGGAAGAAATGAGGTGATGTGGACAGATGCTGATGGAGGTAACGTCATCTGAGGGCGACCGGAAGTGAAGTCATCAGGGACGGATGGATGAAAATACAGAAACTCTTCAGGTGTTGGGATTATGTTTTCTCACATAAAATTCAAGGTGCATGATGGTTTTGTTCTTAGTTTTTTCTAGTGAGGAAAAGACAAAAGCATTAATACGTGGTGTTAAATTCCTATCCGATGTGTTTTCATGCCCCGTCAGGCCCTTTGGCTGCCCCCTAAACACGAGTGTGTGACTACACGTATGTTGATCCAATTAGCCTAATAACTTCTTCAAAGACACACTGTCTGTAGGGCACACTCATGACTTAAAACCCAAATTAACAAAATATTAAAGAAAATGATTTATTGTAACAAAAATAATATCAATATCAAAACTAGAAAAAACAAGCATTTAGTCCCACTGGGTCTATCTAAATCAAAATTCCAACCCTGTCTGCCTGGTAGGTTGGTATAAATATGTATAAATGGTGCTTATGCACAAAAATGTTGTGTAAGCCCGTTTCCACGCTCACATCACGATGTATAAAACCTAAACTTGTCGTAAAGCCATGCACATTTTCATGCCAGCTAAATGCATGGCGTACACAAATTCTCCGCTCGGTTTTGCAAACTAGCAGTGCTTTTGTTGCAATGAGGTTTCCCTTTCTTTTTTAGATCCAAATCCCTGACGTGGCTTTATCAAATACACTGAAATTAACCGCATGTTGTTTATTAGTTTAAAACATCTGATTGTAATTAACCTGTAACAATATAATGGTCCACAGAATGGCCAAACTATTCCAAATACCATACCTGCTTTAGCGTTGTTACTCTCAAGTATTTATCCCACTGTATCTGAGTGTGGAATCACAGCTCTACAGCAGCTGATAAGAAAGAGAATTATTGGTATACAGCACCAAGCACTCGCTGCCTCAGCCATGTGCTATTTGAACTGCTCTCGTACGACAAACGCTTCAGAGCCTTTCTTGTACGGACCTCGCAGTCCAGAAACAGTTTCATCCCAAGAACTATAAACGCAATCAATCAGTCGATCAAGTACTCCTTGTAGAACTGCTTGTACTTATTAGTACAACTAGCAAAATACCCGCGCTTCGCAGCGGCGAAGTACTGCATTAAACTTTTTATTAAGAAGAAAATTAAACCTTTTTAAACTGTGGGAAAACATGCCAATAATTATTTGTTAAGGATCTCTTTGTATACCATGTTGTCAGTTCGGCCCTCCGGTTGTAACATGACCAAGCTGT
>JANRMT010062791.1:252092222-252120010 GCA_026402145.1 Polypterus bichir lapradei
GGGCCATTAATAACAATAATACAGTATATAAAATGATCTCGCGGGCCGGATATAATTACACGCCGGGCCGGATGTGGCCCGTGGGCCTTGAGTTTGACTCATATGGACTAAATAGAACTTGAAAAGAAATATTTTTTGGAATGTGATCGCGCAAGTCAGTACATCGAGCCCGCGTGCTATTGTGGTTTTGCTTGTGTGCTTCAGTAAGTTACCGTCCCCTCGCTCTTACTTTTTTACCGTTCATCTAATGAATACACTGAGTATGGCTTTACCAAAACAATCATTGATCGCGAATAAAGTATCCATTATTCATGAAGCTTCAATAGGTGAATAGGTGATCTGTCTTTCTGCGTTAACCGCATGCGTTTAAATACGTCTCAAACTAAGGTGATGCGAGGTTAAAATAAATCGAGAAGCGCGCGTTCATACTTAGTGTATCCCCTCTCGGGAATCGAACGTGGGCGCTACAGGCGAGTGCTTTACTATCGCGCCACTGCGTGTGGTTTATCTATTTGAGCATAGCAGTGTAATTCGGTTTTTGTTCAGCACTCTTTGGAACTGTTACTTTTTGTCTGCGCACTGCGTCAGTTCATGTGAGCCGCTGAATATGGTTTTATATGTCACTCGCTCGCTTCTAATTGTTTCGCTGCCTTCTTAATTATATAATGCATGTTTTCTAAAGCGCGTTTTGTAGCTCTTCCTGGCTTTCTACGTAATGCGTGATTACGTGATGATGTCATACGAAACTCCGCCCCTCCAGCTGAACTCCATTACAGTAAATGGAGAAAAACAACTTCCAGTTATGACCATTACGCGTAGAATTTCGAAATGAAACCTGCCCAACTTTTGTAAGGAAGCTGTAAGGAATGAGCCTGCCAAATTTCAGCCTTCTACCTACACGGGAAGTTGGAGAATTAGTGATGAGTCAGTCAGTCAGTCAGTCAGTCAGTGAGTGAGTGAGTCAGTGAGGGCTTTGCCGTTTATTAGTATAGATTACCTCACTGTAAACTTATGATACAGTTATAATATTGCACAACATGAGCCACTTTATAAAGCGCATATTTACATATGATGATGATATCATTTTTAAGATGAAATGCAGCAAAATATGTTTGTTACATTAATACAGATAAAATGTTAACATTATTTAAATAATCTATGTTGTTAATAATTAAACATGTGAGGACATGTTGTCGCAGCACTAGCTAGTTCAGGGATTGTTCCTGCCTAATTCTGTATTTTTGCTGGGGCTGGCGCGACAGTGTGAGGATAGATAGATGGAATAATTAAACATCTACTATGAAGATATTTCAATGTTCCTTAAAAGTTCTGAAGAATCAGCGTTCTAAGCTTACAGATGGCTTAACATATATTACAGAGCTGATTGTGTGGCAATTGGTTACTCAGAGAAAGTAATTGGGGGTTAGTACATTTGAAAGAGACAGTACTGCTGCAGTAAACTGTTTCATCGAAGGTCGTGCACGGCACAGCAAGCATCTTGAGGAACAATCTCTGGAGAGGATGCCAGTTTGTCACTATCACTGTGCCACCGTGTTCCCATGTTTAATAACATGCTTTAACTCCTATCATCATGAAAATGATATCAAGTATACATCTCAGTATTTCAATTATTCAGAGAGCTGTAATATAGATAGATAGATAGACAGATACTTTATTAATCCCAAGGGGAAATTCACAAAAAAACTACTTGAATAGACAAGTCTCGGCGTGTACAAATCCATGTCCAGTAGTAAAAAAGTAGTAAAAAGAGTCCAGGGAACGAATCCACATAAAAGAAAGTGATAGGAGTGATCAGTAAAATAGAGAAAAAGGTAGAAAAACAAAGTCGTACACGGAGCTGCTGGAATGGCTGCCACTCGCGGCGACGCCTAAGTAGTAGATGACGAATGCAATGGATTCTGTTTCCTGTCGGAGGAAGAGAAAGCCCATTTAAGAAGCATATAGTGATTCACACACATACTGTAGCGCACATAGAAGAACATATGCAAAACAAAGCATTTAACATGCTACTTTAGTTACGATGGTATTTGGGAAACTAGTAAATCAAATGATTTAAAGATGAAGTTTATGATGTTCTACTTTAATGACAAAATATACTAATAAACTACCAGTATATTAATTCTATTAGACCTCATTGCAGCATTTGACAGTGTCAGACATGACATTCTACTGTCCAGAATGGAGAACCTGCTGGGTATCTCTGGCACTGCCCTCCAGTGGTTCAAGTCCTATCTGACTGATAGGCAAGAGTTTGTTACTCTTGGCAACAGAAGATCCAGCTCAGTCACACAAGGAGTTCTTCAGGGCTCTGTCCTCGGCCTTCTTCTCTTCTTCTATTCTGTATTGGGATGAGATTGTCTCACATCTTAATGACAATATTTATTTTAATTTTTGTAATTTATTTTAGAATTGCCAGTTTCATGGAGATCACCACGATGCCCCAATGCCGTTATCAGATTCGACAATTACAGTATATACAGTATGTTTAAATTCAATCCATCTTTCTTTAACATGCAGTAAATTAACTAAATATACCCCTTTCCAATGAAGGGTCATTGTCAGAATGTGGCCTGGCTGGCAGAGTATTCATAAAACAAAACCTAGCAATGCTTCTTTAACAGTCAATTCAAACTTTCTTTGTTTCTCTTGACACACCAACTCCACGGCTTGAAAGATTCAAAGAAGCTCCAGCCTCGGGATATGATGCAACATCTCCTTGTTGTCACCGTTCATTGTGCCACGAATACTAATTGGTTACAGCCTCTTGTCAATCAAGCTGTTCACACCTTCCAAGTACTTAACTAAAACAGCATGGAAAAAGCTTCTTACATTTGAGGTAGGTGATACTGCTGATTTTCTTTTCAGTCTGATACTGGGTGATACTGAAGCCAGTATTGCCGATACCGAGTTGTCTTGCAAGAATAGTTAATATTCAGTAAAACATGTAAATTTCAAATAGTCACATTTTAAAGACTTTGCATTAGTAGACTTTTACATATAAGCACCAAAGATAAGACTTTTTGCTTGTTTATTAACAGAATTTATTAAGTATGTTCAGTTATTGTAAAAGGTCTGTTTAACAACAAATATTAAATTTCTTACATTTTCAGACCGTTTTAGAACGTTCTCTTTATATAATGCAAACTGGAAATTTGGCAAATATCAAATACATTTCAATGAAACAACCAGGTAAAATGAATACTTTGGAAAACAGCAAATTAAATAGCAACAACTGCTGCTCCTCTCCCCATTAAAGGATACCTCTAAAATAAACACTTTAAAGTAAACGCCACTACATTGGGTTGGTATATTAAACTTCCCTGCCCCATACACTCAGCTTTGATTATTTCCACATTTATATATTTTAATTTAGAAACAATAGCATGTTGTCATGCTTCCCTTTTTACTCTGATTCGTTTTTGGCTCACCAACTCCCCTGCTTTTGAAAAAAGTCTTTCCAAAGGTTCAGACGAAGCAGCAGTTCCTAGATATTTGGCAGCAAGCCTGCTTAGAGATGAGAAAACTTGCTGATGCTCTTGCCACCAACACAATAGGTCATTGGTCCTTCACTTGACACTTCATATGCTGTCTCTTCAAAGGATCTCAGACCTCAGTTGTCAGGCGAATCATTGAATGCTCTTCCTCACTTAATAAGACAGCACTTTTACCAAGTAGGGACAGGGTGTAGTGACTGCTTCTCTCTGCTCATGGAGTTTCTCCAACATGTAAAAAGCTAAATTCAACCTAGTTTCAACTGACTATATCAATTTATGCTCTGCCAACTTTGGCTGCATTTTAATGTGTTTAAGCTTTTCTGTTGCTTTTGTGTGGTGATGGAAAAAGGAAACAATGCCATCAGATTTGTCCACAAGCTGCACAACCTCAGGAACAGTTATAATCTTTAACCATTAATGGCATCTTTAAGCACCAAGTTTAAGGTTAGGACAAAACAAGGATAATGCTTCCATCTAGCCTTGTACACTGCAGAATACCGTATTTGCACCATTGTCTGTGACACCTAAAACTTTCCTCGTTATGCACCATTCATCTGTGATTCTTTTCAGCTCTTCACTAATGTTATCAGCTCTATACTGTCCATGAAAACTACTGGTCTCTAAAAAATTCTGTCATTTGCCAGCTGTCAATGAAATGACAAGAGACAGTCATATGTGCCTCTGTGTAATGTGATGTGCACATGTCTGTTGTAAGAACTACACTGTGTGTACATTGCAAAGCTGCCCTTACTTTGTCTTTTAACATGTCTGCAGTTGTACAGTATGTGTCATTATGGGCTTGTGGCTTGTAATTTTGTAGCAGTGATCTTGGGTCTTAACAAAAGCTTTGAAACCTTGGTCTTCTACAATGGAGACTGGCTGGATGTCACTCACAATCATCTCTCCAAAGTTTCTTATAATTTCTGTAGCTGTTGAGGAGTTATCTTTATGAAATATCGACATTAAATTATATACTACAAGTTATGCTATATGTTCTTATGCATTTAAAAGGGAAGTAAAGCTAATAGTGAGTAATAATTTATTTTGTTTTCCTAGAAAGTGGACACAGTAAATTTAATAAGTTTGAAAATGTGTTCTAAGTATTGCCATTCATCAAACTATAAATGTAATATGCTACTCCCTAAAAACAGACATTGATCATTTTCTGTTCAAACAATTATAATGACCTTACATCATTTTACAGTACTGACACTTAACCAACTACTGCATGCCTTGCTGGAATGCTTCTTTCAGAATAGACTGCAGCCCTTTGGCAACTGAGTGTTTCTGCATGTTTCTGGTTGAAGCCATTGTAACTCCTCATATTTGGCAACGTGACTGACTTTCAGGTGTTTTACCTGGTTTGTGGTGTTGCCACAGTAACGTATAGTCTGTTGACAGGTATCACATTTTGCTTCATTGTTGTTTAGTGTGGTAAAATAACTCCAAACTGTGCTCCACTTTCTTTCTGATATTGCCTTAAATACACAGTGCTTTGGCTGGTGGACCTCAGCGCTGCTAGAGTGAATGCAGGATGATTAAAAGAGCAGAAGGAAAAGCAGCTTCTGTTTTACATGATATGATATATTTAATTTCTTCATGTTCTCATTATCAAATAATCTTTTCTATTTCAAATTTCTAATGAACTTCACATTATTGAAAACATATAATTTCAATAGGCGGCACGGAGGCACAGTGGTAGCGCTGCTGCCTTGCCATTAGGAGACCTGGGTTCACTTCCCAGGTCCTCCCTGCGTGGAGTTTGCATGTTCTCCCCGTGTCTGCGTGGGTTTCCTCTGGGAGCTCTGTTTTTCTCCCACAGTCCAAAGACATGCAGGTTAGGTGCATTGGCGATTCTAAATTGTCCCTAGTGTGTGCTTGGTGTGTGTATGTGCACCCTGTGGTGGGCTGGTGCCCTGCCCAGGGTTTGTTTCCTGCTTTGCACCCTGTGTTGGTTGGGATTGGCTCCAGCAGACCCCCATGACCCTGTAGTTAGGATATAGCGAGTTGGATAATGGATGGATGGATAATTTCAATACCTTTAATGTGAACATTGTGGTTTAAATTAAAAGATCAGGATCATTAGCGTTGAAACTTTTATATTAATCCGCCCATCCCTATTTTACATCCCTTACAGAAGGACTGGTGTACAGTTAAGTACAGTAAAACCTTGATGATCCATCACTTGATTAAACGTCAGTCTCTATTAACTGTCAGGGCAAAAAAAATAAACATTGCGCACACCATTGCCTGCCTATTACTGCTGCCGCATTGGTACATACGAACTATACACATTAGAATAGCTCTTCTTTATGCTAGCGGGTAGTACTTTTCCCCAGCACCACTTGTCAAGCAGAATTTTGAAATCACAGTGTCTGTTACTTACTTTCAGTTTTAATAGCTTTTTGTAGCTTTTCTCTTTTGTTATAATTAAACTATTATACATTGTTATGGCCGATAAACATATGCGTGTGATCTTGGAATTGTCACAGAAAACTGAAATGATTAAATGTTTACGCAACAGCAAAAGTGCTTCAAGTATTGTGTCTATTTTCTAAGCAAGAAGAACAACAGTGAATGATATAAAGCGTGATGCAGACAAAACTGAAAAACATGTTGACAATGGAAACTATTCTGTCTTAGTGTTAATGTTCTTCTGCACTGTAACTTTCTTTTTAAATTCTGTTATGTTTTCTTAATATAAGAAAGAGCAGAAATGATAGAATACTGTAAGTGATGGGACTTTGTGAAGGGCATCTCTTCTGTGAGGGGCAGACACATCTCTTAGGAGATGAATGACAGGAGAAGTTAGGAGAAAAGGAAAGGTGCAGCGGAAGGAAGTTTTAAGTAGAGAGTCAGGAGACAATAAGAAGGAGTGTTTGCAGTATAGAGAAAGACAGAATGTGAAAGGCAGGAGATAAACAGACTGGTAGGAAAAACTTTATTTTATTGTTTCAGATATGTGCCTCATAAGCCAGATAACAGAGTATAAGACAGGGCAGCATTTGTTAAGGAACAAACGTAGAAAAATCCTCTGAGCTGTATTTGCTTATTACGCTGTTTGTTGCAATATAATATATAATTTTGTTAATATTATATTATATTTTGTTAATATAGTTTTGTTTTGTAAATAAATATGACTATGTGCTAAACTAATGTAAGGTGCACCATTTTTTAAATAACTTTTCTGTTATCCATCTTTCCTATTACAAAACGCAATACAATTAATAGACTCCATTCCCAAACCATTAACGCAAAGGGAGCAAAAAATACTTGGTCTTCTTAAGCCATCCTCCCACCATCCTTTGTCTATTTTTTATCTTCAATATCTTGACATGTATGTGTCTGCTAGAAAACTGTCATTAACTTGACTGTGAAAGTGTTTAATTCTAGCAGTAGTTGGCCATTTAAACACCACATAATGTTCACTTGTGGCTGCATACTGGAATTAAACTTTGAGGAGAGCCACAGCTAAACAGAGTACTGGGGATATCATGCTTCAATATTCCGTGATGGGTCTTGCAATTATTGTTTCATGTGGGTAGCCTTAAAAGACAAGGCTATCATTTAGTATTTCCAGGACTTCTAGGATTTCAGTATTTCAGGATTTCATTCAGTATTTCTGGGATTTCAGTATTTCTGGGATGACATCTTAAAAGTCTTAAGGACTGAAACCTGGACCCCTTGGTGTATACTATTTTTGTATAGTGTGTCCCAAGCTTCTGGGCCTGTGTAACTGCTGACCCCTTACAGAAACGCCAGCTCATGGTGGGAATTTGTTTTGGCTAATTTCCGGAAACCTCCTATAATTTTGCTATGGTGAATAGATACAGTTTAACCTTCAGTAATCCTCTCCCATTTAAGTTGCTAACAAGTTTCCCTTCCCTGGCCTGCTCACTCTCAATACTGTAATTTAGATTCTTCCAGCATATTGAAAATACACATCTCTAGTTTTGATCTTGCTCCTCAGGGCATATCACACTATGAGACACTGATTTAACAAATTTTTGTATGGTAACAGTAGTGGGAAAATGATGCCAGTTACACAAACAATTTCATTGCATCTTTTTTGTTCAAGTTTAGTTTTTATACAGATCCCCTAAATATGCATGCAAAAGCATAATAGTCAGTTATGGCAACTAGCATTCCAAATCATTAATTAGGTTTTGTGAATAGGGTAACCAGTGCATTAGCATAATTTATCTAAAAGACACTAAGCAGCAAGTAAAACATTTGTATATATGTGTAAGGTTTTTTTTACCTGACTCTAAATATAAACGGCAGTATGCTTTGGCACAGGATTTTAAACAAACATTTGGCAAGAAGAAAATCTGCACCTCAGCTGCAGCTCATGAATATGCTAATCAGATGTTGTGTCTGGTACACTAAATCTGACAGTACATCAAATATGCTATTCTTCCAACAAGGCCTGTCTTATTTTAAACACACGTTGCCTGCTTTGTTGTACATAGATGCAATGTGACTTTTATAAATGGAAAAACTTCTAATGACAAAAGCCAATTATTATTTCATAAAGAGAAAGAGAATACACTTTGTGTCTCAAGTAATCTGCAAAAGACTGATGCATTCCAATGTTCCTACCTGGAATAAATACATATCCATTTTGAAATTTTCATAAGTAAAGTTTTATGTAAATATCATTCTCAAATATGGATAAATTATTATTGTAAATAAAAAAATGGAAGCATCACCATTGATGACAAATACAACATGTCATATGTTGCACAAATTACATGTCCATACATCCAGAATTTCCTTGATTAAGGTGTCCCAAACTTTCGTCTTAAAAAGTCAGTATTTGTCTCATAATTTAGTTTTGTGCCAGGACCATCTCCTGCTGAGGAGTCAGCTACAGAATCGTGTTGCTACCAGTGCAGAGCTTGCTGAATATGGGCAGCAGGTGGATGTGAGTGCATCTGCACACACAGTGAGGTGAAGACTTTTGGACAATGGCCTTGTGTCAAGAAGAGCAGCAAAGAAGCCACTTCTTTCCAAGAAAAACATCAAGGACTTACTAACATGTTGCAGGAACTACAAAAATTGGACAGCAGAAGACTGGTGCAAGTGGTATAGAGGGTCCACAGCTCCCGTCAAAAGGCCAATTTTAAATAAATAATTGCAGCGCTGAGGGGGCATGGTGGTTGAGTGGCTGAAGCAGTTTCAGGGGAATTCGTGATGTGGGGGTTTCTCACCTAAGTGCACAGGTGAGAAACCGTCCACATCCGTAATTGTTCCTAGGAGCTGCTGATTGCTACAGCTGCCACGTCCTCTTCATATATAGAAGCACGAGGTGGCTAGAGGAGAGAGAGAAAAAAGAAACAGAGGTTGCGAGAGGAAGAAAGGAGAAAGCAGGAAGCTGGAGAGAGAACCGGTGTGAGCGAGCGAACGCGAGTGTGTGCTCGCAGGCAGGCAAGCAGCTGAACAGTGAGCCCTAGTAGTGGTGTTTGCCTGACATTCGGTGGGGCAGAAGGAAGCGGTCGCTCCAGCTGAGCGATCAAGGAGCTGGAGTGACCAGAAGTAGGACAGCTGGCCGCGTAAGGCCGAGAAGGCAGAAGGAGTCGGGAGGCTTGGGCAGTGAATTCCCTGACGTGGGCGTCCTGGTCACCAGGGAACCAAGTCTCGGTCTGGAGAGTGCGCGACCAAAGCCAGGGACTGGGAGGCCTCCAGACCAGTGAAGCAGACGGTAGAAAGGTCAACTGCTGAGAGGGCGTCTCTCCTGTTGCGGGGTCCAGTCGGGAGAAGCAGGAGAGCCGCTAGATAAAAGAAGGCACCGGCTTGTTTTTAAAGGGTCTGCTTCCAGCGTTGTTTTAACCTCTTTTAAAGGATTGTTGTTTTTTTTCTTTTGGCTTTAACCTCCACAATAACACCTGTTTTTATGGATTATTTATTTAATGACTGGAAGGCACTGCACTATTTATTTGAACACTATTTCTTTTTGTTGTTGATTTTCATAAAAGCACTTAGCACTATTACACCATCCCCATGCTCCATTTGTTATGCCTCACTGCCGTGCTAATCGGTGACATTACCAATGGTGACAGGTTCAAGGGCTCCTGGACAGACGATGGGAGCATGCAGCGAACCCACATCGTCACAGTGCAAAGTTATTTTTTGGGTCTGACTGTTTAGAATATCTGGAAAATCAATTGTTCTGAGAAGGAAAAGGTGAACACTACCATGAGTTCTGTGTCATGCCAACAGTGAAGCATCCTGAGACAATTCATGTGTTGGGTTGTGTCTCATCCAAGGGAGTGGGCCCACCCACAATCCTGTCCTCCAAGAGCAACTTCTCCCAACAATCCAGGCGCAATTTGGTGATGATCTGTGTATCTTTAAGCATGATGGAGCACCACGAGACAAGGCAAAAATGATAACCAAGTGGCTCAGAGATTATAACATTGCAAGTTTGGACCCGTGGCCAGGACACTCCCTAGATTTTAATCCCATTGAGAACCTGTGGTCAATTCTCAAAATGTGTTAGGACAAGCAGAAGCCCACAAATTGTGATCAACTCCAAGCACTAAAAAAGGCAAGAATGGATTACCATCAGTCAGGATTTGGCCCAGAAGCTAATATCCAACATGCCAGTGTGAATTGCAGAAGTTATGAAGATAAAGGGTCAACATTGTAAATATTGGCTCTTTACATAAATTTGATGTATTTGCCAATAAACACATTTGAAACTTACGAAATGATTATAATTGTTCTTCAGTATACCATAGAAATATGTAAAAAATAATCTGAAACTGCTGAAGCAGCAAAGTTTGCAAAACCGAATGTTTGTGTCACTGCCAAAACTTTTGGTCACTACTGTAATCTGACCAATTGGCTTTTCTGTGATTGTAAAATACATACAAATAATATTGTACAAGCATGAGGATCATTACAGATCACTTACAGCAAAAAGCCTTCAAAGAGAGTGAACAGCAAGGCTTATACCTCCCTGCTTATGAAGAACATTTTTATAAATGAACACAATATTTTCTCACACTGAGTTGAAGTCTATTATTGATTTTGTATCCTATGAAGTTTATTTTTTCTGTCGTTTTTGGTTTGATCTATAAAAGCACAGAAAACATATCACTATTAAGTACTCTCGATGATGTGAGTAGCCACCTTCTAGTTGTAGTGAAGTTGTCATGTCTGCAAGCAGTGACAAACAGATATGGGAAGGTTTTCTAGTTGTTGTTAGTGGAGATGTGTTACATGTTGATAAGAATCTCACTCTATTCTGTACCCATAGCAAAGATCCTATAAACCTAGTATATCAGAAAACTCAAAAATAGGCAAGACATGTACAGTACAGCCAAAAGTTTGGACACACCTCCTCATTCAATGTGTTTTCTTTATTTTCATGACTGAAGGCATCAAAACTATGAATGAACACATGTGGAGTTATGTACTTAACAAAAAAAGGTGAAATAACTGAAAACATGTTTTATATTCTAGTTTCTTCAAAATAGCCACCCTTTGCTCTGATTACTGCTTTGCACACTCTTGGCATTCTCTCAATGAGCTTCAACAGGTAGTCACCTGAAATGGTTTTCACTTCACAGGTGTGCCTTATCAGGGTTATTTAGTGGAATTTCTTGCTTTATCAATGGGGTTGGGACCAGCAGTTGTGTTGTGCAGAAGTCAGGTTAGTTGGACGATCATTTATTTTTCAACAGGACAATGAACCCAAACACACCTCCAGGCTGTGTAAGGGCTATTTGACCAAGAAGGAGAGTGATGGAGTGCTGTAAATGGTCATGAAAATAAAGAAAACACACTGAATGAGGAGGTGTGTCCAAACTTTTGGCCTGTACTGTAATTGCATGTATAAATCAGTATCAGCCATCCAGACAAGAACAACTTTCTTCAATTTGTCACCCTACACATTAGTGTTAATAATCAGTTTCCTTAATCAAAGTTATATGTATTTTATGGAATTGATGCCCCAACATATATGTTATTGCCTTGGTTATTAAATTAAAGAACAAATGGCTTTAAAAGTTACATTGAACTTAACTGTTGATTTGGTTACTTATAAAGGAGCTAAATTAAGAAAACATGTTACCCTTGCTGAGTGATTTCCGCCCAAACAAATAACATTTTCCTGGATTCTTAGCATTTTTGCTATGGGTAAATTAACTACTTACTGGCACTTGTTACAGTTCGTTCTCTAGCACCCCTTGAAACTTGTTTCATGTGTCATTTGAAAGTAAATCCTATAAATCTATGTGTGTAGTTAGAGATTTTACATTTACGGTAGACCCTTGTTAAAAATGCCTGCTTTTAATGCAGCTAAAGTTGCTTTTAAGGTGGATTGCTTTCTTTTTCTGGCCATAAAAAGCTTTTGAATGCACTGAGAAACATTGGCATGCATGACCACAGATTCTTCACCACCTCAAGCTTGCTCAAAAGATACTGACTAGATTTGACACAAAATGTTTTAAACACATACACAACAGACACTCAAGCAAACACCAGTTTAGATTTATGTCAGCAATTCACCTAACATTATCTGCAATGCAAGTGACCAGAGAAAATGAACACGGGCAAGGAGAGGAACTGTAAACCCTTCACATACACTGGTCAGTCCAAAAATCAAACCCAGCTCAATGGAGCTGTAAGAAAATGGTAATAAACCACTAGTTTGGGCAAAACATCAATAATTTTCTCTATAGATTTTGATACCTACTGTTCTATGTACACTTACCAATAATTCTCATGCCATTCAGTCCAATGAACTAATATTTTCTGCCCACACTACACATGAATTAACAACGTGGAGACATGAGATGGGAATGTAAACCCGTGGTGCAATTAACACCATCTACTCTATCTAACACCTCATTTCAAGGCTTGAGTAAACATCTTGAACTTACCATTATGAATGTAATGTATATCTTTATTATAGATGAATCCTTGAATGGCCTAAAGGTCAGGGAAACCATCATGAAAATTAAACCAGCTGAGTTTTGGCAGCTAAGCCCAGGTGCACTGGTAAGGATTTTGGACCCTCAGAAAAGGTAATTTGTTTTGGTAAGACAGAAGTCTCTGTAAGGTTGAACAAGTGATTTATTAATTCATTATTATTATATATAATTCCTCAGGTGGGGTGTTTTAAGGTGGAAGAGTGCAGTAAGGTAAGGTGGGTTTGCACCAATGCGGGGGTATGTAATTCTGATTTTATACGCAAGTTGGACTTGCACTGAAGATGTTCATTAATGGAAATATCTGCAAAAATACACAAAGATTTATAATAATAATAATAATTTATTTTCTTTATATGCGCCTTTCAAGACACAAAAGGACACTTTACAGAACACATTAATAACAACAGTCACAACATAAAACTAATAAAATATTACAGTACAATAAAACCAGAATAAATACAATAATAAAACTGAATTTAAATTTATGAGCTAATATTATCATACAGAATATGCCACCTTAAAAAGATGTGTTTTAAGATGAGATTTAAAGGTAGGAAGGGAGTCGATATTATGAATGTCTTGTGGTAGAGAGTTCCAGAGGTGAGGGGCCAGTCAACCAAAAGCTCTAAACCCCATGGTAGTCAAGCAAGCAGGAGGTATAATAAGATTGATAAAGGAAGAAGATCTAAGGATACGAGAAGGAATGGAGATGTGAAAAAGATCAGAAAGATAAGGAGGTGCCAGATTATGAAGAGTCTTGTAAATAATAAGCAGACTGTTAAAATCAATGTGATATTTAATAGGGAGCCAGTGAAGCTGTTGATGGACAGGAGTAATGTGTTCTATAGAAAGGGTTCTGGTAATAATACGAGCTGCAGCATACCTGAAAGAGAGGGACGTAAAACGGCTGGTATTACATAGAGACCAAGTAACATGATTAATATGTGCCTCGAATTTGCAGGTACTATTGAGAATAACACCTAAGTTCTTAACCTGGGAGGAAGAAGAGATTGGAGAATTATCAATAGTCAATGAAATTTTATGACATTTATCCAAAATAGATTTAGTTCCTACCAGAAGAACCTCTGTTTTATCACTATTTAATTTAAGAAGATTAACAGACAGCCATGATTTAACTTCCTGCAGACAGTCATAGAGGGAAGAAGGTGGAAGAGTGGAATCTGGCTTAGTAGACAGATAGAGTTGGGTGTCGTCAGCACAACAGTGAAAATGAATATCAAATTTCCTAAAGATATGACCAAGGGACAGAAGATAAATAATAAATAGAAGGGGACCCAAGACAGCGCCTGTGGAACACCACTAACAACTTGGCACACTTGTGATCTGAAATTTTTAATTGTTCAAAATGAGTACGATCCGAGAGATAAGACTCAGACTTCTTGAGAACTGGAGTTATTACAGCCATTTTAAAAGATAAAGGAACAAGACCAGAGATAAGGGAAGCATGTATGATGTCAAGTATTGGAGAAGAAAGAGAAGACAGAATTTAATCAAATAAGTAGGAATTGGATCCAGCTGACAGGTAGAGGGCTTGGATTTTCTAATAATACCAAATATTTCTTCCACAGATGGGAGATTAAAACTGGTAAGAAAAGAAGAAGGGGGATCATAAAGTACTCCATATACAGAATTTCCAAAACTAGTCAACTACTGGTGGATATTTCCAATTTTCATCTTAAAAAAGGTCATAAAAGAGTTACATTGGTCAGTACAGTAAAGTTGAGATGGAAGACTGTCAGATGGCTGGAGAATTTTCTTTACAGTTGAGAATAAAACCCTAGTATTCCCTTCAGCTGACCCAATTGGTGTTGCATAATATGTAGTTTTTGCTGCAGACAAAGCATCCTTATAGACCCGCATGTGTTCGTCATGAATATTCTTATGGACATCAAAGCCCGTCTTTTTATAAAGGCATTTCAAACGTTAGCCCTTAGCTTTAAGTTGGTGAAGTTCCATGGTGAACCGGGGGCAGAGTGGATAAAAGAAACAAGGTTTTCAGAGGAGCAGGATTGTCTAAAAGGCTGCACAGTCCATTGTTATAGTGGGAAACTAGTTTTTCTGTGGTAAATAAATTGTCACTACAAGGCAGATCATTGATTCCATTTGAGAAGGCAATAAAATCAATATTATTACTTATTTTACAGAAAAACATTTTAAACTTATTAATAAAGTGACTGTAGTTTATATCATATAACACATAATTTAAGCTTAAATAAACCACAGGTATTTAGAGCATCTTGACCTTACGCTTAAGACTTTGAATGTGAGGTACGAGTTAGCTATCTTATTGAGCCTGTCAAAACACGACATACAAGAGAACTCATATCTCAGTATACAGCCACTATAGATGCAGACAGCTTGCTGGCGATCTTTTTTACTTCTGTGTCTCGGTCACCTACTACAGTGCTGCCATCTAGTGGATAGTCATATAATTTTTTTTTTTTTTGGTGGCAATAACGTGCAGAAAGTAATATTGCACAGAGACAGTTCGTAGAAATTTCATCACAAAAAGGTATAAAGCTGCTGATGTTTTGAAACAACTAGTTTGTGGCAAGATGAACATTTTGATGGTAATGAGAGTGATTAAGGTAATGAGAATCCATTGAATGACATGGAACCTGTAGGCTCTGATACTGATGTAAATAGCTGCCCTGGAGGATTTTCTTCGCCTCAATGTCTCGACTGATAGGACAGCAATACTTGGACATTCTTCTGGCCACTGGTGGTGAAAATAAAGTACTAGTTTCTTTATGAAAACTCAATCCCATTTTGCTTGCATTTTCTGTTTATGATGTTCTCTGACTCCAATTTAAATACAGCAAAGTCTAGTAATAACAATTTATGGATGTCAAAAAAACTGCAACTGACAGAGGTCATCATCACATCAAACCACAGTGTACTGTGCTTTATAGCTAAGTTCATTATCTAAAACAATATTTTCAGTTTAAAAACATCAGTAAATTATAAAGACATTATATCCATGGTCAATGTAGCTACAGAAAAATACTGCAAAATATAAAAGTACAAAAAAAATGTTTATTCAATTTTATACAGCATGTTGAAAGAAAAAAAATCTAGAGATTTCTTTTCACAGCTAGTATATTAAAAACTGTTTTGAACAAAGACGCATAATTAATATTTAAAAAGGCAATATTCTTCTTTAAGTAAAAACACTGATCTTTGATACTGCAAAACATTTAAAGAGATTCTGCTTTGATTGTGCATATTTACAATACGCTAACTAGGGAGTCATTTTTCAAAAAGTCGTATTTTACAGTCACACAGTTCATTCAGACATACACCACTGACAGCCCAGAAAGATATGCTACTGTTACAAATCGTATGTTTTCATTAGTTTTAATGATCCATTAGGGACACTTGTTTATGCATTAAAAGAGTAGTAAAATACAGTCCCAAGACACATTACTGCCCATTAATATGTTTAGACAAAGTGAAGTGCATGTCTACTGCCTACCGTCTGCTCTAATAACACAACATACGAGACTGTATATTACACTTACAATAGTCATTTGTTTGTCACTTATATCATTAATAACTAAAGGCAAATAAGGCTAAAGCCTTCAAAAACAATAAAATAATACTCAATTTAATAAAGGAATTTCAAATGAATTAAAAATATTATGCTTTTAAGTTTTGCATACTCTGTATGCATAATTAAACAGCATGCAAATGAGATACTGTACTAGTGAAAGTCTGCATGTTTGTCTAGCGAAAATGACAATGTGTATTGTACAAGTACTCAAGATGGGAAAATGCTGACTCCTGCTTTTACCATCCAAAAGCTCTTCTTACAAGAGGGCTCATACTTTCTTGGTTGGTCCACTTAATCATTTTTGTTACAAGAATACTGGAAGGTAATGGTGAGGGTAATGTGATATCATTTTGTTACCACATCACAGCGTTTCGTCACAAATATCAAATATCATGTGTTGGATTCCATTCATGTCTATTTGGTACTTTCACCTTAATGTATTGTTTCCATCTGTTGCCATGCCTTTAGCAACAGTGTCTGTCATTGTTAAAATGTCTTTGTGCCCATTGTAGAAACGAGCATTGTATCTACAGAGTGGCTGTGCACTGCATAAATCTATAGTTCCTTTTTCATATTTATATTTGTAAAAAAAAAAATCTCCGCTAGAGATTTCATTGTAAACATTAAAAGATGATAAAAACTAAATGGGATAGGAATAAAATAATTATTATTACTGAACAGCTCACAAGATTTTTAAGATTAGCAAACTAGTAATTTTATATATATATATATAGTATTATAGTATGGGCTTAGCATAGTAACTATACTCTAGGTTATCATCTTTGATTGTGTCATGGGTATAATAATGGAAATAATTTTAAAGGCAAACCAGAGAAAAACATATCCCAGTACACATGTGTTAGTGTGGAGAGATGTGGTAAATTGTGTTTCACTAATGTGACAATAATTTTAAGAAGAGGCAGGAAGAACATTTGATCAGAGTGGCACATACAATATTACTTCTTCAGCTATGAGATAAGAAGAATCAACCTTTCAGAAGAAGAACATAAAGGCACAACGTGGAGATGGATATACAAGATTAAGTCAAAAACTATTTGAACTTTTGTTATCATTTTGTTTGGGCTGGCTGTACAGCTTTCCCCGTGCTCATATGGAAACATGGTGTGTCCACTTTCAGCCAATAAAAAGCGGACCACTGCTCACTGGTCTTCTTCAGTGGAAACAAAGAGTGGAATAGCTATTTTTTGTTCCTAGAAAACAACAAGAGGAACTGACCGATCAAGGTCAAAATTCTATTACTCTGCCCACAGACACAATATGTTTCCTCATAGAATTGGTGTAATTGGTTAAGGAACAAGAACATTTGTAGAAATTGGATGATGTTTAAAGAGGGGACCCTTACGAGTTAGGGTGACTCTCAATTATCATTTTGATTTTTATACATAATTTATATAAAATAACACAAGTAACATGCTGGCAACTGAATCACCAGTCTAGAAGTTTAAAGACCGGTGCCTTAGTCACAACCACACACTGCTTGGCATTTTGTCTTTTTCGTATAGCTCTGAACAATCACAAGTATGATTTGTGTGTGTGTCATAGTTGGTGTGTGGCTCAGGGTACTTTTTAAATAAATAATCATGCCACATAAACTGCAGGCTCGGAATTGCTGTGGCTGCGTGGTTGGTTGCGGTAGCTTGGCCAAAAGTGCTAGGACATACATGCAAAATCAAGCAGATAAGTCAGGTGCTGCATTCACACTCATAGCGTAAAAAAGTTTGCACTTGCACCCAATCAGGCCTATCAAGTAACTATGAAAAGAGCCTGAACTGGAGAAAAAAGGAGGTCAGTAGAGGAAAGGTTCAAGAGAATGACGGCAGAGATTAAAGGAAGAAGAGCAGAGCAGGAGTGAGAGAGCGAGCAGGTGCAATAATGGAAGAAGCAGGAAGAAGAGATTGTGAGCCCCGGGAGAGAAGCATGTGGCCAGTGCTCAAGGGGGCTGAGTGTTGCTTCTGCTGAGCTTGGGAGCAGTCAGAGGGACTGCCCTGCAAGGCTGGGGAATGGCAGAGGGAGTCCAAAGGGGTGGAGGCTCAGCAGAGCCATTTGGAACACCATGAGTCAGGTCTGTTGGTAGACGTTTCTCCATGCTGTAAGATCCAAATAAGGTGGAGAGATATCAGTTTTAAAGGGATGCACCAGGGCTCATGAAACATTAGAGGACTGCATCCTGCTTGTTTTAACCTTGAATGTTATGGATTTATTTATAGAATTTTAACCTCCATGTTCACTTTGACTTTTTATGGAATATTTATTTAATGGATTTGGAGCACTGCACTATTTGGACACTGATTTGTTTTTGGAGTTCAAGAGGCTCCTGGGCGCAACAAGAGTGTGGAGTTAGCCTGCACCATCACAGTGTGGATGAAATGTATGGCACCTATAAGCAAAGAAGAGCATTCAAACACAAATGAAGGAAGCCAGAGAACAATTCCTTGCAAAGTATAGTGCATGTCTGTACTTAGATGAAATAACCAGTGTATGGATTTGTGCAGTAACACTTATAAATATGCAAAGTAAAATAAAGCAACCTGTGCTGTGCTCCTCAAAGATGAGGATGCAAATAAATGATATGTACAACCTAACAGCTGCTTAAATTAGTTTATAGGCAAATGAGATATACTGTACTGTGTGCAGTGGACTTGGTGAGGAGACAGTATATTAGCATATTGGTCAGTGTTGCTGCTTAACAGGTCCAGTTGTTCTGGGTTGAAATCCTGTGTTGTTATCTAGTAAATTTTCCTGCAGATACTATGATTTCCCTTTCATGTACATAAAGACAAAAGTACTGTGTAAATGAGCACAAAGCCAAGAGAGCATGGTCACAAATGTAAATGTAGGAAACACAAGAAAACAAGGAGCACTTATTCATAGAATGAATAATTACAGAAAAAAATAGAAAGGTAAAGTGGTGCCTCTGGAGTTTTATAAAACAACACTTGATTCTATAATTACATATGTAAATCATATATTGCACTAAATGGCCTCCTCATATGCTGTAGTAAACTATGTTCAGATGATTGATGATGATGATAATGATTGATGACTCAGACTTTTATTGTCATTGTACAGGTACAGTGAAATGCAGTTATCACATGCCCGTTGGGGTCAGACTGCAGGGCTGGCTATTGTACAGCACCCCTAGGGCAACTGCAGGTTAAGGATAACTGTGCAGGTTATGTATAGAGTGAAAAGACAAAATAAAACATCAGTGATCAGTGTTGTGAATTAAGATGTAGTCAGATATGCTGGTAAAATGTAATTTATAAAGGTTTAAGAAATCTCCTAATCTGAACATAATTCTCCCCTCATACTTGGACTTCAGTGTGGGTGCTGCTTATCTTTGGATATACCGTTCCTGGGTGTTCACCCTGAGGCCTTGCTTGCAAAAAGGCCTTTGCATATTCAAGTGAAAAAAGCCTAATAATAGGAAAAGTTCAAGTTTTCAACCAACAGGCATTCACAGTAATCTACTGTCCAGCACCCATCCCTGCCCATCCATTCAATTGCTCACAACTATAAACCCATCCAATCACACCAAAATAAAAAATATATGAGTGGGTGTGGCCTGATCAGAGTAGGTGGTGTCTTATAGGTCACTTTTATGAGATTGTACATTTGTAAATGTCCATGCATCAACACACCTCAAATGCCACCCTAAAACATCCATATACTGTAGGCAGCACGCTAATCAGCCTTCTACATATGCAATCACAATGCTTCAGAACTTCTTTGGCTAAACTCCTGACACATCACGAGCCCGCCCCGTATACCCCATAACTGAGCTTGTAAGATCAAGCACAGCATTATAGCACCTCCAGTCTGTGTACTTGGGGTCAGGGAAAGTCATAAAGCAACAGCGTCAGAGTGGGTAGCCTCTATTACCTGGTACATATGACAAGATTGCTGTTAAAATGAATAGTACAGGCCATACAAAAACCATGAGTTCAGTCAGTTACTTATCTATAAGCCAACCATCAATTACAGTGTCCTCGTGCCTACTAAAGCTATTTTGCTTCAGACTCAATGAATCATGGGTTGACTCAGGCCATTGAGCCATGGCATCTGTCAGTCTCATCTTGGTATCAAAGATGACTTCTGCATTAATAGAATGTTGGTTAACAAAGGCAGTTTCATTTTCACAAGGTGACCTTATTGCAATATGAGTGCAGTGATTTGCCCGGATTACATGAGGAGAACTGGATACTGCTGCAAATTACCTTTTTATGTTGGCAAAAACATGTTATGTTTTATGTATGCTCACCCACACCATAAGAAAACTGAATGTAGCAACTCGTGAGTCAGTTAATGGCTTCCAGCACAGTGGGCATGGTGGAGTGAAGCCTGGCTGAGATATTCCTGACCTGTCAGCTAGTTCCCTGAGAAGTGACAATAGTTATCCAATATAAACTGACAAATAACCACAAAAGCTCTTCAGCTTAACATTGACCCTGTCAAAAAGGGAGCTAAAATATAATATAAACAACATACTCATTATTTTTAAGGTGTAATATGTTTGTCACGACAGCGCACATTATAATACCAGCTCAATGAAATTAATTATTATGTGTGCGAGTCATCATTAAGCTGGTTTGGCTGCATTTCCCTACATGATCAAAGGTGTCATCATTTCCCAGATAGGTCAAAGTTGCCATAAATATACTGAAGTTTCCCCACCACATTCTCTTTTGTAAATCCCAGTGTTTGCTTGGGAAGTTGCCTACATGAATTCCAAACCTTTTTGTGCATACGCAGGCTTTATAAATGATCAGCTTTGAGGTACTTCGTGAAGAATGAGCAGAACAGGCTATGAGCCTTCCAATATACTTCACATGAAGATGCAGAGCAAGATGTGACCATATATTTAGCATTACACTAATGATAATAGTTACTATCTAGTGATGAGCGAGCATGCTCGGCCGAACATGTGTTCGGCTCGAGCATCGCTATGCTCGGAGCATGGAGCTACTCGAACGAGCACCACATGTGCTTGTGCGCCATGCTCGAGTCTCCGCCCCGCACGTTTTGCAGGTTGGAGACAGCCAATCAAGGGGCAGGTAAGTACTGCCCTCACTGTAATGCCAGTAGTCATGTGACTCTATACTTTCATTTGTATTGAATGAGTATGAATTGTGGAATTGCAACGGCAAATTTAGAGCACACGGAAGGGTGAGGATCAAATGCACTCTCTCCTGTCGCTCTAAATGTAAATGCTGATGAGATATGAAACGTAACCAGTAGTCAATGTGCACGCTGGCTGCCAATCAAATAGTGAATAAGCTGCTCTTTTGGGTTCATATATTTGTAAATCAGACGCACTCTAAAGGAGTCAGTGCCTCACCAGCTATGAACCTCACCGCACGTCACTGATCAGGAGGACAATCACGGAATGCGAATGACCAGGAGCAGCGCTGTGTCCGGACTTTTAAAACATTAAAAATGGGCTTTCGGAGAACACACCGAACATGTCTATAATGCTCTCCGGCGACTGGCACCCCTAGGACTGCCCAGTCCTCTCTTTTTCTCAAGTTACTCAACTTGTTCTTGTCGCAAGTATATACCTCTCCGCTTGTTAAATGTTGTCTTCCACCTGACAGACCTGCACGACTCTGATTAACATGGGTGGTGTTTCTGTCACTTTCTGACCTTTTCCAATGGACCAGACACCCTCCCCTCTTCAGAGCAGGGGGTGCCTGGTTGTCTCCCATTGACTTACATTATACTCGGGTGCTCGGTAAAGAGCACACGAACATCGCGATGTGTTCGGACCGAACACCTGAACACCCGTACACTTTGGTGCTCGCTCATCACTATTACTAACAACTTATCTATTATTTGTTTTGTCTTTTAATTTAATATTGCCCTTTATTCTAAAAAGTTTAATTTATTTTCATGCTAAGATCCACATACTGTACCTAATTAAGTAAATTAAACTCATCATTCATCATTATTTTTTTTTGCATAACAAAACTCAGATATTTAATTTTATAAAGACATAAAGACTGGCTGAAATTAAATTAAGAAGTAAATTAAAAGTCATTTTTATATTTTAAAAATATCACACAATATGAAAACAAAATAATGACATAGTGAAAACAAAATAATGATAGTGAAAATTATCTTAACCCTGAGCACTTTCATCCAAAATCTTCAATTGGCTTACTTGACTACTCCTCCGTTCATCAGCTGTCTTGCTGACACCACTATATGATTTTTCTGTTCAATTTCAGGCCCATGCCATATGGCTATGGAATTTGTTAAATGTAGCTTAGGAAAATAGATAAGCACATACATCATTTGCAATATAAATTGATCCTTGAATTTCTCATCCCAGATGGTAATGTTGTAGATGTAATTTTTTAGAACATAATTTATACTAACCATGGTGAGTGGTACAATGTGGAGGAGTTTTCTCTGCTCACAATGCTGCTTATGCAACCTGTTGACAATAATGTAGGCAGGGAGTGGGAAGGATTGATACTGCTAATACAATGGTTTGCACATAATTCTGTAAGCAGTACATTGTCCTGTACCTTTATTTTTGTATAAAATCAATTTCTGCAATTTTAGTTCTAAAGATTTATTTCTTACATTATACTGTCAGAAATGTGTCAATACAAGAAATATTAAATCATTAAGAATCCAAGCCTTTGATTATAAATGACCAAGAAAGACTATTTAAATGCAAATGTAAAGTTCGGTGTAAATGTGTACTACATTTAGAAGCATAAATTACTTGCTTTTCTTTGACTACCTAACATCTTTAAAAATAATTTATTCTGTTAAAGACAATTATGCACAATGGAGCTGTTATCAATAAAAGTAGCTGACCATGCTTCATTAATTTTGCACCTAGTTAGAAAGAAAAACAGTTAAAATGCATAATTTAATATTTTTCTCCACTGCTTGCTGAAAGGGAAATAAAAAAAAAGAATGTTTTTCATCATACAGAGAAGAGTAAACTATTATAAATGTACCTGCAGTTACCTTTGTCAGTACTTAAGACAGACTAATTGAAATGCATTTTCAAATTGAGATTTTTTGCCAACTTCATAATTATAATGTTTGCTTGTAATAATACCAAATAAATATTGAGAAAAGTCTTCCAGTGACAGCAATATATTATTTTAAGAATATGTGGACAGTCTGCTTTTCATTTTTCATGTTCTGTATGTTTCACTTTTCTGTCAGATTACTCTTTGCATCTTCCAAATTGTATATGTGCACCTTGTAAGGATTTAAGTTGCTTCTGTTTATTTTGCTGTGCTTGGAACATTTTTTATTCATTTTGATTTTCTTCATTTGATTTGTACCTTTATTTTTTCCTTTCTTTTTGTCACAATCTTGATGACATGATGATTTATCAGTGTTTCTTCATTTATGATATAACAGGTGACAGGTCACTTAACCACAAAAAGATGCTGTCAGCATTCATCTAATCTTTATGTTCAACAAATGAATAACTTTACATGTTCCTTAAATGAGTATTTAACTCAAATTAAAATGTCAGCTTTGTGACTTTGATAGTTCTCGACTTTCAGTTTTGGTTTTTCCTGTTATAACACTTGTGCAGTCCAACAGACACTTCAAGGACTCATTCAAAGTTTGTTACACTCCACTGGGGCCAGAGGGGGTGCTAATACTAACAGGCTTGTCTCTTGTCTCTTCCTCAGCACTTAGAAGATGAACCCTGAGGGCAACAGACCACACACTTTCCAGTGAGGCCACTATGAAAGGGAGACACTGTCCCAAATGCTGACGAGGACAGAGCTCTTTGATTCTCTTCTGTTCGCAAACTTGAATTCTCCAGCAATTGAGGCGATTTATGTTTACTGTGCCTTCAAACATCTGTTTTCTTTATATGCCAAAAGATTAACACTAGAATCCCTGGAGTTTATGAAAAAACTTGTAATCCTGGGCCTCCGTCAATTCCTTTGCACCTCTACTTCAGCATCATTTGTTTTACAAATGTGTCGATCAGCACAAGCAGCCAGCAGCCTGCTATCCCATCTCCCCCACCGACGGAGCTGAGTCCGTCGTAGAATTCTCAGAGCTCAAGTGTGTTTATCGTGTTATGAGGTGCCTGGAGTTGTATATAGTAAATAATATATCATTATTTGGAATACATACATTTCATGTGTATTCTGTGTCTACAATGATCTGTGTAAATGTAGGATAGCAGGAAATGCGAAGCAAGAAATGCTGAACACATACCTAAAGTTGAAACTTTTTCCATGTTATACTAAGAATGACATGAAGTGTATAACGTGTGAAGACTTTAGTCCAAATATCAAATAAACACATTTGCTTTTATTCAAGGACATAACTAAAGAAAAAAACAATCATTCAATTTACATGTTGCTGTCAATGAGTTAAAAGCCCAAGCTCAAATATTAAAAAGTTGATATGTATGCTTGGATGGTGCAGCGATAAGAGCTGCTACCTTATAACCAAAAGGTTGCGGGTTTCAGACCGGGGGCTCTGTGTTTTGCGTAGTGAGCTGCTATTATTATTATCCATCCATTATCCATCCCGCTATATCCTAACTAAAGGTTTCACTGGGGTGTGCTGGAGCCAATCCCAGCCTACACAGGGTGCAAGGTAGGAAACAAACCCCAGGCACAGCGCCAGCCCACCACAGCTATTATTATTAGTATAATACAAACATACATTTGATTTGAGTCTGTAACTCCCGGTGTAAATTTTAGCTACTTACAAAAGTAGCGCCTTTTTTATTCAGTTTTATTCTGTCAGTGATGTTCACATGGTACAACGAATTTGCCTCTCCCTCTCTGAGCTGATGCCGTTTATCTCTATTCTTTCCAAAAGAGCAGCGATGACCACAGTTGGTGCTGTGGTTGATGTCTGCTCAGTATGGTGGCCCTGAAGTATAATGTCAGTCAGTCAGTCATTTTCCAACCCACTATATCCTAACACAGGGTCATGGGGGTCTGCTGGAGCCAGTCCCAGCCAATACAGGGTGCAAGGCAGGGACAAATCCTGGACAGGGCGCCAGCCCACCGCAGGACACACACACACACCCACTAGGGACAATTTAGAATCACCAATGCACCTAACCTGCACGTATTTCGACTGTGGGAGGAAACCAGAGCACCTAGAGGAAACCCACGCAGACACGGGGAGAACATGCAAACTCCACGCAGGGAGGCCCCGGGAAGCAAACCCAGATCTCCTTAATGCGAGGCAGCAGCGCTACCCACTGCGACACCATGCCACCCATAAAGTAATGTGCAAAACCAAATTAAATCATGCAAAAACAAATCATAAAACACAAAAACAAATTGGAAACACAAACACAAATCAGAAAACTCAAAAACAAATCAGAAGATGCAAAAACAAATTGAATACGCAAAAGCAAGTCAGAATGTTCAAAAATGCACAAAAACAAATGAAAAAAAGCAAGAACAAATTGAATGCGCAAAAACAAATCAGAAACAACAAATGCAAATGGCGCAGCACGCAAACAAAATGAAGATTGCGCAAACAAATTGAGAAGCATGAAAACAAAAAAGGCAGTGCATAAACCAAATGGAGGCGTAAAAAACAGTGAAAACTTAAGTTCATCACGATTTAGTCCCAGCTTTTCAATGAGTGGTGTGGTGGAAGCAAGAATGCTGTAAGGTAAAAGAGATTTCTTATCTTTTGTAGGTATTGTACTTTGACAGAAATTATAACATTTGCATAACTTTTAGCACTCTCTGCCAGAACAGTGTTTAAAATATTACAAACATATTTCAGTATTTTAATTGGTAACGTAGCTATAACTTCATTATGACAGCACTCCACATTGAAAAACGTTTATTGACCTTTTGTTATTACATTAGTATACAATCTACTGAGATGTGTTATTTAACATGTGCAATGTAGTGTTTGTATGACAAGTTGTATTTCTAGTATTACTAATTTTTCGCAGCGAAAACGCTGTGAAGAAACTGTCTGTTTTTACGTTTCTGCCTTTGTCCAGTCTGATATCAGTTACGGGACATCATATCTTTGATTGCCAGTACAACAAATAGTTCTGAGTAGGCATCAATCACAGGAACAACTGTGGTCATCACTACTCTTGTGAAAAGAATGGAGATAAACGCCATCAGCTCAGAGAGGGAGAGGCAAGTTCCTTGTACCACATGAACATCATTGACAGAATAAAACTGAATAATAAAAAAAGCGCTAACTTTTAGAAGTAGCTAAAATTTACACCGGGTGTTACAGATTCAAATCAAATGTATATTTTTATTATACTATAGTAATAATAATAGCAGCTCACTACTCAAAACGTGGAGTCCCCGATCTCGAACCTGCAACCTCTGCACCATCCAATCATACATATCAACTTTCTGTCAATTGATATTTGAGCTTCGACTTTTAATTCATTGACAGCAACATGTAAATCGAATGATTTTTTTTCTTCGGTTATATTCTTGAATAAAAACGCACATGTTTATTTGATATTTGGGCTAAAGTCTCCACACATTATACAATTCACGTCATTATTAGTATAACATGGAAAAAGTTTCAGCTTTAGGTATGTGTTCAGCATTTCTTGTGTCGCATTTCCTGCCATCCTACATTTACACAGATCGTTGTAGACATGGAATACACATGAAATGTATGTATTCCAAATAATGATATATTATTTACCCTATATAACTCCAGGTACCTCAAACCATGATAAACACACTTTATCTGAGAATTCAGCGACAAACTCAGCTCTGTCTAGGAGGCGGGGGGTTTGAGATAGCATGCTGCTTGTGCTGATCGACACATTTGCAAAACAAAAGACGCTGACGGAGAGGTGCAAAGGAATTGAAGGTGGCCCAGGATTATGAGTTTTTTCGTAGGCGCTTTGTACTAGCACAGAGTGTTCTTTCACCCATCCACACCAATCTTTTTGACCCCTGTCCTTTTAACACTTCTTATTTATGGTTAACAATTCCAAACCTCCAGTTTACAAGTCCAGCATTATGAGCTTAAGTATTGACCATATATTAACTGTGAGTGTTTTAAAACTAACTACATTAGCTTTCTAGCTTTCTCTAGGTGCTCCTGCTTCTCTACATATTTTGAAGGTGCCAATGCTAGGATAATGAGCAATCTTAAATCATCCCACTATAACAGAGAATCAAAAACATTAAAACTTAATATTGACTTGAATTATTTTTTAATTGTTATGAACAAATAGGGCTGCTGTTTGATTGAAAACTTCAGTCGCGATTAATCACATGATTAATCAAAAAATGAATTTCATCATATTCCCTTCAGGCATATTAATATTTTTTCATAAAGCAGAAATAACTCAGTGATTAATCTGCTTTGGGGGATGTGTCATTGAGATATAAGGAACTGAGCAATTCCACTCTGTGTCATCTGCTGTTCAGTTGCTCGGACATGATTAGGACCTGCAACATGCTCTATTCATCAGAGCTGACCCATTAACATTCTCTCTCCAGCTCAGACCTATAGCTCGATGGCCTCTTTTGTTTGACGTGTATTAGCAGACATCACTGCATGGAGCATTATCTTCTGGATGTTCTGCTATACTGCGTGACGTGACTTTTTTTTTACCATCAGTGTGTACATGTAACATAATTGCTAGGATGATGCTAACATGCAATCAAACTCATTCACTCTGCTTGTATAACTGGTTTGATTTTAATTGTTCTTATGTTATTAGATAGATAGATAGATAGATAGATAGATAGATAGATAGATAGATAG
>JANRMT010062791.1:252122706-252142494 GCA_026402145.1 Polypterus bichir lapradei
ATAGATAGATAGATAGATAGATAGATAGATAGATAGATAGATAGATATACTGTAGAAATGATTTAGACACTCAAAGTGCTTTATATAGATAGTGAGGAGTCACCACCACCAATGTGTAGCATCCACCTGGATGATGTGACAATATGCTCACCACACATGAACTATTAGGGGGTGAAGGGATGAAAGAGATACTTAGCCATTTAGAGATTAGGAGCCAGAATTAATAACGCATGGTGGGCAGTTTATCTAGGACACACATGGACCACAGGGTAAGCATCCATTGCTTGCCTCACCAAAACCTCTCCCAGCAACAGTGCAAGCTTTTCCTACATGATCTCTCATCCAAATACTGGTCAGGCCCAAACATGGTTAGCTTTAAGTGGGTTAACTATTTTGAAGTGCATGTGGTGTTGTGGTGTGGCTGTTGACAATGTGACATGTTTTGTGTTGTAGTACAGTGGTTCTCAAGTTCATTCCTGAGGTCCAAGTTTGCTGCAGGTTTGGCTTCCAAACAATTTTACAATCAGTGAGTTGTATTATTTGTAATTGATCTCATCATTTAATTAGTTGGTATTTTTCTTCCTCTATTCTGAATTGTGAAAATACAGCAATGAGAGTTATACCTTTAAAAATGTAGAAATATTTGTATTTTTGGAATTGCTTTAAATTTATGCATATATGTGTGTGTGTGTGTGAATAGCAATCCACAAAGGGGGAAAATGAATTACGTATAGTAAAATAGTTTTTTATTCGTAAGCTTTCAAAAACGTACCAGGTGAAATCATCAGAGGATTAGAGATTCAGGAATTAAACACAATATATAGCAAATTTCAAGGGGGGCATCAATAAAGTGGGGTTCAGAGGGTGTTGGTTATAGATTCTTTTTTATTATTTAGATATTCTTCTCTTTAAGCCTGCATATTCTGGGTTCATGTCCAAATGTCAGTTAATAGTGCTTTAATTTGACAGCCATGATTCAGCGAGCTCTCTGGCAGTTTTAGTAGTAGCCCTGAATCTTCATTGCACTTTTTCCCAGTTAAATGTATGTCCAGTTAAACTTGAATGTGCATATATCAAAGATCATGGTTCATTCCTTCTGACAGCATTGTGATGTTCTTGTATGCATGTTGCGAGTGTTTTTGATATTTGTCCCACATACACTGCTTTCCGTGTCTCTGATGCAGACTTTTTGCTTTTGCCATTAAAAAGAACAATCCACAGAGTGTTTGCAGGTTTATGGGCTATTTTGATGCCTGATTTGGAGAGGATAGGCTCTACACTTTCCCATACGCCACTGTGATAGGGAAGGTTGTGCCAAGTAGGACATGAGATCAGGTTAGAGTCGATTGTTTGCTGAGGTCTATGGGGCCTCCTATGTAAACATTGTTAGATAAATGTCTTGGGATAACCGTTTGATGTGAACAGGTGGAAAAGATAACGACTTTCAATCTTTCTAGTGTTCTTTGTGTTACAGTGGGTGTGAATCGGTCTGAATAGAGTCTTAATAACAACTCTGTTTATGCAATGTAGGGTGATTACTAGAAGAGTGTAATATTTTGGCTGCATAACATTCCTCGCAATGAATACTTTTAATTAAGGTGGCGTTATTACCTCTTTCAATGGAGTTGTCCGGGAATATATTTTTTCTTGCTAATTCACATTTTTCTGCAGAGTTTCTTCCCTTAATTGTATTATGACAACCAGTGATGAGCAGAGCTGATAACAGGGCAAATGGCACTAAATGCTTGAAAGCTGCTTCTGTTTTTTACCCACTATTATGCACATTAACAAGTTGTGGCTTAAATGATAATAACATGTGACAAAGAAGAATGAAAATCGTTGTGATTATGGTGATGAAGATCTTTAAAAAACAAGATTGAAAAAACACTAAATAATTCAATGTGCCATACATTAATTCTTACAATATTCATACAACATTTAGCAAACCAAGTTCTGTAACATCTGGATTGACAAAAAACTGTTACGTCAGTATGTCAGCTACATTTTTGTGCTTTAAACAAGTATGCAAACATGTTCTAAATTTTTGTAATATGTACACATTTACACATAAATTGAACTTTCATTGATGCACACATATAAAAACATTTACAGAAGCTTGAACATCTCAAACATTATGAAAACGTTTTATGCATAACATTCTAAGCTTATAGCCTTTTTCATCCAAAGAAACCCCATAGAAGTGCAGGCGAGGCACACAATATTTTATATAACCAAGAATATACTAAAAAGTAGTAAAAATGAAAATGGACATGTGGTGTATATCCATCATTTATTGGAGTAATTTTTTTAATCAGTATTTGTTGCCTTCCTCTTTTTCTGTACTATATTTTAATATTCACCTGATAATGCAGAATTTCATCCAACCTCTGAAAGTGTTTTCTCTGAACTAAGTCGCCTAGACACAGCTGAGCATCCAAGGGCTCAGTAATTGGCAACACATTCTTATATTTTTATTCAAGCTTATATTTTTGCAGCTTGAGCAGAAATGTATGTTTTGCTGATGATAAACTGTCTGTATTGCTGCTTGTACATGCAAAATTATAACGCCATCAACATTTCAGTTAAAAGCAGTTTTTTTTGTCCTGTGTTCAAGTCTTCTGTCTTCCACTTTTTTGAGGTGTGTTTGTGGACTAACAATTTATTATGAAAACAAACAAAAAAAACTTTAGAGGGAATGTGTAACAAAACAAAATGGGTATGGTAAGTCTCACCTTTCATTTTTTTTGTGAACAAATTTTCATTGAAGAAAAAGTAACAGGATATGTGAAATTACAAGATTAAATCAAACAGAGTGAGAAATAACAATAAACATAAAAGAAACCTGTCTGACTATTCAGGAAAGCCAAACTAAAAAATAAAGGAAACATCATCACTAGCCACTAGATAGCCAATCCTCCAGTAGCTTGCTGACCAAAATTCATTCCCTGATAATATTATTATTATTATTATTATTAATTCTTTATTAATATTACTTTTCTCACTACTGAAAGCACTTTACATAATGAGTGGGGAGCCAATTCTACCACCACTAATATGCAGCATCCACCTGTATGATGCGATACCAGCCATTTTGTGCCAGTATGCTCACTACACATTAGATTTTAGGTGTTGAAGTAGTGAGAGAGATAGAGACTAGGTCGTGGTGGGAAATTTAGCCAGGGCATTGGGATACACCCTACTCTTTACAAAGGATGCCCAGGCATCTTTCACGACCACACAGAGTCAGGACCTCAATTTTATGTCTCATCAGAAGGTTGCCACCATTTGTACAGCACAGAGGCCCCATCACTGCACTGGGGCATTGGGATCCCCATTCAGACCACAGGGTAAGTGCTTCCGAATGGCCTCACCAACACCACTTCCAGCAGCACCCCAAATTTTTTCTGGATAGGCTTCCTTCCAAGTACTGGCCAGACCCAAATAAGCTTCAAGTGTCTTACCTGTTCTGAAGTGTATGTGGTGAGACTGCAGGATGTTGGAGCCAGACACTTTGTTGACTTTCAATGCTGAGAAGTCAAGAACAGTTAGGTTATTAAAAAAAAAAAAGATTTCCAAGACTCAACAGAAACAGAACAGGATGAATTCCAGTAAAAGTTATGTACCAGTTCAGTAGTGACGGTACCCAGAGAGAAAGGAAAGGTAGAAAAGATGAGAAAGAAATTTTGACAGGATTGAAATGAGGGAGTTTGAGACACAAAAGCAATGGGGAGTGAAAGTGAGGTAATTCAAAAATGTGGAGGAAGGCTCTGGAACATTTAAGCAGCAGAAGTGACAAAGAGGATCACTGAAAAAAAACACAGGTAAGATATGAGTGTCGGACAAAAATGTATTTAAGTATGATGACAATTGGGATTCCTGGAGGACAGAGTAATATCCTTAAAGATTGTGTTCCACAGCAAAGCATTGGAGGAAAGGAGATCACATGACTACAACGAATATAGGGGCAAGTGTTTATCATGCAGTAAGTACCGAGGCAACTGTTGGGATGAAAAGGAATGAGCAAAGATTACTTCTTGCCCATCATAAGGATGACAAACGAATATACATTAAGAAAGAAAGAAACTGGTCTAGCATTTGTCAAGGAGTTACCTGGAAGTAATGTGTCACTCCAGACAGACACCAAAGCCCTTAGAGAGAGAAATGAAAATCCATACTGGCTGTGGCACTGCCAGTCTGCATAGCCATGAGTGAAAAAAAGTGCAAATAGAAACCAAAAGTTTACTCTCTCCTGCTACTACATATACATATTTTAATATTATATGCTAATCTATGTTTGTTTTCTTATATCAGCTTCATATTCTGTGTTAAAATAATATTTGTAGAATAACTTGTAACCATTGTCGATACTTAATTCAAGCACATTGACTTTTATTTTCCGATGACATTCCTTCTTCTATGAGATGCTTCAGCATGAATATTTACACAGTATGCCTATCAAATAAAATTATACATTTGATGGGAACAGGTTAGTTTTTACTGATGACTTTAATGTCAAAAATGAAATGAGACAGTTACTCCTTACATTTAAGTGTTCATTTTCAGCGTTGTCACTTCTATTTTTCAAATATCCATCTTGCTTTTTCATTTGCCTCATATATGAAGAGAAAGCAATATGACCATTAAAGACTTAATGTATCAAAACATTTTAGGTGATAGTGTTTTACAAATCTTGTTATGCTTTTTCGTTGCAGATAAATATGCATGCAAAATCATTCTGTGGAAGTTTGATATGAAATGTGCTGTACAGTAATTGGCAGTTGGAAGAGCTGCAGTGCCATTCCCTCCGGGATATGTTTCATTGAGCAGAGATAAACCTCTCAAAATGACAGTGACCCTAAGCATACAACCATTGTGATGGAAGTATTTCTCAGAGGCAAGTAAACAATTAATAATTCATACAACTGACAAGATAATATGGCATTACATTATTGGTATTTTTTCAAAGAATGTTTTTAATATTGTTTCTAACATTATTATAAGCATAAACTGGTGTATAAAGCATGTAAATTGTCCATCATGCATTGAAATGCATGGTTTCCAACATGTTTTCTTAATGGCTCTTTGTGAATTAAACAAAATAATGAAAGTATGATGTATATTATAAGATAGTCTCCACAAAAGGGAGTTTCCAGAATTAATGTGCATAACAGATTTTGAATAAGAGATTGAGATATTGTCATACCCTTCAATCGAGAAAAAGATTCCTAAAGTATCAAAAATATAATATATGATCAGGGAATAGCCCTAAACACTGCCCTCTTATGGACACACCAATGCAGGGTCAGTTTGGTATCACCAATTAGCCTAACCCTCAAGTCTTAGAAAATGAGAGAAAATGCATTAATACATTGTCACGCTTGGGTCACAGATTCGCACAGAAACACAGGAGGTCGTAGAAACAAAAAGGATTTTTATTCAAACACTGCAAACACATGAGCTTAAATGTGCTCCATGACAAGTCAGAGATGACAGTTCCGCAAGGAGCAGAGAGAGAGAAAAAGCAAACAATCAATTCCAAAACCGACAGGCGCTGCGCAAGGCTTTTAAGTTAGCGGAGTATCGCGTGAGGCTTGTATTACGCGTTATAGCGCAAGTGACAAGGTAAGGAGCAGTGTGAGGGTACTCTGTGTTTCAGGGGTATTCCCAGGGGCGTCTTTGTCTTCTTGGGGTGTGATCACCCCTCCAGCTCACAACATGATCAACAACTGAGCTTAGGATATGTGACCACAAACACTAGCTCTCTATGGTGTTAGTCCTACTTACTATGGCAGCATATCATACACAAGAAAATCTTAAAGTACACAATAACAAAAAGGGAAAATAAAACCCTAAAATCTATCTATGACCATTTCCTCCAGTATAGGAATGATGACTAATAAGTGGGGTAGCTTGTAGCTTGTGTGTTCCACACCTTGAATCCTCTCCTACCTCTCTAGATTTGCCTAATTTTAGGAGTTCGTGGATGTTAACTGCATGATTGTGAAGTTTTTGTTTATTGCCATATGTATACAGTACAACGCAATTCTTACTTGCACGTCTCCCACAAACAAGTGACAGTAGCACAAAACCAACAAGACAAAAAGTCTTAAATCGAATGCAACACATCAAATAGTTTTGGGCTTGGAACATCAAGAGAAACAAAAGGAAAAACATAATCCCCATCAGGACAAAAACCCTTTCTATAACATTCATGAAGTTCTTCTAAACCACTCAAACAAAACCTTTTCTGTTTTTTTTTTTTTGCAACCAGTAGCTAATGTGACATTTACATCACAATAGTGTGTCCTGTAGTTTCATTGGTAAGCCTTTGCATTCCAATGGTGGATAGCTTTCCTTTTCACTTGGACCCTTGGTGGGACAGGGGAGTTGTTGGATAAGTCTTAGTCAGGACCTCACTTCTGACCTTACTTCTTGAGTGGTCTTCCCATAAATACATGACCCCTGACGACATCCCTTAGGGTATCATTGATCATGTAAACCACTTTGCCACGTTAAGTCACTGACACAGTGGAGGGATTCCATGTCACTGAACTAGATTGACTGCTGAAAATGTCAAAGCAATTCAACATAATATTGACATATTACTGTACATGGGCCTTCTGAAGCAGTTAATCAAAATATACTACATTATCAAAATCATAAATATATATTAACATGATTTTGCTGACACAAGCCTGGACCTTGTAATTGTTATTGTTGGAGCATCACCACTCTTCCATTATTTCAAATTTTATTTGGAGTATGGGTCATAGTTTTATCGCCAGTTGTGAAGTGCAATTTCATTAGTAGGAGATTCTTCTTGGAACAACGTGGTGATGCATCTTCTCAAGAGTCAACATCTGTTACACTCAATGTGCACATGCTTTGCTCATATTTAATTGTTCATGAAGGCTGGATTGAAATGGCCCATAATAATCCTTATAGTGTTACTGTAGCTATCTGTAGGGGAATGTGATTTTATTATGTTATATTTGTAGTGTTTTAAGATGTTAAAAATGATTATAGAAAACAATTTTATGGTACAAATTTTAAAATGAATTTTAGTTATCTTTCTTTCTGAGTTAAATTGCTTTAATGCATTTTGTGGATGATAAGAGCAGCATAGAACTGTGACTTTTACTATTTTTTTCTCATTTTATTTGAACTTCTTACCTCTGTAACAGGAGCCAACCAAATTAAACAGTAGATGTTAGTGATCAACTCTAGGTTGTATGGAGTAATTTACTTATTTACCAAAATGTATTTACTTTTTGCTTCTGCTTTATGACATATTAAAATGTTACATTTATAATGAGCTAATAAAAGTTCTGGGTAAAGTTGGTCCATAGGCCCAGGTGAAAGCACTTTGGACCAGCAAGTTGTTTCTCCTTCCAGGACAGGTGGGTGCGAGGATAAGAGAACAGGAGTTGGGTTGAAGAACATATATGCAGGTCTACATAACAAAGAATCTGAGTGTGAAAATTAAAAAGATTTATGTGTTAGGATAGGACCATCCCAAAACCGTTTTTCACAATAAAACGGTATCTCTAACACCTTTGATTCTCAATTCTCAACTGTGATTGTTTATTTCTTTACAGTGACATAATTTTCTTCTGTTGTTGATACTGAGGGCCAGACAGACATTAGGTGGTCTTTATGAACTCTGCATCCCATCTATTACTAGTAATATCTAGCATATAGTCTGCCAAATATTTTGTATATCTATATTTGTAAAGTCAGCTTTATACTTGTATAATGTAAAAGAGAAGATGAAGGTGCTGAACTACAGTAATTGACAATATGGTAAGTGTATGAGATTTTAGTCATTCTGTAAAGTCTACATAATAAAGTGTATGAAAGGAGAAAATAAGGTGAAATGGGAATCTATCACATTAAAACTCTTGGCATAGTCTGCAGGATTGTGGGGGGTAACCATATTTAGAACCCTGTTAGCAAATGCTCTTTTGATGAGTGTGTGTTTGTGTGCTTGTATTCAGTAAATTTTAATGTCCACATAAATTGAGTATAAAGGGGAAAATGGGTCATCAAGGATTCTGTCATAACTCAACAGTTCTGGTACTGGTTGACTAGCTGAGAATAAATCTTTAAAAGCACATTATTGTCTAGCCTTAAACATTCAGTGATTGCACAATAACTTAATTTAGCTTTTCTTTCTTGCAAAAAATGTTAGAATATTGCAATTCCCATATTTACGACACGTGAACGATTTTTTAACTTCAAAAATTAGCACCGTAAAAGGCCCCTTTCAGGTGCAAGCTCATAAATATTTGATCAAAATATAGTTTACTATGAACAGTCTCAGATGTTGTGGAAAAAAAACTGTCCCTGAGTCTGCTAATGCAACAATTAATAACCCTATAACATTTGCCAGAATGGAGGAGAGAGAACAGTGACAGTGCAGTATAGCTGAGGTCTTTAATAATACAGTAATATGTCAGTTAGAAAAGCAGATACATTTCAGGATTTTAGTTTGTTATATGAAACTTTGCAATCAGAGGTAGATTTAACATAGGAGAAATATTGATTTGAATTTTAACAACCTGGGGTGGAAATGTGATTTAGGGGGGACTTGGGGGCTCATGCTGTATGCTGTCTCCTTCCTTGGCATAACTACAAAGTTGCTAAAGATGTCCTGATTTTCCATGGCTCCTTCCATACAGTTCCACATGTTCTCACCTTCCTTTTTCACTGCCAGGTCCACCTCGTATTTGATTAGAGCTCAGAGCCTCTCTAATGGACCTTAGCAGCATCTAAACAAGCAAAGCATACAAGTAAAAGCTCTCTATGTGCCACCTACCCACCCTCACCTTCCACACTTTGCCCTGACATATTTCTTGGCTAGCTGTTAATCTTAATGATTGTTGAACATTGCATTTCTTTTCTCTTGCTTTTACTCTCTTTATAATCTGCATTTAAAATTTTAACAATATTACTTTAAAAATAGTAATAACTAAATTATACTGTACAATATAATATAACTACAGTACACATGAAATAACTTAGCACCCTCATAGAGTAACTTTGCATTCTAAGGGTCGCACAATTTCACCGACATACAGCAATAATTATCTGCAAGGAAGTTGCACGATGACATCACTCTAGCAGACTGGTACTTGAATTTGCATAAGCATTTTATGCCTACTTCATTATAAAGGAGCTTTGCTCTGAAAGGATTTGTTAACCAGGGTATTACTGTATTGTTTGCCTTTCTAAGATAGTTTCTATTATGTCTCGAACTGCAAAGACCTGGCCTACCAGTAATATTCTGACACTTTTATCACTCTCTACAATTATCAACAAGTAAAAATAAGACTCCACTCTGCACTTCTAGAAGATCATGAGCATAGATGGAGGCATCTAAGGTTTCCTCAGACATCTAGGGAGTTGTTGAGCATTCTCTGTATTAACTGAGATGTGTTATGGCAATGGCAGTGACTTCAAGAAATTTGAAGCTGCTAGCCTTATCCACAACATCATTGCCAATGCAAAAGGAAGTAGGGTTTGACCCTTGCTTTTTGAAGTCTATGGTCAGTTCCTAACATTAAGAGAGAAATTGTTGTTTTTTAACAACCATGTCAGAAGTCAAATCTCTTACCTGTTAGTTGCCTCACCATTTTTGGTGACCCGTTCTACCATAGTGGTGCCACTAATGAAATTAATGATGAAGGGGCTGTGTACGGTACTTAATTTTACTTTATTGCTGTATCCAGTATATCTGGGAAACCGTGGCTCTGATGGAGTTACAGAGAGGGTGCCTCCTGATGCCATGGGTGTGGATTAAAGAAAAGCCTGTGAATGCTGGGTGGGCACACACTTGCATATTTCACTTTACAGACAGCAGTTTTTCCAAGGAGACAATTATGAATAAGAATTTTTAATAAATGTACCATCACTAAGGGTTTTGTGATATCCACATGTGTTTTTTTTATTTATTTATTTATTTGTTTACTTTTCTTGGAACAAAACCCAGGCTAGTGGTAAGCTTTATACACATGAGAATAGTGGTATTAAGACTGTTAGGGAGTGCTTTTTGATATAGGTGAGCAAGTGGAATCACAACACACAGCATATACGGTGCATAAGCTGAGAGAAGTGGAGTGAAGTGAAGGAATCGGTTCCCATTTAAGTGCTATATGACCAATACTATGTGATGGTTTTCAGTGTGACATGGTTATTCACACTGCCCAAGGTTGGCTCCTGCCCAGGCCCTAATGGTAGGCTCCTGCCTTCTGCAATTCTTAATTAATTTAAGAATGTTTACAAGTGTATGAATGTATATAAGTGTACATATTGCTGTTTACCACTTAGCCTTTGTTTGGAAGGTGAAAGGCATGTTTCATCCCTATCTAGACAGATAGATAGATAGATAGATAGATAGATAGATAGATAGATAGATAGATAGATAGATAGATAGATAGATAGATAGATGAAAATGGACATGGGCAAAAAGGAAAAAAAATACCATCAGGAACGGTATGACTGACTAAGGACAGATAATTGTAGCAGCATTTTGAGTTCTTCCCAATTAAAAAGCCTGTCTTAGGTTGCATTTATGACCAAGCCATTACATTTTCACACAGTTACTCAATGGCTATTGCCATGGTTAGTTACAATGGTCTGTTGAGGAGGGGGTGTTTATCTATGACACAAAGGTGTTTTTTTTTGGGACGTGGAATGTCACCTCTCTGAAGGGGAAGGAGCCTGAGCTAGTGCGCGAGGTTGAGAGGTTCCGGCTAGATATAGTCGGACTCACCTCGACGCACAGCTTGGACTCTGGAACCAATCTCCTTGAGAGGGGCTGGACTCTCTACCACTCTGGAGTTGCCTCCGGTGAGAGGCGCCGAGCAGGTGTGGGCATACTTACTGCCCCCCGACTTGGAGCCTGTGCGTTGGGGTTTACCCCGGTGGACGAGAGGGTGGCCTCCCTCCGCCTTCGGGTGGGGGGAAGGGTCCTGACTGTTGTTTGTGCGTATGCGCCGAACAGCAGTTTGGAGTATCCACCCTTTTTGGAGTCTCTAGAGGTGGTGCTAGAGGGCATACCTTCTGGGGATTCCCTCGTTTTGCTGGGAGACTTCAATGCCCACGTGGGCAATGACAGTGAGACCTGGAAGGGCGTGATTGGGAGGAATGGCCCCCCCGATCTGAACCCGAGCGGTGTTCTGTTATTGGACTTCTGTGCTCGCCACGGATTGTCCATAACGAACACCATGTTCAAGCATAAGGGTGTTCATATGTGCACTTGGCACCAGGACACCCTAGGCCTCAGTTCGATGATCGACTTTGTGGTTGTGTCGTCGGACTTGCGGCCATATGTCTTGGACACTCGGGTGAAGAGAGGGGCGGAGCTGTCAACTGATCACCACCTGGTGGTGAGATGGCTTCGATGGTGGGGGAAGATGCCGGTCAGACCTGGTAGGCCCAAACGTGTTGTGAGGGTTTGCTGGGAACGGCTGGCAGAGTCCCCTGTCAGAAGTAGCTTCAACTCCCACCTTCGGCAGAACTTCGACCACGTCCCGAGGGAGGTGGGGGACATTGAGTCCGAATGGGCCATGTTCCGTGCCTCTATTGTTGAGGCGGCTGACCGGAGCTGTGGCCGTAAGGTGGTCGGTGCCTGTCGCGGCGGCAATCCCCAAACCCGTTGGTGGACACCGGCGGTGAGGGATGCCGTCAAGCTGAAGAAGGAGTCCTATAGGACCTTTTTGTCCTGTGGGTCTCTGGAGGCAGCTGATAGGTACCGACAGGCCAAGCGGAATGCGGCTTCGGTTGTTGCTGAGGCAAAAACTCGAGCGTGGGAGGAGTTTGGAGAGGCCATGGAGAACGACTTTCGGACGGCTTCGAGGAGATTCTGGTCCACCGTCCGGCGTCTCAGGAAGGGGAAGCAGTACAGTGTCAACACCGTATATGGTGGGGATGGTGCGCTGCTGACCTCGACTCAGGACGTTGTGGGTCGGTGGGGGGAGTACTTCGAAGACCTCCTCAATCCGACTAACATGCCTTCCAATGAGGAAGCAGAGCCTGGGGACTCTGAGGTGGGCTCTCCCATCTCTGGGACTGAAGTCACCGAGGTGGTCAAAAAACTCCTTGGTGGCAGGGCCCCGGGGGTGGATGAGATACGCCCGGAGTTCCTTAAGGCTCTGGATGTTGTAGGACTGTCTTGGTTGACACGTCTCTGCAACATCGCATGGACATCGGGGACAGTGCCTCTGGATTGGCAGACTGGGGTGGTGGTCCCCCTTTTTAAACTATAGAGGGATCACACTCCTCAGCCTCCCTGGAAAAGTCTATTCGGGGGTTCTGGAGAGGAGGGTCCGTCGGATAGTCGAACCTCGGATTCAGGAGGAACAGTGTGGTTTTCGTCCTGGTCGCGGAACAGTGGACCAGCTCTACACCCTTAGCAGAGTCCTGGAGGGTGCATGGGAGTTTGCCCAACCAGTCTACATGTGCTTTGTGGACTTGGAAAAGGCGTTCGACCGTGTCCCTCGGGGAGTCCTGTGGGGGGTGCTCCGGGAGTATGGGGTACTGGACCCCCTGATAAGAGCTGTTCAGTCCCTGTACAACCGGTGTCAGAGCTTGGTCCGCATTGCCGGCAGTAAGTCGAGCCCGTTTCCAGTGAGAGTTGGACTCCGCCAGGGCTGCCCTTTGTCACCGATTCTGTTCATAACTTTTATGGACAGAATTTCTAGACGCAGCCAGGGTGTTGAAGGGGTCCGGTTTGGTGGACTCAGGATTGGGTCACTGCTTTTTGCAGATGATGTTGTCCTGTTTGCTTCATCAGGCCGTGATCTTCAGCTCTCTCTGGAGCGGTTCGCAGCTGAGTGTGAAGCGGCTGGGATGAGAATCAGCACCTCCAAATCCGAGACCATGGTCCTCAGCCGGAAAAGGGTGGAGTGCCCTCTCAGGGTTGGGGGCGAGATCCTGCCCCAAGTGGAGGAGTTTAAGTATCTCGGGGTCTTGTTCACGAGTGAGGGAAGAATGGATCGTGAGATCGACAGGCGGATCGGTGCGGCATCCGCAGTGATGCGGGCTCTGCATCGGTCTGTCGTGGTGAAAAAAGAGCTGAGCCGTAAGGCAAGGCTCTCAATTTACCAGTCGATCTACGTTCCTACCCTCACCTATGGTCATGAGCTATGGGTAGTGACCGAAAGAACGAGATCGCGAATACAAGCGGCTGAAATGAGTTTCCTCCGCAGGGTGTCTGGGCTTTCCCTTAAAGATAGGGTGAGGAGCTCAGTCATCCGGGAGGGGCTCAGAGTAGAGCCGCTGCTCCTCCGCATCGAAAGGAGTCAGATGAGGTGGCTCGGGCATCTGATCAGGATGCCTCCTGGACGCCTCCCTGGTGAGGTGTTCCGGGCACGTCCAACCGGGAGGAGGCCCCGGGGAAGACCCAGGACACGCTGGAGGGACTATGTCTCCCGGCTGGCCTGGGAACGCCTTGGGATTCTCCCGGAAGAGCTGGAAGAAGTGGCCGGGGAGAGGGAAGTCTGGGCTTCTCTCCTTAAGCTGCTACCCCCGCGACCCGACCTCGGATAAGCGGAAGAGGATGGATGGATGGATGGACAAAGGTGTTTTATGATTCACGTCGAATTCAGGTTTACCATTTATAATTTAAATTCCATTGCAAGCCATGCATTTAATCAACAGATTGATAGACCTTTTGTGACTCTTTCAAGGTAGTTTACAAAACATCAATCCTCCACAATTTCTATCACCAAGATACAGTAAAAATAATGTACACTTTAGCTAAGGATGCATTGTAAATACTGTATATGTTTTTTTTTTTAATATGAATAGCATATCTGCAGGCAGTATAGTGACCACCACTAATCCACAAACCTAATTTCATTTCTAGTCCTTCCCCTGTACTGTAATTGTCAAACTCACACACTTGTAAAAACATACTAAGATAGAATTTACTTTATTTGTCCCCAAGAGCCCCCCCAAACACACATAAAAACTTTTTTCATGGATAACAGACAGCTGCTGCTGTCAACAGGCTTCTCGTGGCAGTTAAGATGAGGTCAGACCTGTTTGGATTGTGCCACATGTTTATATTTAAAGTCATTAATCATTGGATAGAGCAGGTCCAGCTTGTACTGCCCATGAATGGAATATGTTTAATAGACACTTTATTTATTGTTTAAAGTCACTAGCTTTCAGAATAATTCATCATTGAGATATTGGTACAGAATGAATCAGTTCTGTTACTGAGTCAGCCAGGATGCTGTAACTTACTTTACCTGGCAGCGATATGAAAAAAATTCCATCTGTATTTCAATGTCTTAATCACAAATTCATTTTTAATTGTATTGTGCTCCCTTTTCACAATTGCACATTCACAAAAATCTTCAGTCCCCCACCTGCTTTTTCCACTCAGTCTGATGTAATCCATCCAGCATTAAAATAATGTCTGAAATAAAAGGTGTAAGCCGATTCTCCGCAGTACCCAAAATATAACAGTACTTGAACTTCTAGTGAATCACTTTGAGATAATAACAGTTCAAACAACTTACATGACAGCAATAGAATATTTCTCATTATACGAGGGGTGTTCAGTTATAAACAGGAATTTTCATGCTCTGTTTTTATAATTTGTGCAAAGTAGACATGACTCATTGGACAAACACATGCATGTTTGAAGTTGTCGTTAGTGGTGCTAGCTGCTGTTTCCCCCCTTCCTGTCAGTTGTAATCAATATGTTGGAGAAGGAGGTACAAAGTATTGTTGCGCAGCGGATTATTATTAAACTTTTGAAAAATGAAGGAGTCATTCCACCTTATATTTATTCCAGACTTAAAACTCAGTTTGGGGATAAGTTTCTCTCTCAGTCTACAGTGTATGATTGGTACAAGTCATTCAGAGAGGAACTATCATGTCTTCAGTCCACTTAAGGAATTTTTAGGAGAGATGAAATTCATGTTGAATGAGGAGGTTATTGACGCTGTGCAAGAATGGGTCAACATTCAGTTAAAGGACTTCTACTCTTCTGGGATTAAGAAGCTTCCTGAGCACCGGAACAAGTGGATTGCAGTGGCAGGAGACTACTGTACATAGAAAAATAGTATGTAAGTCATTTCATTGTATTGAATAAATAAAGTGCAATTCACAAATACCTGTTTATATCTGAATGCCCCTCGTATGAAGTCAGGCCAGGTCAGAATACTGTCCACCTTACTTTTTATCCCCACTTCGCTCACACATGTTAGTTTAAACTGTATCAGGTATCTGGTTCAGAGTTGCATAAATATTATTCTTGAATTTGTTCAAACAGTCCTTGGAGTCTTTCAAAACAAAAGTAAAAGGAATTGAAGACCTGAAATATGAAGAATTCATGGATTGTCTTCATAATTGTCCCCCTGTATAGGGGTGGGGAACAAGCTGCACGATGGCACTGCAAGACAAAAATGCCTTAGACAAGTAAACGCCAGTTACATCAGGCAATCAGGTTTTTATTATCATGAGATATGAGACTTCTTCATGAAGGCAGCTGACCCTGTATTTGTTTGAGTACTGTTTGTGTGAAAGAGTGTTTTCTATGTAACAGAACTGCACCATGTTTTTATGACCTGTACTTCACACTAATTAGCAATACATGCACTTTGAACAGCAGTAATCACTGTACCAATGGATCTACTAGAGACAATTGGCAATGAACCAAATAATGTTTTAAAATCTAATAGGACCATGTACTTGAAAGGGAAAATGTTGCAGTAGAATATAGGATCACGGTAGTCAGCAATTATTAATGAGGTGCATACAATGTAGCTCAGTATGTTCAAATTTTCCACATCCATAGATCACTCCACAAAGTGAGCTGTAAAATTAATTAAATCTTTTTTTTTCCAACTTGGGTGTATTAGTGACATGGTATCACAGTCGTCCAGATACCCTCAACTGTCTGACTGGGTATTTCATTCATTTTAAAGACATGTCTTAGGTTAGTTTAGTGAGTCCTACAAATTAATGGATACTGCTTCCTCTTTCCAGCCTGGCACCTGAAGCTCCCAAAATGGCCTTCCACTTAGTTCAACCATGCATTGGTAAAATCGTGTTCTGAAAATCAAATGATAGATATTTTATAAAATATGCTACAATGAACATTGTAAAAATATGAGACACACCTAATAAATAAAACAAATTTATCAGATGATGTATTGTCCCACATTAATAACACTCTTTCTCTCAATTCTAACTGCAGGCAAGGCTTTTGTGAATAATTCTGTATGAAACCCTTGCAATTTTAGCTTGAAGTCAGATTTAACACTTCATTAGTGACTGCTTTCAGCATTTCATAAAAACCAAGTAGTGTCTTTAAAAATACATTTTTTGAAAACTTTGATGACATGTTTTGTATACACATAGTTTACACTGCTAAGCTTCATAAATAGAATTAAAAATCCTTAGTAAATGAGATGAAAAAAATTAATTTCTTTATCATAGTAGCTCTGTTTTCTCTTTATTCTGTAATTTTTCTTTTGATTGCTTTATTAATTTCATATGAAAACCACTTCAATGACTATAAGCATCAGTCTTTGTACTTTGATTTTTTTTACATTTTGTTTCTATTTCAAAATTGCATCTTAATGGATTTCATTTCATCAAAACAAAGCAAGCTATAATGTTAATGTGAAAAACAATCTTTTTTATCTTAAATTAATTATAAAATCGAAAATGATTTGTTTAGTAATCTATGCACAGTTCTCTCCTGCTTTATGCCTGGTGGTTGGGCTCAAGCTCATTATGGCCTGATACTGAATAATGCGGATTAGACAATGGTTTAATGGACAATTGTATTAGTAAAATCTGCCTTTGACTCAATATTTGATAGGGAATGTGTCAGAAAAAACATGCATTCGTCTTTTAGGATGCATTCCTGGCAAAATTTCACATCTTGACATTGCAATTTTTCACTTCTTTTTATAACATTTTGGAAGCTTAATATTCTCAATCCCAATGGTAATCAAAGTTTTTAGGGACTTCCACATATTATTTTGTTTGTGAACCACTTTAGTAAAGCTTTGACTGCTGAAAGGTGAATGTACTTATTACAATCTAGATGAGAACAAGCCATTCAGCGCCACAAAGCTCACCAGTCCTATCCATCTAATTCTTCTCAAATAACATCAATTCGAGTTTTGAAAATCCCTAAGTTCTACTAAGTTACTTGGTAACTTATTCCATGTGTCTATGGTTCTCTGTGTAAAGAAAAATGTCCTAATGTCTGTGCAAAATGAAGAAGTTTCTAACTGTGCCCCATGTTTTTGATGAACTCATTTTAAAATAATAGTCTCGACCCACTGTACTAATTCCCTTCATAATTTTAAACCCTTCAATCACATCTCCTCTTAATCTTCATTTACTTAAACCAAAAAGGCTCAGCTCTTTTAATCTTTCCTCATAACTCATCCCCAGCATCCCTGGAATCAGCCTAGTCGCTCTTCTCTGAACCTTTTCTAGCGCATTAATATATATTAAAAATAGCAGCGGCCTTAGCACTGACCCCTGTGGAACACCACTCTTAACATAGCCAATTCTGTTAGGGTTCCTCACACCATCACCCTCTGCTTCCTGTGTCTGAGCCAAATTTGCATTCATCTACAAACAACACCCTGAACTCCCACTTCTTTTAGTTTGATGCCCAGTCTGTCATATGGCATCTTATCAAATGCTTTCTGAAATACTTTGTTAGAATTTCTCTGTGCTTTACTATTTCCATTTTCTCATTCTTGGAAACTTTTTCTAATGTTAATTGATGTTAAAAGTGGTATCCCTTATGGGTCTGTATTGGGGATTTTTCTCTTTCTTGTAAATATAAATATTCTTGATAAAACTAAATAGCAAGCTGGTTAGGTTTGCAAATGACAGTAAACACGTGGAAAGCAAACACCCTAGTATAAGTTGAAGCACTACAGATTGATTTAATTAATGTTGTGACTGCTGCCGCAGGGGGACACAGCCACTCTTCAGAAACTCCCTCTTAAACAGTATTTCAGTTTGAAACAGACATACTCTTACACCTCCTCTTTGCAGGATCAGCTGCAGGCTTGTCGGCTTGTGGGTCTTCGAACATTTAAAAGACCAAGATGCAGCCATCCTGAGGTCTCACCCACCTGTTCTCTCTTTCTCCAGACTCCCTCTGCTCCAGTCACTGCTTCCCGAGCTGCTGTACTTGAAGAAGAAGACTTTGTGTTCTTTTGACCAGGAGTCGAGGCCAAGGCGTCACGTTTGACAGCTGTTCCCAGTCTGGTCAGACTGCTTCTGAAAGAGTCTTGTGTTTGTATCAGCCAGAACTGCAATAAAGCTTCTTCTGCTCCTTGGAAACCCTTCTGTGCTCTCCTGTGCAACTTTGTGACCCAAGCTTGACAATGTAAATAAATTTAGAGTATTACATGTGGGAAGTAACAATGATACATATGAGTACAAAACAGGGGGCCTGAAACGAAAAAAGTATACCTTATGAGAAGGAACTAGCAGACATAGTGGAATCGTCACAGGCCCCATCTAGACAGTGTAAAGAATGGTTGAGAAGGCTAATAGGATGTAAGTTTACATTACACTATGCGTACAATATTAGGGAGGCTATGCTTAAGCTTTAAAATACACTTGTGCTGCCTGATCTGGAGTACTATGTACAGTTTACATTTTCATGTGGCAAAAAAGTCATAGCAGAGTTAGACAAAGTCCAGAGAGGAACAACTAGGCTGAGTCCAGGACTGCGGGATTCTTCAAAAATACTTTGACACTTCAGGGAAATTTTGCATAAATATTGAAACAATTTTGTTCACACAGAAAATCATAAATGCTGTTCATGGAAAATTCCAGAACAGTATTTCAAAGACGTTTCCCCAAAGAATTATGTCTCTCTACTTTGCTTTACTGTAGAAATTGTACTCTCAAGATGATGTGCAGTACTATATATCTGTCAAACACAGTGCTTAGCATTAAGATCAAAACATGTCAATTTTGGTTTCATGAGAACACAGAATCTTCTTCCACTTGGTCTTTGAGTTCACATATTGTCTGCTGGCAAATTCCATTAGTGTTATGAACTTGTTTCCAGCAACAACTTTGCTCTTACCAATTGCCATATTGTTTATATTTGCAAACAAACAAAAGCACCTTTGTTATTGTTTGGTAACGCACAGTTTATTCTCTTTTAATGTTGCTATATATGTTTTGATAGCTTCTTTGGTCAGTTTTCATGTCTCAAGGTATAGATGGATGTCAGAAATGACATAGATTCACAGCCCTGCTATGTTTTATTCATTTCTGTATAATATTTGTAATTATTTAGAGATACAGTGTGTGTGTTTAGCTGAAATACATGTGAAACAATTGAATAATACACAAATAGACTCAATCCAATTACTTATTTACACTATAGGATGTCTATTTGCACAAGTGATAAAAAGAAGAATGAACCAATGATTTTCTGTTTTGTAAATACTATGACTTAGGAAGAGCTATGAAATTTGGAAGGTGTTGGAGTATAGCTGTTTGTCACCACCATTAAAAAGGACATGGAGCACTTGTTTGTGTTGATCAAGGGCATAACAGCATCTCAGATTTTTTATCCTTAGGTCGTAAGGCTACTCACCAGCCACTTTTACTGACAACTGCATTATCGAAAGTGTTGGCTTGTCATATGTTGATAAGCACATGCAAGTAAGAATTTCACTGAACTCTGTACAGCACATGTGGCGGTATGATTCTATGAACTTATGATAGATAGATAGATAGATAGATAGATAGATAGATAGATAGATAGAT
>JANRMT010062791.1:252142504-252188064 GCA_026402145.1 Polypterus bichir lapradei
GATAGATAGATAGATAGATAGATAGATAGATAGATAGATAGATAGATAGATAGATAGATAGATAGATAGTATTTTATATGTCCCAGAAGAGTAAACTTAGCATTTTTTACTTAAACTCATAAAATATAACAAACATGCAACAACTCCCTTGAAACACATGGAAGAATTATAAAAAAGAAGTAAATGTTTCTTTTGTCATATGCCCTTGTAGGCATTAGCATTTGTTGAATATGTATGATTTGCTGTTTTTGTGTGCTTTTCTGTTTACAGTTTATTTTAAAAGATGTTTGAAAATGTGGCTATCAATTCAGAGCACTGTGCTCTGCTAGAATGTATAACTATATAGAAAGAGTTAAATGCATTATTCAATTGCTGTATTTTGTAAAGACCACAGGTAGGTAATTAATTTGCAGAATACACTAATGTTGAAGTCAAGTAGAAATAAACCATCATATCTTTTAAATACTTAGCTACAGTTTTGAAAATTCTAATTAAGGGATCCATAAGGCACAATTTCTACGTTTAAGATTTGTCTTAGGTTATGTCCACACTGTTATGTTTTCATTTATAAATGTAGGCATTAGACTCAATTTTCTTGTTTTTTTCCATAGTACCCTGGGGCCTCGTGTATAAATGGTGCGTACGCACAGAAATGTTGCGTAAGAACGTTTCCACGTTCAGATTGCGATGTATAAAACCTAAACTTGCCGTAAAGCCACGCACATTTCCACGGTACCTCATACCCTGTCATACCCAAGTTCTCAGCTCGGTTTTGCAGACTGGCGGCACCCAGCATCAAAGCAGTGCTACTGCTCCTGTGTGGTTACCCTTTCTTTCTTAGATGCACATTCCTGACGCGGCTTTATAAATACACTGAAACTAACTGCATATTGTTTATTAGTGTAATGCAACTGATAGTAATTAACTTGTAACAATATAATGGTCCAGGGAATATCCATAGTATTCCAAATACCATAACTGCTTTAGCGTTGTTACTCTCACTGCACTTTCTTCTTCTTCTTCTTCTTTCAGCTGCTCCCGTTAGGAGTTGCCACAGCGGATCATCTTTTTCCATATTACTCTCACTGCACCACTCGGAGTATTTATATCACTGTATCTGAGTGGTGAATCACAGCAGCAGCTGATCGGAAAGAGAATTATCGGGATACAGCATTAAGCACACGCTGCCTCAGCCACGGCAAAACACTTCAGAGTCTTTCCTGTACGGACCTCACGGTTCAGAAACAGTTTCATCCCAAGAACTTTAAACACAGTCAATCAGTCCATCAAGTGCTTCTTGTAGAAATGTTTGTACTTATAAGTACAATTACTTCACTGTAAACTTGCACTACAGTTATAATATTGCACAACCTGCGCCACTTTATAAAGCGCTTATTTAGATATGATGACGATATCATTTTTAAGATGAAATGCAGCAAAATATGTTGATTATATTATACAGATAAAACAAATTTCATTTAAATAATCTGTATTGTTAATAATTAAACATGTGAGGACACAGTGCCGCAGCGCTAGCTAGTTCACATATTGATCCTGATTTATTGCTGTATGCTGGAAGGGTAGATGGATAGAATAATTAAACACGTACTATGAAGATATTTCAGTGTTCCTTAAAAGTTTTGAGGAATCATCGTTGTAAGCTTACAGATGTCTTAACGTCTGTTACAGAGTTGATTGTGTGGCGATTGGGTATTTGGAGAAAGAAAAGTAAAGACTTTGGGGGTTAGTACGTTTGAAAGAGACAGTACCGCCACCGTGTTTCCATGTTTAACAACATGCTTTCATTCCTATCATCATGAAAAATATATTACATATACATCTCAGTATTTTAATTATTCAGACAGCTATAATATCACGAATGTAATGGATTCTGTGTCCTGTCGGAGGAAGAGAAAGCCAGTTTAAGAACCACGTAGTGATTCACACACAGAGCACAAAGAAGATCAAATACAAAACAAAGCATTTAACATGTTACTTTAGTTACGATGGGATTTGAGAAACTAGTAAATTAATCGATTTTAAGATGAAGTTTATGATGTTCTATTTTAATGACAAAATAAACTGCATGATTAAAGTGGAAATTTTAAGAATAAAGTTGATATTTCCTGCTTTTTTCCCCACTGTGTGCCTATTTTATTTTCTCTGTACCCTAATAAGCTTTCATACGACACTCAGACGTTGGGCTATGACTCGCCTTTTCAAGGCGACTTGGATATGTGACAACTTCTTTTTTATTTCGGGTACTGTATGACTTTGTGACTTGAGCTTTCGAGTTTCTACCACACTCTCACTCGATCAACTTCCTTTTGTTGTTTATACCACTGTTTAAACCAACAAATAGTAAGTTTTTCCTTGCCTCCACTTGATATTCGCTGAAATTCTTATATTTTCCCCTGTGCTTTTCCCATTGTCTTTTCACAGAAGGCTGAGCTTAAGGGCTATTTATATTGATTTGCATATTCATAGAGGCATAATTCTAGGAGGAGTTGGGACGGGACAGGAGGCGCGTGCACGAGCGTTACTTTTCACGCTGACAGGGATTTATGTAACGGAAGAACGTGGAAGTTGGAGTATGCACAGATTCCTGCATCTAGATTTTTCTATGCGTAAGCACATTTCGGCTTTTGTGCTTACGTCATGTTATAGTATGAATTCTACACATGGCGTTATGCATGAGGCCCCTGGTGGTTTTCTCCCTCAAAAACAGACACTTTGGAAAATTCTTTCCAGAGCTCGCTGTTGCAATGTAGACAGGCAAATATGCAGTTTTTTTAAAACACAGACTCGATTTGCGCTATGATTCTCTTATATGTCTTAAGTAGCCCTTTTCTGATTGGATACTGCTCATTACAACATCTCATTACCTGTCTGGTCACCCTTAATGGAAGAAAACCAAATTCCAACAGAGTGGACACAGAAGAGCTGTTTTCCAAGGCAGTTGATGTGTTGTGTACTTGTATGCATCTAGATTGCATTTTTTTCTCTGTTTAAATGCAGAATACATGTACAAAAGGCAAATAAGGCAAAATTTGTGATAAATCCTGTGGCCAGCAGCATTACCATACCTTCAAGGATTTTTCCACAGATGCATGCATGGAAATGTAGGTGCACGGCTATGTCATATGCATTTTCAGTTATTTTAGTATGGATGGAGATACTTTCATGACCGATGTCAAAACACTAGGGTGGACAAAGGTCATTTTCATTTAAAATCATCATATTTAAATGAAAATGTAGTATTGCAGAACTCCCCTGACTGTTTTAAAGCTGCTGTCAAGAAGAGCAAATTCTGAGTTTCAATTCAATTAGTGCCTAAGTCCACTTAATTGTTTATTTGGTTAGGCGGTGTGATGTATTGAAAAAAGGAAATGAACCCTAAACCACAAAGTCACCAGGTCAATTCTTGGCTCTGATACGCTTTTAACCAACTGCAAAAAATGTGCAAATGTATATGTAACTGAACTTGGCTTGTGCTTTGGAGCAGAGTTCAGTGAGTAGTATCTGATATAGAAAGACAATATATAAAATAAAAGTTGTTTGATTTGCTTATTTATGTTTTATTACAGGGTATAATTCACAAATAAATAGAGTGCATTCAAAAAGCATTCAGACCCCTTCACTTTTTCACACATTGTTACGTTGCATCCTTATACTAAAATCATTTAAATTAATTTTTTTGTTTATCAAGCAACACTCAATACCCTAAAATGACAACAGGTAAACGAATTTATTAAAAATCAGCCATCCTCTAATCTGCTTAGTCCTGAAAAGGGTTGTGGGGATGCTGGAGCCTATCCCAGCTAGCACAAGGGTGTAAGGCAGGAACAAGCCTCAGACAGCGTGCCAGTGCATCATAGGGTAAACATACACACACTCCTACTACACACTAGGGTCAATTCAGTATCACCAGTCCACCTGGCCTGCATGTCTTTGGCTAGTGGAAGGAAATCACAGCACCCAGAGAAAACACATGGAGACACGGAGAGAACATACAGAGTCCACACTGGGAAGACACTGGACGCCAACCTTGGTCTCCTTACTGCACCACTGTGCCACTCTTTATTAAAAACTACATTAACAAAAGTTTTCAGACCTTTTATTCAGAATTTAGTTGAAGCCCCTTTAGCAGTGATTACAGCCTGGAGTCTTATTGGGCATGGAGCAACAAGCTTCAAACACTTGGATTTTGGGATTTTCTGCAGTTGTTCTCTGCAGGTCCTTTCAAGCTCTGTCAGGTTGGATGGATGGTAGGGAGCTATTTTTAGGTCTCTCTAGAGCTGTTTGGTTAAGTTCATTTTAGCTTTAGCTAAACCACTCAAGGACATTCTCAGAGTTCAGCCTAAGCCACTCCTGTGTTGTATTTGCTTTGTGCTTAGGGCCATTGTACTGTTGGAAGATGAATCTTCAGCCCAGTCTAAGGTCCAGAGCACTCTGGAAAAAGTATTTATTAAAGATATCTCTGTATAGGGTGGTCCAGATCTAATTATGCAATTTTCATTACGCTATAACTTATTAAGTTTATTACATAGAAAATCAACCGAAAAATCCCAGACCATCGAAAAGTGTGCAAACTGATGACATGAAGAATCGTCTTTGCGCCGAACTGGAATCATCCCCGCATAAATTAAAGTCATCCAGACGATCTGGATCTGGATAATTAGATCTGGACCACCCTGCACTTTTCTCCTTTCAGTTTTCACTCAACTCTGACTAGTCTGGCAATCTCCACCACTAAAAAAAAATCCCACAGCATTGTGCTGCCACCACCATGCATTACCATTGGATTTGTACCGTAAAGGTAATGAGCAGTGCTTGGGTTCATGCAGACGTGACACTTAGTAATGAGTAAACAGTTCAATCTTGGTTTTATCAGACCAGAGAATCTTGTTTCTCACAATCTGAGAGTCCTTTGGGTGCCATTCCATTATCCAACCCGCTATATCCTAACTACAGGGTCACAGGGGTCTGCTGGAGCCAATCCCAGCCAACATAGGGCACAAGGCAGGAAACAAACCCCTGATAGGGCACCAGCCCACAGCAGGATACAGGCTGTATAGTCATTACAAATAGAGTATGGATGAAAGAAATGCTACATAAATATAATACATAAAATATAATGTTGAAACATAAACAGAAACAAAAAAAAGTCATGCTTTCTCCATCTAATTAAACATGCCATTTTTATCAGTCAAAAATAGCAACGCAACAAGTACTGTACAAGTAAGGATGAGACCACAGTACTATGTAGGTAGGCCCGTGGGCACTTTTATTTTATCTTCTTGCAGCACTTGCCATGCTTCCTCCAACTCCTGCAGTTAAGGCTGCAGGAGACGCCACCCAAAGAATAAACCTGCCAATCTTTTCAGTCTGTTCTTGCCACAGAAACAGTTTGTATCAAAACTGCTGATTGAATACAATTTGTCTTTCTTTTGAAGCAGTAAGAATCCAATATCGCTTACAATAGTTATTTAATTTAAACTGAAAAGCTAGTTTTCAGGCAATTTACAGCAGAGTAATAAACTAAGCAGCATGGAAGAAGCCACTTTTGGTCACTAAGACTTTTTTTGTAATGACTTTGTTGGTATTTCCCATCATATCAAATAATCCTTTCTTTCTTGACTTTTATAAATGTAAATTTTTAAAATTCACAATAACACGTGCATAAGTAAATTGCTGAGTATAACATGCTGTCTTGCTTGTTGAACTAATTTACTGTAAACTGAAGCATACACCATGGGATAAATAATATATTTATTGTAAAGGTAGGATGAAATGTAAACCAAAACTACAGTTGATGTTATAGAATTCTTATTGTATTTGACTCAACGTTTTTCATTATTGTATTACAGAAAGGAAACAGTGGCCTGCTAAAGATCTGCAGGAGAAATAACTTCTTTTAAAAGTTTATTACACAGTTTATAAAAAGTTTATATAAATCTCATAGCATAACACAAAGTTACTTTAATGTGGTTAATATTAGTGTAAAGATAACTACATGCACATAATTTTTTTCTGCCATTATTGTATGTATTTAATGTGCCAGTGTGAGCAACCATAGAGTCAAATTCTTTGTAAAGCATAAATGTACTTTATTAATATACTGAATCCACTTTTGATCACGTTGTACTGATGGGGGATTTTAATGTACACATTGATGTGGAAACTGACACTTTTAGCAAATGTTTTACTTATTTGTTAAATTCAGTAGGATTTTGCCAGATTGTCAAAGGTCCAACTCATAACCATAACCACACATTAGATTTAATTATAACTTACAAAGTTGAAATTCAAAATTTAAATATTACTCCATTAAATGAAGTTATTTCCAATCACTACTTAATTACATTTGATTTAGTCCTGCCCTTGCCAACGCACTCACAGATTAAAACAAAGACAGTGCAACATCTAGATTGTAATTCTGCTTCAAAATTTATAGATACCTTGAGTAAGTCGAGTGTAATTGTGGAAAACCATTTAGATCAGTTAACATCAAATGTAAACGTGGAATACAATTTAGATCAGCTAACATCACATTATAATGTGACCTTGATAGATGCTCTGGACACAGTGGCTCCCCTTAAAACAAAAGTGATCAAAGCACATAGAAACTCTCCCTGGTTTAATAAAAACACTAGAGCTCTTAAATTAGAGTGACGAAAACTGGAGCGCAGATGGAGAACAACAAAGCTACATGTCTTTCAAATTGCATGGACAGAGATTGTTAATAAATATAAAAAAGCCCTCTTTAAAGCTCGCTCAGAATACTATTCTACATTAATAGATAGCAATAATTAAAATCCTCGGGTACTGTTTAGAACAGTGACTAAATTAACAGATGGGAATTCAGATCAACAGTGCAAAATACCAACAGACATTAACAGTACAGACTTTATGAACTTCTTCAATGAGAAAATTAAAAATTTAAGATCCCAGATCTCTGCATCACAGTACAAACCAAATACTAGCTTAGCAGGCCCTGTCTCACATTACATTCAGCACTTTAATAATTTTAATCCTGTAACTGAGCAGGAAGTCTTAACTTTAATTTCTAAAATGAAGCCCACTACTTGTTCCCTAGATCCAGTGCCAATAAAACTAGTAAAAAGTGCAATGGATGTTCTTGCAGTGCCTATTCTAAAAATTATCAATAATTCATTATTGCATGGCACAGCACGTGATGCACTAAAAGTGTCAGTCATTAAACCACACATACTAAATAATTATAGGCCTATTTCAAATTTACCGTTCTCTCTAAAATACTAGAAAAAGTAGTCGCCAGTCAGCTTCAGTCACACGTTACGCATTACAATTTATTTGAGAAATTCCAGTCTGGTTTTCGTACTGGTCATAGTACAGAAACGGCACTAACACGGGTTGTAAATGACATTCTGATATCCTCTGATGAAGGAAACTCCACTGTAATTATGTTGTTAGACTTAAGTGCAGCATTTGACACCATTGACCATTCTATTTTACTGCACAGGCTAGAAAATGATGTTGGGCTTATAGGCCCGTGCTCACTTGGTTTAGTTCTTATTTATCAAATCGATTCCAATATGTACAGAAATGTGCTGACAGTACTCCATCATTATACACAGAAGTTCAATATGATGTCCCGCAGGGCTCAGTACTGGGACCTTTACTGTTTTCACTTTACATGCTTCCACTGGGATCTCTCATTAGGAAACATAATGTTAATTTTCACTTGTATGCAGATGACACCCAGTTATACCTTTCATTTAAATCAAATGAAGTTTCTCAGATGTTGTCTTTAATTAGTTGTGTTAGTGAATTAAAGGAGTGGAAGAATGAGAACTACTTGTCTTTAAATTAAATACCAATAAAATAGTGATGTTAATTGTTGGAGGGAATGACGCTGATCACAACAATATTTTGTCATCATTTAACTCAGTTGGTATCCCAATTAATTTTACTGAATCAACCCGCAATCTACGAGTTATCTTTGACTCTAGTATGTCATTTAAAGCACATATTACAAAGTTGTCCAAAACATGTTTCTTCCATCTTAAAAATGTTAGGAAATTAAGGCGCTTTCTAAATAAACAGGATTCTGAGAAATTAATTCATACATTTATCTCTAGTAGGATTGACTACTGCAATGCAGTGTTCACTGGCTGTTCAAACTGTTCTCTATACAGCCTCCAGTTAATCCAAAATGCACCTGCAAGAATTATTACAAGAACAAGAAAATACAAACACATAACTCCAGTTCTTAAATCCTCACACTGGCTCCCGGTTAAGTTTAGGGCAGATTTCAAAATCATCCTTTTAACATATAAAGCATTAAATGGCGAAGGTCTGGCTTACTTGTCTGAACTTATCATGACTTGCAAACATGAGCGCACATTAAGATCTCAAGATGCCGGTCTGCTTATGATTCCAAGGATTAATAAAATAACAGTGGGAGGTCGAGCTTTTAGTTACAGGGCCCCTAAACTGTGGAATGGTCTGAATGCTTCTATAAGAGATGCCCCTTCAATCTCAGCCTTTAAATCTCGGCTGAAGACTCACTACTTCAGTTTAGCATATCCTGACTAGAGCTGCTGATTAACTGTACATACTGCATCTCTGTTGTTAGTCAGTAGCACTAAAACATAAGTAACATGATAGTTATAATTGAATACTAACCCTCACCTATTCTGTCTCTGTTCTCGGCACTCAAATGTGGCAATTGGTGCCACGGCCCACCTGCCAAGTTGTTTGCCTGCCTATGGTAAAGTCATCCCTGATGGAGGATCGCAGGAATCAAGGGAAAGAGGGGTCCTTTCATCGGGTTGGCTGGCCCAGCACTGTTTCAGCCATGGAATGGCCAAATGGGGGAGGCAGCTTGATGGATGAGGTCTCCAGGACTCTAAAAATATCCAAATCTTATTATGCGATATCATCTACTGTTAAATTCTGCTCCGCACTTCTAAAATTTTTATTTTTATGCTGTATTGAGGATTTGTTCTGTTCTGTGTATTGAATTGTATTGTATTGTATTGACCCCCTTCGTTTGACACCCACTGCACGCCCAACCTACCTGGAAAGGGGTCTCTCTTTGAACTGCCTTTCCCAAGGTTTCTTCCATTTTTCCCTGCAAGGTTTTTTTGGGAGTTTTTCCTTGTCTTCTTAGAGAGTTAAGGCTGGGGGGCTGTCAAGAGGCAGGGCCTGTTAAAGCCCATTGCGGCACTTCCTGTGTGATTTTGGGCTATACAAAAATAAACTGTATTGTATTGTATTGTACTTGTGCTGTCAGTTGTACTGTTTCTTTGATTCTTAATTAATTAATAATGAACTAATAATGTCCAAGTGAGAGTAAGAATTCATTGTGCTTATCACAAGAGACAGCTTGGTAGCTTTACCAATTGTGTAGTTTTATTGAATTCATCAAATGTAAAAGTTTGAAACTAACTTTAATATTTTTGCATATCTAGCAAGTGATTGTACCAGACACGTCAATTTGAATCTGACAGCCAAGTGTTGTCTGTGTCTATACATCACCCCTCTGTTTGCATGTGTTTTCCTCCTGATTCTCCATTACAGTACATGCTGGTTCAACCAGCGACTCTTAAATTTGCCTTAAGTTTGCTTGAGTTAAGGTTGGTATATTTGTGAATGGACCTTCTGATGGAATAACACCCTATACAGAAATGGTTCTCACCTTTCAGTCAGTGTCACTGTAATAGACTCCTCTGTCCTTGAATAAGTGGATTAGGAAATGAACTAATACTTTGGTGGCACATCCAATTTCAGACTCATGTATATCAGATGCTTCATTTAAGGTTTAGACTTTCCTTAATTCCAATGTAGTCAGTTCTTGCAACCCTAAATTGGACAAAATGGCCAGAGGCAAGAGATAAATTGATTCAATATGGGTACATTATATTTATGTTATGTTATGGTCATTATTGTATTATATTGCATTAAATTGCCTTGGGAATAACACTTGTAAATTACAATAAAAGACAACTTGCCGTATCTATGACTTGAAACTGGCCACGTGTGAATGTAAGCATGGATGTAGGCATACTTACTTGCTCACCTGTAACTGACTGGTGCCCTGTCCAGTGTATCCTCAATAGCTCCAGCAGCCCATGACCTTGAGTTGGATTAAGAGGGTTTGAACGTATTATGTAATGAGGATTCTTATTTGGTGTCTCCCAAATACATGTCCCAGGAACAGCTATCAGGAAGAACACAGAGAACATGCTCTTAACTCACGAATGTTTTACTTTTACAATTAGGTCCACTTTGGTTACTGAGCTCACTTCTAATTGTGAATTATTTTAGTCACTGTTTAGAACTTGTGGCTTTGGGAGAGGTTAATATCAGTCATTTCTCTGTTGATCTGACAATGATTCCTTTAATGACTATCCCCAGTCTCAGAGTATCTATGTGGAATGGAGCAGGCCTTAAGAGAATGCTTCATATGGTCCTTCCAGCATTTCCTTGGACCTCCTTGAGGATGGAATCCTTCAGCGAGCTTGCCATACAGGACCATTCGGGGAAGCCAAGATTCCTCCACATGGATAACATTCCTAGTCTAGCAGACGACACAGCTGAGCAGCATGACCTCAGTGCTGGCTGATAAGCAGCGTTCCAGAATTTTAGTGAGTGAGATTCTGTCCTCCTAATAGATATGCAATGCTTCTATGATCCAGATTTGCTTCTGTTAGGGTGTCCATGACTCACAACCATACTGAAGAGTTGATATACACACTGTGTGAAAGACTAGAACTTTGGTTGCCATGTGGAGACTCTGGTTAGAGGAGACCTGCAGAGATTATGGTTAGAGTAGACACGTTTGCGAGACGGATCTCCTCAGTTACAGAGGCATTAGTAATGATTATTAGGTAGGAAGACTGCATGTTCCCCAGTGTTGTGCTGCAAATCTTCATGTCCATTCCAGGATCTTTATGCTGGAAGGCAATCAGGAGGTTTTGATTTCCTGGCCCATCCAGGAATAGGCAGAGTGTAAGGACTCAACAGTCCTCTGATGGCTGTGTGGGTGAACAGCTATGCCGGCCAGCATACTGGAGCTCATACATGAATATTCAGAGAATTTTAAGTGTAATGACAACTGACAATCTTTGGAGGTTGAAAATATTTCCATCCTGTTAGTACTTGATCCATACTCTGTCAGTGGCATCCAAAGCATTTCTAGAGAGAAGAGTGACTGGAGCCAATATGTAGCTTTGATTAATGCCAACAGTGATTTAGAAGGGAGCAAATGTTTCTCTGCTAACAAGGACCTTTGGCCTTATTCCATCATTAAAGAGATGGAGAATGGTGTGGAGTTTTGGGGTACTTGCGAACTTTAGGAGGACTTCCCAAAGCATGTACAGCAACAGTTCACAGTGTTAGATGCTTTCTGCATGTCAAAGAAATCGAAGATGATGTCTAGTTGGTAATCCAGAGCCTTTTCCATGAATTGGCAGGCAATGAAGATCATATTGTTCATGCTGCATTTGGGCCAAAATCTAGCTTACAACTCTGGAAGTACTCTGTCTGCAACTTGATGGAGTAGCTGAAGAAGCACTGACATGGGCATGGACCGTCTGATCAGCCCTCTTTTTGTGTAGATGGTAATGAGGGTAGCAAGTTTCCATGAGCCTGAAATATTGATGAGTGATGAAGTTGGTCAACTTGACAAGAAGATTAAGTCCCCCATATTTATATTGTGATTTGTAAGTCGCTGCCTTGCACCCAAAAGACGAGGCTGAGTCTAAGGACTTCAGGACAACCTGAAAACCTTTATTTGACTTGAAACAGGAAAGAAAGGTTATTTATTGCAGCAGGAGCTTCCACTCTACTACACACATTCACAACAAAGGGCAGTTTCAGGGCCAGGTCAGTGGCCAAGTTAAAATGTTCCCTGCATCACCTATCAGGTGACATATGCATTGGGTGCGGAGGGGGTGAGCTTGCTGTTGCCTCTGTAACACTGCAAACCTGTGAGGTGCTGTGAACCTGTGGTTGCCTCAGCCATGGACAAGCAGCCCTTAACGGATACATCAATTGTGTTTCAGCATTTCAACATGTCACTCCATTGGTAAGGGTCTCAAAAAGGTTCAGAACTCTCACAATATATTTTGGCAGTTACAGCAACCAACCATTCTTGCAACAACTAAATGAAAACTAGCCTAAAAACTAAACTGAGACTCTGAGTTTCTCAAAACACAGAACAGTTATCGCACAACCTCAAGGTCAATTCCCAAGGGAATCAAAAACTGCACTATGTTGCAAACAGACTAGTTATACAAAACATTCTAAGTCATGCATTGCCCTTCAGCTTTTCTAGAATACACTTCACTCCTGTCCAGCATGACAAGACTTTAAGGCATCGGATGTTTACCTGAAATCTGTCAGTTGAAAAGGTTAAAGCATCCCCTACACGTGGGATGATGAATTGGACAAGAGGGAGGGAAAAGTGGAGAGTAACATATGAACAGATAAAACGTCTGAGAGCCAAAAAAAATGCAAGGCATAATTGAAGGGAATGAGACATGAACAAACAAGAAGGCACAAAAGAGGACATGGATAAGGCAGACATTTAGAGCTCCAAACTGAGCTAGTGACAGGACACAGGTAGACTTGAAAAGACCTAAAGATACAGGTAAAGTCAAATAAAAGAGGACCAGACAATTCATGTCATATTTTGTATAGTTATATTCAGAATCATTTTAAGAATAAGTAATGTTTGCCCAGCAATCAGCCTGCACCCAATGCAGGGATGGTTCCTTTCCTTGCCACAGTGATACTGTAATACTTTATTGGATTATGTGGGTACAGAAAAAATAAATAAATATAGGAAAAGTAAACCTCTCTATGGAAGAAGAAGAATTCATATAAAAAAACAGAATATTTTATTTGTACTGTACAGTATATGTTGTATTTCTTGATTAATCGTTTTGCCATCTTGAAAGGTTTGGGCACTGGAAAGAGAAAAAAATGTCAATAGAAAAGTGTTGAACAGATATATACTAATTTCTTTACATTTATATTTGCATTTATACATATATCTATGTACAGTACAGTACATAGTTACACAATTATATATACTTATTTGATTCTAAGCAGCTCTGTTTATCAATTAACTGCTTCTATACCTTACCTAATCTTTTAAAGTGCATTGTGCATTTACTCCATTTTCATTTGCTTTGCTTAGTCTCATTAACTTAATTCCTAATTTAATCCATATGCACATAACAAACTCATTATTTTATAATAATTGACTTTCTCTGTCACTTTTAAAATTCAGTCTCATCCCCATTTCCTCTGATTAATGTCATCAACTTAAGTGTTGGCTCTCACCATGTAAAATTTTCAGAATATACAGATGAATTGTTCAGTACATTTCTTCCTTCCAAATCTCAGTTCTCGAACTAGTCTACTTACTATATGTAGCCATCCATAACCCTTGTTGTTCTTACACATTTGTGCGTGAATGCTTAGTTTGACATGCACTTACTGCAGCGATAAAGGACTGAGAGATACAGAGATCATGCAACTCTTCAGCCTAATTTGTTCTTCATATTGTTGTATGGGAGCTCAAATTTAGGATTAACAAAATAATTCTAATTTTGAGCAATGTACAATAATTCAACAATGAACTCAATAAAATCAACTATTAAAGCAGAGCATTGTGTAAGTGTTGAAGCCACTGCCTACACTGCAGCCAACACAAAGGATATTTATATATAGTGATTGTACATCACATCTGACCAATACCAAATCTGAATGACAGACGATGTCCTGTTATTTGGAAAATAAACTAGGGATAATCCTTCACAGATGAACGAGACAAAACAACTGCTATGAAAATCAATAAATTGTGAAATATGTTATAGAACCAAACTTACAGATGAAACTCAAATCCTTATGTATCTTTGGTAACAAATAACATACTGCAATATATGGGCACTAATTATGTAATACAGACGCACATTTTTTATTAATCTAATTCATGCTAGTTACTTTATCTATTACTATATTGGTATGATTGTAGTACTAGGATGTTATACTGTGTTAGCCATTATGAATGTAGTGAAAAGTCAAGCAAAATGACACCTTTTATTGGCTAACTAAAAAGATTACAATATGCAAGCTTTCGAGGCAACTCAGGCCCCTTCTTCAGGTATGATGCAATTTTCAATAGCTCATAACATGCAACATTTCTAAGCTGTCCTTATCCCTCTTCTAAATATTTACATGTATCCATCATGACTATCACTGCTCCTTTATCAGCCCATCTTATTGTCACTGAAGGATCCCTCTTTAGGTCAAATAGAGCAGAATAATCTTTTTTGCTGATGTTATAAAGTTAATTTTGACTTGACTTCTTTCTCAATAGCCTCTACATGTTGTAACACAAGACATCAAAATGAATCTCTCAAGGGGTTAAGGGGCCAAAGAGACAAAAAGTACATTTAAAGGTAAGGTCTCTAAGCTGAATATTCATTTGTTCTTTAAAAAAAAGTAAAAATGTGGACTTTTCCAAAAAATGTGAGGTCTCAGCTTCACAGGAAGCAGTCTAGAGGAGATATCAATTACTGAAACTCAAAATTGCTGTTTCTGTTTTCATTTTCTTCACACATCTGGTATTGTCGGAGATGTCCTGACCAGGTAGTCTGGTATTCTAAAAGAGAAAAACAGCAGAAGAATGTAAAGAATGGGCAGAATATATTGAGGAAGAGGACACACGCTTGATATGGAGAAATTGCAATGTGTTCTATAATTAAGCTTGTTAATCTTGTTGAGACACATGGTGGTCAAATCAAGGAAATCAATTAGATCCAGTGTTTTCCTTTGTGGTGTCACAATCCAGTTTTTTACATGCCATTGTGTTTGTGACCCACAGCAGAGGGGTGTTCCTTTCGGTGATGAAGAAGAGGAAGTGGGTGGAGTCTCAGTTGGCTCTTTCCTTCTGCTGGTCTGTGAAGGAAGAAGAAAAGGCATTAGTACCACGTATCAACCCCTGACTCTGTACTTTACTCCCAGTTAAGCCCTTAGACTGCCCCCCATGTGCACGTGTGTGACAACATATACATGTGGTATAATTACTAATATCTCTGTTTTCTTCTATTTAAGTGCAGAAAGTTCTGCTTCAAAACTAGAAAGTCTTTTTATCCTCAGTTAATGCTCCAATTCATTCTCATTGACTCTATTTCAAGTTGTGAATATCATTATAAATTATATCTGTTTTAACTATTCAATAACACTGGTCAACAAGCATTTTGCTACTGGGATTCTTTCACCTGTACTTTAACAAATTTCACTTGCTGACTCCAAATCTGAAAACTGTTTTTGTCCAGCACATCCCATTTTTTACTTATGATGTTCCAGGTCTTGGACAACTAGCGTGGCTGGACAGTAAAGGCGATGCATTTCAGCATTTAAGAAATAAGTTTGGTCTCGAGGAAAGTGAAGCCAAAATTAAGGAAGGTGTTTTGGTTGGCCCTGAAATCCGTGAACTGATGTTTGACGATGAGTTCAAAAGGAAACTGAAGCCAACTGAATCAGCACCCTCATTCATGCAGGTTGTCCAGAATTTTCTTGACAGTCACAGAGCAGAGAATTATGCTGAGTTTGTGGAGAATATGCTGAAAGTATATTAGCTTACGGGAGCCAGAATGTCACTGAAGACACATTTTTTTACATTCTTATCTCGACTTTTTTCACCAAATCTAAGCGATGTTAAAGATGAGCATGGGGAAAGAGTTCATCAAGATACAAAGGTGATGGAAAACCGATATCAGGGAAAATTTACTCCAAGCATGATGGGTGACTACTGTTGGTTTATGCAAAGAGAGACGGATGTGCAGTACAAGCGCAAGAGAAATTGCCTCAGACAATTTTGAGCATAATGACCTCGCTTTTATATTAAGGTAAATTGACATAAACATGTTGTAAAGTGTCTCTGGTATCATCTTCTGGTTTGTTTTCAGAATAAACACATTCAAACAATTTTGGTAGGACAGAGTTCAAACTCTAGATATTGTGTTGATATATTATATTGATATTCAAAAGTGTCAAAACGGCAATGATGTGTGTCTCAAAAATCTGATGTGCTAGCTTAATTCCAATTTCATAAGTGAAATGAGTGTAAAAAACTTAATAGAGAGCTTGTCTGAAGTTCCCTATAGCAAACAACAATATTTTTTGTAGACCAGTGATAATTAACAGCATTAAACTAAAGAAGGCTTTAACAGGCTACACAGTGCTTCAAAAATTTCATCAGGAAAGGGTGGGTATAATAGGGGTGCAAATGGCTGAATTGAAGTTCATGAAATTTTGCATGTCCTTTATATTAATACTGATACATCTTAAAATCTAGACTTCAAGGCCTTTCCACAGTTCAATCTAGAAATGGGGTTTGCACAAACCCAAAATCGCCACATCCCTCCAAAAATTTTCAGGCCATGGCAATGAATGTGGCATATTGCATATGTTCGGCCTTCCTTACAATGAAAACTCCATTCCATATTGCTAATTCAATGAAATCAACGACAGGGAGGGGTGTGTACTGAATGGGACACTTGCATTTTAGCTTGTAATGACTAAATTGTGACCATTGTCTCAAAATAAGAATTTGATTCTGCTGGCACCTTTTCATGTGAGTACTGCACTGCACACATTTTCTTGTAACTTGTCTGTTTCAGCCAGATACAGAACAGTAACCAAAATAATTCAAAACAAGTATGATTTTAATTTGGTGTAAACATTAGATTAGACTCACAAGAGTTAAAATATTGGGGAAACAACTAAATCAAATTGACAAACAACCACAATAATACTTACAGACTATATAATAGTTCAAGTTCAAAGTTTATTGTCATGTGTTTCCTTGTGTTTCCTGTTTCACTGTACAATGAAATTCTTTCTTTGCTATCCACATCAAATGCCTAAACCAATGTATAACGATAAACATAAATAATAAGTAGCAGATAGATAATAAGTAACAGAGGCAGCATAAAGTATAAAAACAGAATAGAAGTATAAAGTGTAATGTGCTGGTAGGTGTTTTGATGGACAAGTCAAATACAGTTGTGTGAGGTAAATATAATGACATGAACCATGGTTATAAACTCCAGCCAGTTACAGTATTTAGGAGTCTAATAGCCTTGGGAATGAAACAGTTCTTTAGCCTGGAAGACCTGCGTTTCATACTTCTATATCTCCTGCCTGATGGTAGAAGTGTGAAGAGTTTGTGTTGGGGGTTGGGGTCCCTGAGAATAGAGGCAGTTCTCCTTTGGACTCTGCAGTTGTAGATGCTCTGCAGAGAGGGTAGTTGGGTCCTGGTGATCTTCTCAGCAATCTTTACCACTCTAGCAGTAGTGTTACCGTACCACAGAGTGAAGCAGCTGGTCAAGATGCTCTCAACAATCCAGCTGTAAAAGTTGCCAAAGATCTTAGTCAACATACCAAACTTCCTCAGCCTCCTCAGAAAGTACAGCTGCTGCTGGGCCCTCTTGACCAACTGTGTGGTGTTAAGTGTCCAAGTGAGGCCCTCACTGACATATACACCCAAGTATTTAATGCTGCTCACCCTCTCCACTTCAAGCCGTCGGATGAACAGTGGCCAGTGAGGTCTCCTCTCCTTCCTCATGTCCACTATCATCTCCTTCATCTTGTCTGTGTTGAGGGTAAGGTTGTTGTCCTCACACCATGATGCCAGACTGTCCACCTCCCTCCTGTAGGCTGCCTCATCCCCACCAGTGATACATTCTATCACTGTGGTTGTGTTGCCTGCAGACTTTAGGATGATATTATCTTTGTGGGAGGCGACACAGTCGTGGGTGAACAGGGTGTAAAGGATGGAGCTGAGGACACATCCCTGTGGGGTGCCTGTGTTTGTGATAATGGTGGCTAAAGTCCTATTACCAGTCCTGACTGACTGGGGCCTGCCAGTCAGAAAGTCTAGGAGCCAGTCACAGAGGGTGGGGTGCAGGCCAAGTGCAGACAGTTTATGGGGGATAACCATGTTAAAGGTGGAGCTGTAGTCAACAAAGAGCATCCTGATGTAGGAGTCTTTTTTCTCCAGATGGGAGAGGGAATAATGTAGTGCGGCCGCAACGGCATCTGAAGTGGACCTGTTGGGCTGGTAGGCATGCTGCAGGAGGTCCAGAGTGTCCGGTATGCTGCTCTGAATGTGGGCCAGCACCACTCTCTCAAAACACTTCATGATGATTGGATTGAGTGCTACCGGCCTGCAATCATTCAGGCAGGCAGGTGGGCTTTTTTTACCAAGGGGGATGATGATTGTAGTATTAAAGCGGATGGAACGATGCTCTGACTGAGGGAAAGGATGAAGATGGAGCAGAGAACACCAGCCAGCTCATTGACACATGCTGTGAGAGCCCGCCCAGGGATGTTGTCTGGTCTTGCTACCTTACGGGGGATGATCTTCCTTAGTGCTTTGTGTACCTGACCTGAAGCGACCATTGGGAGAGGGGAGGGCGGTTGTGTGGTCCAGGTGTGTGTGTGCCTCCACTCTGTGCTGTTGCTGGATTTCTCATAGCGGGTGTAGAATGTGTTGAGATCATCTGGCAGACTGTCTGTAGAGCTGATTGTGCTGGTGGTGGTCCTGTAGTCTGTGATGTGCTGTAGGCCCTGCCACATACGTTCAGAGTCAGCAGTAGAATAGAAACCCTCCAGCTTCTCTCTGAACTGCCTCTTGGCTGCTGTAATGGCCTTTCTTAGTCCGTACTTCACAGGTTTGTACTCCGTCTCAGTGTCTGATCTAAATGCAAGAAAGCGGGCATGCAGCATGTGGTGTACCTATCTGTTTATCCAGGGCTTCTGGTTGAGGAACTTCCTGACTGGTGTTGTGGGCACAATGTTATCAATACAGGTGCTAATGTACCCAGTCACATACTCAGCATAGTCCTGTATGCTGATGAAAGAGTCCTCCAGAGTGGTTGCAACCCTAAACACATCCCAGTCTGTCTGAGCAAAACAGTCCTGCAGTGTGCTCTCAGTCTCTGGGGTCCAAAGTTTAACTTGCTTAATAATATGGTTTGTTTGTTTCAGCCTTTGTCTCTAGGCTGGGTACAGGAAACGAGTGATGTGGTCTGAGTGTCCAAAGTGGGGACGGGGTGCAGCCTTGTATGCACCACATATGTTGCTGTAAACATGATGCAGTGTGTTCTTCTCACGGGTGGGAATGTTCACGAGTTGGTGGTATTTAGAAAGTACAGTCCGTAAAATGCACTGATTAAAATCGCCAGCTGCAATAAAAACAGCATCGGGATAAGCTATCTGTAAGGCGCTGATGACGTCATGGAGTTTGCCAAGCGCTGCCACGGAGTTAGCTCGTTGGGGGATGTAAACAGCGACCAAAAACACAGCAGGGAATTCCCTCGGTAGATAATAGGGTCGGCATTTCAGCAGTAAAAACTCCCCATCTTGTGAGCAGTGCTTATACATGGTCCGTACATCTCCACACCCATCGCCTCCCCCGAAAGCCAGGTCTCTGTGAAAATTATAGCGCAGCACTGTCTTATTTCCCGCTGCGCTGTAATCCTGGCTCTTAGCTCATCCAGTTTGTTTTCCAGAGACCACACGTTGGCTAGCAAGAGGCTGGGTAGCAGCGGTTGGCTAGCACAGGCTTTCAGCCTAGCGCTTGTGTCACCGTCTCTGGAGCACTCTCTTAGGGTCAGCTTGGTCACTTGACCTTGGTGCTACGGGGTCTTCCTGGGTGTGGTTGTGGTGTTGGCTGCATGAGTGAACAATGAATTGTAGCTCAGATGGTGTAAAACCAGTAAATTCCAAGGGACTGTGTGAGTTAGCAATGCCTGTCTGCTGTATGATAGTAGTGCAAAGCATTTGTGTACTGTAGAGAAGGTGAAAAACAAAAACACAAAACAAAACAAAAAATGGCATGGAGTGGAGCGAGTAAACATGTCTGCCATGGAGGGCGCCATGTCTATAGATAATGAATCTGTTATTAAATGTATTGCTCAAATTAACTGTGTGAATGTATTATTTGATACTGTATATGATGCTGCTCAAATTTAATATACATTTACAGTATATTATGAGTGATTATATACTGTGGTTAAAAGGTATACTTGTCCATGATTGTCTGTTCAATCATAGTATTATTAGAATATTAGAACAATCTACATGAGAACAGCCAACAATTCAGCCCAACAAAGCTCACTAATCCCATCCACTTAATTCTTCCATTATTATTTTCATTTATGAATGTCTGATTTTTTTTTTTTCTCTCTTAATACAAATTTTTTAAGTCCTAATCTGGTCGTTGGCATGTTAGTTATCAAGTCAACACAGCTGTGAAAAAAGGGCGTTGAATAGAGAGGTAAAAACACAACCTTGAAAAGTGAAAAATTAGCCAGAAATAAGATTTCCAATTCTGACAGACTGGGGTCTGCCTGTATGTCGGTTGGATTTCCAGTTACAGATGGTGGGATCCAGGCCAACGGTATGGAACATGTCTACCAGTTTAAAGGGAGTAATTGTGTTGAGTTGATGAACACTCGGTCTTATTCCTTAGAATGAGAGGGGTTATGTAGATAACTGCAGAGACGGCATGCTTTCTAGACTTGTTTGAGGAATAAGTAAACTGTAAGGAGTCTAATGTGTCTTGTATTTTATTCTGAATGTAGGCCAGGAATATTGTGCTACAGTCATTAAAGGTAAAAACATGCATCTTGCCTAAGGAAGGGACCCGAGTTGCCTTTAAAGCTTGCATATTGTAATCTTTTTAGTTAGCCAGTAAAAGGTGTCATTTTGCTTGGCTTTTCTCTACATTCATAATGGCCAGCACGGTACAACACCCTAGTACTACAGACTTAGTTAAGTTGCAAAATGAAAACTGCACTGAAAATGTTTTAACTGTTGTTGAAGGATAATTAGTACAGTATGTTTTTGTGTTTCAATAAAAAACATAAGATTTGATCGCTTCATGATTTTATTACACATAAAACACTAAGACCACACCATATAATTAGATCCCAGATTTATTCTCAAACATGCACTCATAATACAGCCAAGCTGCATTACAGAAATTTCCTTTAAGATGTCATTAAAGACACCCTGTGTTTAGTAATCATTTTACAATCAACACAAGCATAACTCATTGCAAAATAAAGTACTAATTACAGGGTAACATGAAAGCTGCAAAACTCACTTCGTTTAAAATTCAATGGTCACATAGTTGACTAGGTTATCAGTGCATGGACAAAACAAAGGCTATGTTTGGTAAAAATCAAGCATGTCTCCAGAGCAAATACATTTTTCAAGCACTGACGAATTTTAAAAGTATGGTACATAGCACATAACTTGAGTGGATTTTTGTGCTGCGATTATGTCCTCTATAGTGTAGACAGCCCCATGCGACCTTATTTAATAATATGATTTAATAAAGAGGTCTTGTTTTGCCATGAATCTGCTTTGGGTTGACCTCTACCTAAAACATAAAATTAATGGTCTCAATTGAGAAAACTCTTTTCTTGTAGACCTAGAGTAATATTAACTCTTCCATCTCCTATGCTCTATTGCTGCACCTTGCAGCTTCAATGCACTTTTTCCTGGTACTATGGTCTGAACTTACACACAGTTAACTGCTACTGTGACTTTTTTTCTTCTCTAGGAGGCGCTCCTGTATTTTCCATTTATACCCAGATATGTAGAATAGAGCAACAAGTGAAGCAGGGTAGCAGGTTATAATACTTTATTAATTGATTATAGTTTTTAGCATAATGAATGAGTAAATGCTGAGTGGCCATAACCGGGCCAAGCGACCTTTTAAAAAACATACAGGTGAACTAGGCCGAACACACACTAACAATACATCATTTGCAAGATACAGATTTTAACTTCACAATCCTAGTAACCAGAATGTTACAATATTTACGGTTGACTGTTAAATGGGTATGAAATCATAAATGTGATGTTTCATAAATTTTCATAAAAATATTTTTAAAAATTGCAATGATTATTCTTTCAAAGGAAAACCAAAGTATTATATATCAATTAAAATGTCTTGACCAGTGGAATTTAACCATTCTGATTTTTCTGTGTGCTCTTGCATTTTACATACCAGCAAATAGCTATAAAGTACTGTCCTGATCAAAAACCAGTCCAAATTCAACATTGTAAGATGCACTTACGGTGACATATCCTCCAAATAGCCAGTACCTTTCTGGGTCACTGACTCATTATGTCATAAACATAAAACTTTTATACCATTAGATAGTAGAGTGTCTGATGTTCACAACGATATGTAGATCTATGTATATGGACCTATGGAGCTTCACCTGTCACTGTACATGAAGAAGGATAAAGAGCAAAACAATGTATGGTACTTCATTTTGAAAGGAGCAGAGAATGGTGCACAATAAAGTGAAAGAAGCAGCACAGCACATAAAGCCTCAAAGCAGAGCATCGAAAGCCTCAAGATTGTTTTTGTATGTTTTTTGGAGAAATGGCTTCAAGTTGGCCAAAACAATTCACTCTGAATGAGATTTTGCGGACTACAGTATATGTGAAAATAGTGATCAAGACCTGGCAGATTTTGTAACAGCAGGACTTTCCTAAGTAAACTTAGTAAACTGTACATTGTACACTTCCCAAAGTGTAATACAGTATGTATGACAATAATTATACAGTTTGATGCAGAAACATACTGGTGCATGTGGTATAGTCAGGCCCACCAGAAAAGGGTTCCATATACAAAGGTGAATTACCTTTCAAACTGGGCAGAAAGGTGAGCCTCCCAGTGGATAAGGAAAAACAGTCTGTTTGTGAAATGGATGGACAACCGCAAACTAGTCATGTGTTCTTCAATTCACAAAGCCTTTTCAGGGGACACAGTGAAGAGAAGAGTGAAAGCAAATCAAGGTGTTTTTTCTAGAATGGACAAACCCATTTCAGAAGTTGTGCAAGACTACAACAAACACATGGGTAGAGTAGACCTCTCAGCACTGATAGGCTATTGCATTGTCCTCCTGTGACTATGAGGGTTGGTTCCATGCTCCCACTTGATTTTTGGGAGACTCTTGAACCTGCCACCATCGATAACATAACCAAGGATAGGCCTAGCAAGTGAGGTCACATATATATGCAGGCAAGGGATAGGTGTATAAAGTGATTAGTGCTTTTATTAAAATCCAAAAATCAAAACAGGCAGTATTCCAATAAATAATGCAGTGTATCAAGATGTTCTTCTAATCAATAAATACTCTTTAATAAGTAAATGCAATGCAAGTGGAGGTAAAAAACAAGTTCAAATAAATATGTTCATAAAATCGAGGTGAAAATTCATGCAGGAAGCTGTTCTTTAAAATCCCTGAGCCCTGGTGCATCCCTTTAAAACTGACATCTCTCCAGTTTACCCTGATCGGGCCTCGCAGCATGGAGAGATGTCTTCCAACAGGTGCAAACAACCCTCAGCTCCTGCTCGTGTCTCTGCCGCCTATCCCATGGCATTCCACAGGGCGTCGCCAAGCCTTCACTCCTTCGACTCCCGCTGCCATCTCTGGCCTTGCGGGGGAGTCCTCCGGAGTATTGTGGTTGCTTCTGTTACTTGGCTGCTCAGCAGGATCAACCTTCAGCCTGCTCTTGAGCACCGGGTACATATTCCATCCCCAGGGCTCCATTCCTGTCTGGCTGCTTCCTCACTTTCACCCCAGCTGTCTCTCACTTGCTGCTGCCTTTCTCTCTATCCTTTAACCTCTGCTCTCATTCTCTCTTGAACCTTTTCCATTTCCTCCATTTGTCATCCCTGTTCTACACCAGCTCTTCCTTATATGCTTCTGAGAGCACAGCGTCTCAATCATGAACCGTGGAAAGCCAATGGAGCAATCAAGAAATCCCACACTCTCACTTGCAGGTATGCTCCATCCCAATCACTCCACCAACCTCCCACATCCATGCGAGCATACACACCCATCTAATGAGATCGAACCAGCTATTTAATTACTTATTTACGTAAAAATTAACCACATGTTGCTTAGCCGCCAACCCACTATTCTGCACATTTTACAAAACAAAAAAATGGTATAAGAAACATCTTCAGCATTTTGTAGACAACGGTATTGTCAATGCTTGAATTTTACACAAGGAACTGTTGAAATCCCAGGAAAAAACTCCTTTACAAAGAGCTGATGAGGTAATTATGTGACGCAGCCAAGCCACAGTTGCCTGCCCAACACCAGCCTGACACTTACATTCTAGCATACTATAGACAGAATGCCACACAAGCCACAAAAAAAGTATGTTAACTGTCAGACCCCCTTTCTTGCACAATGAGCGATGGTGACCTCTGCTTTGTGTCAAACAGAAATAGTTTGTCCTTATTCCTTTTTGTGCCAAGAGATAAAATTTGAAGCCTGAGGAACAAACCATATAAATAGTTTTATGCATGTGTCGGTGGGGGGTGTAGGGGGATATAGGGGATGGAGATTCAGAGTTGTTATATGGTTCATTGTTTTATGTGCAATAAAATATTTCTAAACCTGGATACCTGTTTGGGCATGTTGGATACAAGGGGGGCACATGGTGCCAAATGCTGTAATTAGATAACTTGAGATGTAAACTGTCAGGTTCTGCTGAAAAATTGACTGTCCTGCCTTTTCTTACAGAATAATAAGGTTTTTGGGGGGTATCCTCTTCAGACAATATATGCCCTCAGGATATCTGTTTGGAGTGGTTTTTGGGTATGTTTTGAATAAAAGGGGGACACATGGTGCCAAATGCTGCAGCTATTTATTCCTTTGTGCTATGAACATAAATCTTTATACAGTGTAATAGAAAGAAAATTCGACAGCCAGTCAGATAAAGTTTTGGAGAACCGCCCCGTATAATGTCCAAAGGACAGGTCAAAATAATGTTGAAACATAAAGGGTTCAACCAAGCATTTGACAAAATAACATTGAAAATAGGGCAGTATTTATATAGAAACTCAAAATGGCTACAGGAAATTAAAGGGGGGAAGTGATGTCTTGGCTCCGACTTGTTCGTGGCGTCATCGGGGAGCGACAGAAGGACAAGTTGGCCATTTTGGCTCCTCAATACGGCTGTTTATTTTTCGTCTTTGTTTCTGCGGGAAAAGAGAGAGATAGGTTAGTAGCCTTTTGTAGCCCTTTGTCTTGCAACCATCTACTCACCGTGGGTTTTGTCGACTGTCTCCGAAGTGCACGTGACAACAGGTACAGCTGACCTGTCTGAGAACACCTCCAAAATGAAGTGAATAAATTCTTGTTACTGGTACATGAAATATGCTGTATCATAAAACAGTGATTTGCCTAGTCTTTGTCTTTGTTTAACAGCAGTTTCTAAGTCATTTCATATTTAAATTTGATACAGACACAATTCTATGCACATTTGAGAAGTTATCTGTCAAGTTCTAGTGAAAAATTAGATTGTATTGCCTTTAGTTTTTAAATAACAAGGCTTAATGTTTGGGTATCGCCATCCCTAGCAGAAACTGCAGAAAAATGTTCTCAGGGTATAAAAAGATAAAATGCTAAAAAGGAAAGAAAGGCAAATGAGTGTGACAATCACACCATACAGAAGGGGTGTCAAACTCCAGTCCTGGAGGGCCGCAGTGGCTGCAGGTTTTCATCCTAACCATCTTCTTAATTAGTGACCAGTTTTTGATGCTAATTAACTTCTTTAGCCTTAGCTTTAATTAGCTTGACTCAGGCCCCTTAGTTGTTTTTTCCTTAATTAGCAGCCGGATAGTAATGAGACATAAAACAAGCAGGACATGACCAGCTCACCTGTACCCATCAAACAAAATCTGAAAATAAACATGAAGGTCTCAGTAAGGTTGATCCCTCAGGCTACTAAAACATTTTAGGAGTTCTTAGAAAAAAACAGAATATCAACAGTATTGGAAATGTCTGTTTGTGCAAAAAGAGAGCAGCAACAAGCCATGGAATTGAGTAACGGGTTTAATTAAAAGCAAGAATTAGCTTCTCATTAAGGAACTGGTTGGAGTTTGAAGCCCCAATTTAGCTGCTCATCTGTTGGCTCGTTTCATGTCTCATTTCTGTTTGGCTGTCATTTAATGAAGAAAAGAATCAATTCAGAAGACTTAATCCTTAAAAACAGGGCTATTAAAATAGAGGGAAAAGAAGTTAATTAGCAGTGAAAACTGGACACTGATTAAGAAAAAGGTGAGAATGAAAACCTGCACCCACTGTGGCCCTCCAGGCCTGGAGTTTGACACCTGTGCCATACAGCCTGGATGTTTAGCAGCTTTTACAGACAGTGCTGATGGAAGCACCCAATGTCCAGCAGTATTCAGATATTTCTCAGCTCTTGCAGTTAAACTGCTCTAGGTCAGACATCTCATGGCATGAAGCTTGCCTGGTGACAGAGTTCTTCCAGCTGCTGCTGCTGTCTTCTTTTGCCACTTCTCTTGTCTTCTTCTGCTGTGAAGTTATCAAAGATGGTCTAAAGTGTTTCAGTGCTTGAAATGGGGCACCCTTCATTTTTATGGAATTATTGTGAGTTGTTTGGGTCAAACCACACTTCACACATTGAAATGTCACCATTAGATTGATATGCTGTATTTTGCTTATTTGTGCAACCAGCTACACATGCATGCTAAACAGCCTGTGTTATGCAAGCAATTTGTGCTCAGTCAGCCAGTTCAAAGCAGTTATTAACATTTAACAAAAGCACATCAACGTTTTCTCTAGCTTATGAAGTCTAAAAATACATTAGCCAAGGTAGCTTACATCAGTATGACCTATTTAGACATATTGTGCCTAATTTAACAGAACATTTATTATATATTTATTTATGTATTTTCACACAAAGAATGAAGCTTTTCAGCCAGCTGTTTGTAACAACTTTACACCTTAAGTAGCAAAACACAACTTTGAAAAACATGAGGGGAAAATAGGAAACGTGACAAAATGTGTAAAAACAGTGTGAACATTTTCAGAAACTCTGGTGATTCCAAAATGTTGTTCAAAAGTTTGGTAGTCAAGATAAAGCATCACCTTCAATATACTCTGCACTTTTAAGAAATAAAAAAGTTAAAAGCAATTGTAGAACTAGACCCCTGAATCACAGATTAAGAAGTTTTACCATTTTAAGGTAAGCTAGACCAATAAAGTCAAAAGAATTATTCTTGAAGTTTTTCATATATGTATTTTAAACTGCAGTGAATTCTTTCAGAAATATTAATAGCTAGGCAGTATCATTTTAGCAAAATTACAGCATTTGTGTTATTTTCATCCTTGAAGATGCACACCAGAATTTTTAATTTGTGTCATACTGTTCTCATTAACTATAAATGCATTATATTTTGTTCAATGCAATATTCTGAAAATCATACACATTAAGTGTAAAAATTTAAAGAGCAAACATAATTGCATCCTTTATTTGACAGCTTTAACAGTGAAATACTAAGAATTGTGTATTTCTACTTTTTAAATGTCACTCTAAAACACTTGCACTTTGTACAACCCAAAATTATTTCAAAGCTGCAGTAAATAACAGGAACTCAATTTATTTTAACAATGTACTTTTTAAAGCTAGACTCAGTAGTTTATCTTTCTTGAATTCATAATCATCGCTTTTAAATTAAGCAAAGCTTTGTTTATAAATGAAATGAACTATTAAAACAGGTTTTTGATCATTACTGCTCTGTCGATCGTCTTTTTAGTAAAAAGTGTGTCTGTTAATTTTGAAATTAGGTAGAAATGTTTATGCATTATATTACAATTTTCATTTCATTTATGCTTTTGATGTTTGACAAAAAAGAAGGTCCAGAAATTGTATTATGTGCCTTGTTTTAAGCACTAATTTATTTTAAATAATTACAATAAACTGGAGGAAAGATCTGTAGCCAAATATTAGCATACTTCCAGAGACACAAATTGGGCATGAGAAAAGATGATTTAGGAATAAAAAATCCTGTCTATAAATGACATTGTTAAAAATTATGCAGAAAAGTACTGAAAAGAGACATTCAGTGTTGTTAAGACTAAACACTTATGTTTTTATTATTCACGCATTTGAGAATTATTATGACTTTATTCTTGTGACATTTCCTCACTGTCATTTTGTAAAATATTTTTGATCACAGTAGCCATTGTTCTGTTTGTTTTTTGATGGCCACAGCCATATTTTTGTTATAGATGACAATGCCTGTTTGCTACCACATAATTAAAATGTCAGAGTGCTAATATCCTTTGATCAAGTTATGTACTGTATATTGATATTGTGCTAAAAACTTTGTTGTGAAATGGTGATTGAAAATGATTTTGGGAATAAGTTTGTTTTGAATTTGAGTTTGGTTAGCATTTTGATTTAGGAATTTTCATTCAGTCAGTCAGTCATCTTCCAACCCGCTATATCCTAACACAGGGTCATGGGGGTCTGCTGGAGCCAATCCCAGCCAACACAGGGCACAAGGCAGGACAAATACTTGGGCAGGGTGCCAGCCCACCGCAGGACACACACACCCACACACCAAGCACACACTAGGGATAATCTAGGATTGCCAATACACCTAACCTGCATGTCTTTGGACTGTGGGAGGAAACTGGAGCACCCGGAGGAAACCCACACAGACACGGGGAGAACATGCAAACTCCACACAAGGAGGACCCAGGAAGCGAACCCAGGTCTCCTTACAGCGAGGCAACAACGCTACCACTGCGCCACCGTGCAGGAATTTTTCCATTTCTAATTAATTTTCTGGTTCCAGACCTTTTGCCTGCCCTAACAAAGCTTTTCTCTTGCCTCTCCTTGTGTATGCAACAGAAACAGACCAAAATGTGTGTATGCAACTTTCCATGCAAAAGTCGGAATTTGCAAAAGAAATCCTGATGGGAAAACATACATATATTTACAGTAACTCTGACCCAATTGTATGCTACAATTTGGAGAAAGAGGGACATGATGACCCTTCGTGTGTCTAAGGAATCATGTTGATAGTGATCAATGCTAAGAACTGAACTTTGTTCTCAACAGCTCTTTATTCAGGTGTTGAAGAATATCAAGATGCTAAGCCAGCTGAATGGATTTCTTGCTATTTTTATGCTTTTTATCACTTATTTTTTGTTTAATTTTGCATTTTTGAGTTATCTTCAATTATTCTAGGAATCTAACTGGCAAAATCATTAAAATGGCATTTAATTTACTTGTTTGGTTGACGCCTATATCTAAGGAAACTTACAAACAACAGTTGAGATGCAATTGTGGTGCCTGGACCTCTGTGATGGCCTTTTCACCTTTTATTACAGTGGCTTGCAAAAGTATTCGGCCCGCTTGAACTTTTCCACATTTCGTCACATTACAGCCACAAACATGAATCAATTTTATTGGAATTCCACGTGAAAGACCAATACAAAGTGGTGTACATGTGAGAAGTGGAACGAAAATCATACATGATTCCAAACATTTTTTACAAATAAATAAATGAAAAGTGGGGTGTGCGTAATTATTCAGCCCCCTGAGTCAATACTTTGTAGAACCACCTTTTGCTGCAATTACAGCTGCCAGTCTTTTAGGGTATGTCTCTACCAGCTTTGCACATCTAGAGACTGAAATCCTTGCCCATTCTTCTTTGCAAAACAGCTCCAGCTCAGTCAGATTAGATGGACAGCATTTTTGAACAGCAGTTTTCAGATCTTGCCACAGATTCTTGATTGGATTTAGATCTGGACTTTGACTGGGCCATTCTAACACATGGATATGTTTTGTTTTAAACCATTCCATTGTTACCCTGGCTTTATGTTTAGGGTCGTTGTCCTGCTGGAAGGTGAACCTCCGCCCCAGTCTCAAGTCTTTTGCAGACTCCAAGAGGTTTTCTTCCAAGATTGCCCTGTATTTGGCTCCATCCATCTTCCCATCAACTCTGACCAGCTTCCCTGTCCCTACTGAAGAGAAGCATCCCCAGAGCATGATGCTGCCACCACCATATTTGGCAGTGGGGATGGTGTGTTCAGAGTGATGTGCAGTGTTAGTTTTCCGCCACACATAGCGTTTTGCATTTTGGCCAAAAAGTTCCATTTTGGTCTCATCTGACCAGAGCACCTTCTTCCACATGTTTGCTGTGTCCCCCACATGGCTTGTGGCAAACTGCAAACGGGACTTCTTATGGTTTTCTGTTAACAATGGCTTTCTTCTTGCCACTCTTCCATAAAGGCCAACTTTGTGCAGTGCACGACTAATAGTTGTCCTATGGACAGATTCCCCCACCTGAGCTGTAGATCTCTGCACCTCGTCCAGAGTCACCATGGGCCTCTTGGCTGCATTTCTGATCAGCGCTCTCCTTGTTCGGCCTGTGAGTTTAGGTGGACGGCCTTGTCTTGGTAGGTTTACAATTGTGCCATACTCCTTCCATTTCTGAATGATCGCTTGAACAGTGCTCCATGGGATGTTCAAGGCTTTGGAAATCTTTTTGTAGCCTAAGCCTGCTTTAAATTTCTCAATAACTTTATCCCTGACCTGTCTGGTGTGTTCTTTGGACTTCATGGTGTTGTTGCTCCCAATATTCTCTTAGACAACCTCTGAGGCCGTCACAGAGCAGCTGTATTTGTACTGACATTAGATTACACACAGGTGCACTCTATTTAGTCATTAGCACTCATCAGGCAATGTCTATGGGCAACTGACTGCACTCAGACCAAAGGGGGCTGAATAATTACGCACACCCCACTTTGCAGTTATTTATTTGTAAAAAATGTTTGGAATCATGTATGATTTTCGTTCCACTTCTCAAGTGTACACCACTTTGTATTGGTCTTTCACGTGGAATTCCAATGAAATTGATTCATGTTTGTGGCTGTAATGTGACAAAATGTGGAAAAGTTCAAGGGGGCCGAATACTTTTGCAAGCCACTGTATATAAGGTTTGCAAAAATGCTAAAATTGTCAGCTCTTGTGATTCTTCTTGCACATTTTTTTTAAACTCCTTATTATTGATGCTAGTTCGTTTTCCTACTTAGAATATAGAATTTTATTAAAAATATATATATCAATAATTGTAAAATATGTTTTCCCTTGGTAAAAAGACATTCATCTAATATAATCTGGTTGGCCTGAATGCAGTTACCTTCAAGCACAAGAGAATTTACAGATACTGTAGAATTTACACTTTGACTCAAATTAATCCAATTTGAACATAAAATAATAAGATGCTGGCAACACAATTAGGCACTCTTTGCCCTCAAAGTAAATTGGTCACATTTTATAAATATGTATGACACAAATGTACAAATAGTGCAATCTGTCACTTAGGAAACTAAATATAAGTTTACATATCTCCTGCGCAACTTAATGGCATAAGAGATTAGCGTGCATAAAGACCTTAAGTGCCAAAATTAACATTACTAGATTCTTGTTAAAGTGCAACACAGTAAAAATATGAATTTGGTTTGGCAAAAGACAAGAACAAATAATACATACAGAAATGACTAAAAGGGATTTCATAAAAAGCATCATCCCAAATGAATAACTGTGGCAGCTGTCAACCTCTACGTGTGTGATACCTCTTATGGCTAATAATCAGTTACATTAGTTCCATATATATTACTCATGAAACCAGTCTGTATAACAGCACAAATTCAGTAAAAATGTCCACAAATATTCTTTTGACCTTGAAGAAATCTGTCCATATTGGCAGCAAATAACTTTTCACAGCTGAGATCATTTTAGACCTAATTACCAAACCGGAATGCTTTGTTTTGACAAATCTATTTCTCTACTGGAGGGCTATTAAAAAAAAAAAAAACCCTGTTGTGGACAATGGCTTTACTGATCCTTAGAAAAGTATTTTGAAATTCTGGAGCTTACGCCTAAAATACAACATAACATATACTACCAAAAGTATGTACAGCACAAACAATAGTTTTACAGACTCCATAAAAATATATCCAAGGAGTAAAAAATTCAAAGACGCCAACCAGGGATTATCATTTAATAGGTCAGTGGCATCTGCACACTTGATAAATGTGAACACAGGATATTTACTGGTATAGTATCTAAAAATTGCCAGATAATGCACATGCTTTTTTTGTTGATATTACAGGAATAAACAAATGACAGATAAAAGACTACAAGGTTTGTTGGCAGTATCTTCTTGGATGTAAGTGAAGATCATGATCCTTATGTGATTTTTGATAGCAAAGGCCATTGAATTGCACATTGCAAAAGGTTTTTATTACTGTGTTTCAAAAGCATTTTATTATGGTGTCACTATAAAAAGACCAATTTATTGTCAGTACTTTCTTATTCAATTATGGGGAGAGGGGTTCAATTCAGCCCTGACAGAACTGGGGGTAGACTGGAGTTATGTTGAAAAAAGAAATGTGCAAACTCAGTACACACAGTGACCCGGCTGGAAATTTGAACCAGGGTAACTGGAGCTACAAAATCAGAATACTAACCAATAAGCAACTTAAAGAAGGTGTTATATAAAATAGTGTTTTTGTTTGTTAGAAACTAATTGGGAGCACATCAAAGCATTTCATTATTTTTGTAACGTAATAATATCAATAGGCAAATTGGCACTGAAAATATTTTTCATATGGTGTGGCGTCCTTCCTTTTGTAGTCTCATAAAATGAAATATCTCACAAAGTAAAGGAACGTGAAAAAATCTTAGAATGGAATAAAACTACATTGTTACAAAATGGAAAAGAGGATTACGCTTTTATATTCCTGCACACTTCCGAATAGGTTACTAAAACAATATAAATGTTAAGAAAAAACAAAAATCTCAACTCCGACTCATGAAACTTAAGCACACTCAATAAAAAGACGAGGCTGTATTATCACACCTCTGTGAAAGGACCGCAGGAGATGCTTAGGGAGGGAGACACCGAAAAAGTTCAGAGGCAATGCTCAATAGGAGCACAGTGATGCGAAACCACTATTGTAACAGCATCCCCTTTGGTCATTTTCCCTCCTGGTAAGATAGATGGATAGATAATACTTTATTAGGACTTTTACAGAAGCTCAAAAAAAAAAACAAAATAAGAAAGGTAATCAAAGTCTAATAAACACAAAGAAAAAACACAGAGAGAATACAGAGCTTCTATAAAAGGCTGCCACCTGCATGCACCCAAAAGCTTTGTGGTCTGTATTGTAATGTTTGTATATCCACAGAAATATATAAGCATGTCATATATTTAATATAATCTAAACAATGTTAATTCTATTTTTGCAAAAAAAAAAAAGAAAATTAAAAGAAAAGTTTTTACTTCATTAATTATGTTATGTTCCAGGTTCACTGAAATGTGTTGTTTTGCTTTTCACTAATAGATGCTACAGCAGTTTTCAGCCCAGAGGGAAATTTTTTATTTTTTATTATAAACTGAAAACATATCATACTACTTAAAGTGAACATATATACAAGAATATATGTTGTGAAATGAATATGTTGGAAAAATTATTTATTTTTATGCTGAGTTAAGATGTATTGATTATCTATAGTTTTTGGAGGTAGGTCAGTAAGGATACGTCATTAAGATGCTGGGCTGATGGGACATTAATGAGAACAAAAGGATTCAAATGCCAATTTGGCGTAATCTTGGCAGTCATAGTGTTGAAGAAGTGTGAGAGGTTCTCACATATACCATTTAACTATTCCATTATTCAAGTAAGCAACGTATGTGCCAACCAGAGGGAGTCTATAACAAGGATGAAACTGCCACAGTCACAAAGTCACCATCCGAGTTTAACAAAGTGAGCAGTCCTTCTAAGTTGATCATGTTAGCTGAAATAGCAATACAATGAGCAGCTATCCATTGGGTCAAGTACCGTGTAGTGCTACAATATTAAAAACAGGTTTCAATAAAAATGAACAAGAACAAATAAAAAAATCCCTTCAGAATGGCTTATGCTTTGACTATAAAGTGTATTTATAAGAAAGTTAAAGAAAGGTTTTGCTACTAATTAACTTCATTTAACTTATTTGATATTTAAGACTCAGACCCTTTAAATCAGGGCTAAGCAATTTCAGTCCAGGAGGGCCGCAGTGGCTGCAGGTTTTTGTTCCAAACCATTTGCTTCATGAGAAAGCATTCTTTGGTGTGGACATGTGACATTTTTCTGGTTCATTTCAGTTGTCTCATTTGTTAAGATTTTGAACCCTTAATTTCTTATTTTGGATTTAACAGTTGTCTTCATTATTTTAACTGCTCCTAAATTAGCAATAAGATGCTAATAACAAAGGGACCAGTAGTTTTACATCTAGCTTGTCTCCATTTCCACCTGTTTATAATCAGCATTCACTATTTGATTTAATTAAGCACTCGGAAGGAAACAGAAGAGAAAGTGAAGAACTGAAAATTACTCATCCATTTTAGGCTTCAAATCACTTTTTATTGATACATGTATCATTAGAAGGGAAAACAATCTATGATTTAAGAATGAACCGACGTGATAGAGTTAAAACACTAACAAGCCATGAAATTAAATAAGATCTGTTATTTGTGAAGATTGGCTTCTAATTAAGCAACTGGGTTGGAACAAAAACCTGCAGCCACTGAGGCTCTCCAGGATCGGAGTTGGCCATCCCTGACGTAATACATATATCCAATGTTAATAAGAGTGCATCAGACTGTTCTTTCATATTGAGGCTCATGTTCAAAATAAATCAGTTGTCATTTGGACTTGTTGAAGGGACTGTCATTAATTTTTGTTTATGTGTGAGTAATGGCCCAGACTGGCAATGAGAACTGGGATTGTGGGGCATTGTGAAAATGACAAATGTTGTTACTGCAGCTTTGGAGTGTTAATGAGTTGGAGGAGAGTTTTCCTAATTTTAAAGAGAAGCTTGAAAATTTATTTGTGGCAAATGCTATTGCTGAAGAAAGGAAAATAGCAATGTTCCGGAGTGTAATTGGGACAAATAATTTTGCACTACTAAAAGATGCCATAGCACCACAACCATAAAATAAATGAGTTTAGAACAGCTAACTACTGCACTAAAGGAACATTTTGAACTGAAGCAAAATATAGTGGCTGAATCTTATGTTTTTCGCAGCAGAAAACAGCAAGGTATCGAGTCTGTGCCACATATATAGTGGTTTTAAAGGGACTGGTGGAACACATTCAGTTTGGCGCTAGGCAAAGTATGAAGGAGAAGTATTTCTGCTGTTTGGGAATAAGCCTAATACATGCCAGTTCAAGGATGTTAAGTGTAATATGTATGGAAAAGTGGGACATTTAACTAGGGCTTGCAGAAGTATGCAAGTTGGTAATCGTCCCCTCCAAATCTTCATAAGTCGAGTTCAGATGGTGTAAGAATAAAGGTAGAGCAATTTCATTGCCTAGGTCTGCCAGAGTCGCTGGAGCAAGGGTCAGATGACGTAATGGACTTCCATGAGATAAATAACTTGGCCACCATCGGTCTGGATTGTGCACCTCTAGCTAATTAATGACCAAATGCTTTTCCCGGGATGGCAGGAAATGCAAATGTGGGCAAGTTATTTACTGCCAAAGGTACTCCTGACATGTTTCTTTGGAGGAAACAGCATGTTAATGAATGCACTGAAAATAGAGATAAAGGACAGTTGCCTGTGGTGTATGAACTGTTTGTGATGGACAATGAGTATGTTAAACCCTATGATGTTCTGTTGAAAATTAACAGTGTAAGAATCAAGATGCAAATTGTCTGTAGTTTCAGAGAAATTGTACTATTCTAAGTTTAGAAGGTTTCCATTGTGTTCAACAGATGTTGTATTAAAAACTTATACATCAGAAAATTAATAGTTTTGGGTAAGGTACTTGTAAATGTAGAAAATGAGGGGCAACAAATTCATTTGCCCTTCTTGTTGTAAAAGGGTCTGGGGGTGCTTTAATAGAGTGAAACTGGATTCCTCATTAAAGGCTAAAAACATTTTGTATCTTTCAGATAACTGATCAAATCGAAGCTTTGCAACAAAAATATTACTGTGTATTAATGGAGAAATATGATTTGTAAAAGGTATCCAGGCCAAACTGTATGTATCTGAAAAGGCTATTCCAAAATTTTGTAAGGCAAGGCCTGTGCCCTATGCAATTAGAGATGCAGTAGATAAACAGTTGGTCCTTTTAGTAAAACAAGGAGTATTGACTCCAACATTGTATGCAAAGTGGGCAGCTCCTTTTGTATGTATGCTGATGTCTGATGGGAGTATAAGTATTTGTGGAGACTATAAGGTCACCATTAAGTGGCGGCTAGATGTAGTTTCCAACCCTATTCCCCACGCACAAGATTTATTTGCAAGACCTGCCAATGGTAAATAGTTTAATAAAACTGATTTAGCAGAAGCATATCAGCAAGTTGAACTGAATAAGGAAAACAAGGTATATTTAAATATTAATACACAGAAGGGACTTTACCAGGTAAACAAATTACACTGTGTTGTAGTCAACACCCCTGCCATTTTCAAGTACATAATGGGTACAGTTTTAAAAGGTTTGAACGGAGTGTTCTGCTATTTGGATTAATTTATTTTGGTGTGAAATTTTGTATATAAGTTGATAAATATTTTGTAACTTATTTGGTTTATAACACTAATTTTAGTGTTATATCATTGATGGAAGTAGCAGTGGTTTGATATTTAGCTAACACAGGGTCAGGGGTTAGGCAAATGCTTCTCTGCAGGACTCTCTCAATCAACTCCCACAGGAAAACTAAACTACCTAGCTGGCAAGCATCAGCTCAACAAATGGTTTTGGGGGCAGGTGTGAAAGGTATTGTGTGCGCTCATTGGTCTGAAGTATAGCTGTTTGGGATTGGTTTGAATCAGAGGCCATTCTGTAGCACAATGCCGTTAGTGTAAGGATTTGGACAAATAATGTATAAATTCAGTTGCTTTACCCCTCCCCCTCTCTCCCTCACATCAACATGATGAAGGAACATCTCATACACCATGAACTGAAAAGAAGATCACACTGAGAAGCACAACTCAGCAGCCATTTTGAGACAGGCATGAGGCCTATCCTGAAGAGAGTCATAAAATGATGACTTAACTAGAGACATTTTAAATTAACAAGCGTGTGTGCTGTCCGAAACTACACATCAGCATTTATCAGGTTGTATGGTTGCCAATATTCAAATGTACTTTTCTTATTGTTATTATTTAATTAGTATTATCAATAATACATTATTTAAGTTGTAACTTAACTCCTGCTTTTCTTTTTACTCTATGTAATTGCCTGAGGTTATAGATGTAGAAGGGAAAGTGGGGAGAAGTTATAAAGTACAATACCTTATAAACAGTGGTAAGTCTATGGGATTTGAGGCATTCTGACAAAGACTACACATTAAAGAATACAAAAGGGAAAAGTAGAGTAATATAGAACTGTACCGAGACAAAACACATTTTTGTTATAGGGCACAACCAGGAGGAGCACTTAAAGAATATAGAAGCTGCTCTGAAAAGGCTAAAATCATACGAGTTAATTCAAAAAAGTGCTCATTCATCCAAGGTCAAGTGAAATATTTAGGGCACATAATTAATAATGAAGGAATGAGGCCTATGAAAGAAGTGTAACAAAGGCGCCTGACCCAACACAGATGGACACGGAGGCACGTATAAAAATGAACAAACTTTTATTTTCTTTACTTGTGGGGCACGTCTTCCCCGTGAACCCCACAGGCAATGCACAGTCCCAAAGCACAACAAGACCCACAACAGTTCTCTCTTTTTACCACCACTCCTCCTCAAGCTTAGTCCTTGTCCTCCCGACTCTGACTCCCGAGTGGTGGTGGCTGGCCCCTTTTATAGCCCACCCGGAAGTGTTCCAGGTGCTTGACCACCTGGTTCCGATTGCCCTTCTGGGTGGGGCTGAAGACTCATCCAGCCGGGCTGTTGATTCCAGGCAGCACCCCCTAGCTGCCACCCCAGCTCCCAACCAGGCTGTGGAGGACTCCACCTCCCATGGAGCCATGCGGGAGGTTGGGGAATCACCATCGGCCAGGGAGGCTGCCACCAAGCATCCCGGGGGAGGTATTGAGCTGCCCATGGTTGCTCCCCAGAACATATGCAGCAGGGGCGTCCCGGCTGGGCATGGGCCCTGGCCACCCATCACAGAAGAAACAAGGCAATAGAGAGACCCTAACACTCAGAATGTATCAGATCTGAGGTCATTCCTAGCTCTAGTGAATTGTTATTGAAAATAAAATAAAAACTTACCAAGTTACTTTAGAAAGGGACAAAGATGGGTGTGTTTAGACCACGTGCATTCAGCTTTTGAGAAAAACAAGCAGTAATATTGTTCAGAAACATTACTGATTCATTTTGATTCAAGCTTACCTGTGTCTTCAGCTTGCGATGCTTAACCCTATGGTGTGGGAGCTGTTGCTGCACACAAATACATAGTGGTACAGAGAAGCCCATTACATATGATTCTGGGACACTCAGAAAGGCCGAGCGAGACTATCCACAGATGAAAAAGGTGACACTTATTATTAAAATTTCATAAATATTCACAGTATAATATATTGTGTTATAATATATAGAATATTTGTGTTAGTCACTAATCACAAGCCCCTAGTCAAAATATTAGGTCCAAAAAGAGCAATCCCCATGTTAACTGCTATGGGACTACAAACATGGGCATTAATCTTGGCATCTTATCAATATGAGATTTGATTTAAAAAATTTGCCGAGCACGGAAATGCATTATCAAGATTGCTATTAAAAGAAACTGGTTCAAATTCGAGGTTAGAATACAAAGTGTCTTTCTTATATGTTATTCCAGTTTCAGCAGCAGAAATTGCTCAAGCAACAGAACTCGTCTTATGATTTAGGTGACAACTTGGCCACACCGGACATTATGTCTTATATTTCTTTAAATTTCCAGTGAACGGCAATTATTGAAATATCCATATATTTTATAATGATTCACCCAACGTGCGTTTTTGGATAAATTCTGCCTTCTTTATTTTGTAAAGTGTTTAACAAGGTCTGATTGAACATACAACTGCAAAAAACTCTTGCAAGAACACTGAGTCCCTTTTCTCTCCATCTATTCCTCTTCTGCTTCTGATTAACAAAAGTATGTTAATCCTTTGTAATGAGTACTCACTACTAGAGCTGTCAAATTAGCCAAAATATAAGGTTTGAGTATTCAAATTAAAAATAACTACATATTCATATTGAAGTGGTTCATTGTACATTTCTTTGCTGGTCACCTCTTTAGTTAGATTTTGCAGATTTCATAATGGATTTGACTCAGATTGCTTTTATCTGAAATTGCAGTTTATACAAGCAGTGTCACATGACCAGTTCAGTCAAATATTTCGAACATCATGGGAAGTGGTGCTATAAATATAGTGGTGTCCACTGTATTAGCTATCCCACAGTAAATACTCTTAGTGATAGCTTCAAATTCTAGTGTTAGAATTTAACTTCTTCTTCTTTCGGCTGCTACCGTTGCCACAGCAGATCATCTTCTTCCATATCGTCCTGTCTTCTGCATCTTGCTCTGTTACACCCACCACCTCCATGTCCTGTCTCACCACATCCATAAACCTTCTACTTGAAGATTTTGTTCCATAGCAAATGGTGCCCTGTCTTATACTCTGTTATTTGGGTTACGGAGCACACCTCCAAATCAGTAAAAGAAACCTTTCCCTACCAATCAGCTTATCTCCTGGCACATACATTCTTTTTTCTCTAAACTGCAAACACTCTTGCTTATTGTCTCCTGACTCCCAACTTAAAACTTCCTTCTGCCGCACCTTCCTTTGCCTCCTAACTTATCCTGTGACTCATCTCCTAAGATGTGTGTCATCCCCTTACAGAACTAAAGCCCTTCACCCAGTCTATCGCTTACAGCATTCATTCCACTCTTTGTGCACCCAGACAGCACATTACAAGCTGCCTGCAAGTTAACAAAACATAATATAATAGAGTTTAAAAAGAAAATTCCAATACAGAAGAACATTAATATTAATACAGAATAATATTACCGTCGGTGGTTTCCATTTTTGATCCATTTTGCAATTTTGTCAGCATCACACTTTATATTGTTCACTGTTGTTCTTCCTGTTCCTTAAAGTGAAGTAATACTTGAAGCATTGTCGCCGTTTCATAAATGTTTAATAATTTACATTTTTTTGTGACAATTCCAATACTATAAGCATTTGTTTATCGGCCATAACAATGTAGATTAATTATAGCAAAAGAGAAGAGGTAGGAAATGCTATTAAAACTGAAGGTACGTTACTGATACTGTGGTACTGGGGAAGAATATGTGCTAGCACAAAGGGGAATTATTCCAATGTGTACAGCTCACAGTGTACCGCACGGCAGTAGTAGTACAGTAATAAGTAGACACTGGTGTGTGCAATTTTTTTAATGGCAACTGATGGTTAATTGAGGTTTTAATGTAATTACAAATATCAGATTAGCTTTAACATTCCCTGACTAAATGTTACTCAAATTACAGATACATGCCTACACAAAGACTAACTAAGAAGGATGGCCAAGGATAGTTTGATGGAACAAACACACAATGCTGTCTGCAGCTGGACTCACTTCCTACTCTTCCTACTTCCTGTCATATTGACTTCCTGTCTCTTCCAGCTGCAGCAGCTGCATTAAATCTTAGTGTCACAACCACAAGATATCACCATACAACTAGAATATAACTAGCAGCACCAGAACAAATAGTCTCCCATCAAATCAATGATCTTATTTTAAAAACTAAGTTCCATTCCAATGGATTTGCAATTCCGTTTCACATTTCAGGATGTTACATCAAGTTTTACAGAAACTCATTTTCCTCTAAACAACGAGTATTTTGTCTAACTAGGATAGAATTTTAAACCAGATGGAACATAATAACATGAAAATAAAACAGAGAAATTATTTAAAATAATGATTTCTAAAGCCTTTGAAGATCCCAGAAAGATGGTAAATGACATCTTGAAAATGAGATGAGGTATTCTTTTGCTTATAATTACAGCAGCAGATGAAGGACTCATCTGCTATGCTAATAACATCATTAGCTGCTACTCGTTTAGCTTTGCACTAGTGTGTTGGAGTAGCAACAGGCAGGTGGAGAGATGAGAAGCTGGTGGGTAAGGCATTGCACATTGCCTGAAGAAGGGGCCTGAGTTGCCTCAAAAGCTTGCATATTGTAATCTTTTTAGTTAGCCAATAAAAGGTGTAATTTTGCTTGACTTCTCACTACACTCATAATGGCTACCCTAGTACTAAAAAAATATGAAAAAACTGAAATATATTCTATTCTTGTAAGACACATTGGAAAAAGATGCCATCATGATTATTTGGAAATTAGGCTGGCTCACTGCTTCAGCACTTACTAGACGAGTCATGTTTGTAACAATAGCTCATACGTAGACCAAAAGCAATATATTTGAATAGAAATATAGTGCATTGAAGTAAGGAAAAAAGAGGTATAATGCTAAGTGATTTAGCAACACTGTAGATGACTATAGTTAAAGATTCCCTATGCTTTGTAATACAGATTTTAAACTGTGCCCAAGTTAAAGGAACATTTCTTAGTTTGTAGGGAAATATGTCAATAAAGTGAAATGCTATTTATGGTGTGAAAATCCACCTTCAATAGAAAACTACAGGTATAGCTTATCGTTTTCTTCTCTGCTTTCATGAATAAAAGTGATTTCTGACTGAACACCCAAGAATGTTAAATTGTACAATATCTTACAAATGTTACAAAACATATTAATAAAACTAGAAAACAGAATGTTATAGATATATTTATTTATTTTGTAAACTTGTTCTCCTGTTTATTTATAAAAAAAAACTGTTAAAAAGACACTGGCCTTAGATTATTCTATTTCTATGAACACTTAAAGCAAAATATTTTTTTCTTTTGTTGTGTAACAGACTTCAGGACTTATAAATTGTGCTCAATAAACAGCTTGAGATTTAAAACTGAGGTGGAAGATAATCAATAGGATCTGTCATCAGAAATAATTGCCTGATTCTGTGCAGGGAAATTCATTTGATTTGTTTTTTATTTGCACTGAAGGAGAATGTAATAAACCTCAGTTTGAGTGCAATAATCCTTTTCTTATTAAAAAGAGAAAAAAATGTCAAAAAATTTCTTGAGCAGTGATGGCTGAAAATGAACAGATAACGAAGTGAAAGCTAGAACTACTGTTTTTTATTATTATTTAAATTACTTGAGTTTGATTCTAAAGGTGTCACAGAAACTCAGAAGAAAGTAAAGATGGGTAAGCTCTGCCTTTAAAAGTAAACAGAAACGCCCAGCTCCCAGCTACTTCAATCATACTGACGTTCTCATTGAAAATAAAAATTGCAAAAGATTTGCCGCATTTTTTCACCTCATATGTTTTGATTTTCAGCTTTTGAAGGTTTCTACCACAAACCACAAACATAACAATCTAGTTGTTTGACGTGGACAAAATGTTTACTTTCGTTAGATGCACCAGTAATGCAGGTTTTCTCATTGTGGTACCAATATTTAATAACTGCCAGGTTTTCTTCAAGATGCCTCCTGCCATCATTTAGCACTTAACTTTGCAGATGTTTTTACTTTCTCGTATAGGGAAAGTATTGTGATCCTCCAAAAATTCGACCTCAAGATTTTGATGAATCTTCACATTTAAGACCTCCCCGAGTCCGAAAATACCATTTCTGGAATCGTGTCTGTGTGTGTATGTAAACACGATAACTTAAGTACGCTTTCACTTAGGCCAACCAAATTTTGCATAAGTATTAGGTACAAAACATAGATTTCTATTAACTTTTAAGCTATTTCTGTTAACCGGAAGTGGTACTTTATCTTTTATTCATGCAGCTGCAGAGTCTGATTTATTCTATTTTACTTTTATAATAATTGTTCAATATATTATTAATTTGATTTGTTGTTGATGGTTCTTTAATGTACATAATTTAAAAATATAATCGTCTTGCGGTTTACTCCTCAAATATCCATCCCCATATCTGAGTATAGGAGAAAGTCAGTTTGATTCTGATTCTATATTACAATTTTGTTAGCTTTGTAAGACACCTTGTAATGGCACCTACTGTTAATGGCAGTGCTGTTCTACAAACAGGGACAGACGAGAGAAACACAGACAAAGGTTAAAGTAGACCAGAAGAAAGTAATATAATCACACTACTGGCAAGGGTGAAAACCTGAAGTTTAAAGAAGCAATTTTTAAAGTTCACATCACTAATCAAAATGAAAGAAACACATAAAAGTTTCATAGAAAAATGATTGGTATCAACGATCTTGGACAACCAGGAAGTACACGATGGTGAACTTTAAATGTTTAACCCAGTGATGTCACAAATCACACTCTTCTGGTTTATCAACTTAGCAATTCTATAGCAACAATAAACAAATAAACACAAAATCAGTGCTGCCTTCAAAAACAAAATAACATGGCAAGAAAAAATAAAAATATTTTATTTTCTTCACAATTAATTCATAAGTAAAATCTAATGGAATATTTAAAATTAGCCTCCTACAAACCCCAGAATGAACCCAAATAGCAAATATATATGGCCTTCAAAAAGACACTTAAAATACAGGCCAAGATCATAACTGGCCTGTCCCAAACTAGGTCTCACAGCAGGTGAGTCTGACCCTGGAAAAATTGGGAGGTGTCAGGCCTCTGTAGGCCTCAAAATGGTGAACAGGCTTTTAAAGATCAAAATACAAAAGACAGTCTCATATGCCAAAATATGTTTCACAAGAGAGACTATTGTGAAACTCTGGCTTGTACAGTGACAAGTCCCACCAGCATATTTATAAAAGCAGAATTTATTAACAAAATGCAGTATGAAAATAACAAAATGCTCCAAAAATATTAAAAAGGAGGCAAAATGATTTGTCTTGAAGGCAAACCACAGTAAATATATCCAATTCACAATCTTTAAATTGTAATCTAAGAAACAGGAGCACTATTAATCATAAACCAAAGAACCAGACAAAGAAACAGCAATTCTAGCTCACCCACTTCCAAAGCACATACAGTGTAGTGCAGAGTGACTGCATTTCCCATTAGTTTTTATGAGACTGGGGACAGTCCCTCAATGGTGATGAACAGGTGGCCCTGCCTCTGGGGGAACCACCTAAAAAACAAAGGGAATGTAAAGATATTTCAAGAAACAAAAAAAGTAAAAACATTTAAGCATCAGAAAAGCAGTAATAAATTCAATATATCGATTAAATGATAAAAGAAAAGAACTATATTAACAGAAATTCAAACTGAAAAACATAATCCAGGAAAAGAATGATGTCCACAAAAAAATTAAAACCAAAGCCTGATCAGAACAACTACTCACTGTGAAATAATAATTGCCATTGCAAATGCTGTTCATACATAGCCATTATTGTTATCTTCTCTATAATTTGATATGTACATGACCCTCGTTGGCCATGCTGCAGTGCATCTCTTCTTCACCTTGCAGTGCCTTCAACAACATCCAACCTCTGCTCCTTAGGGTCAACTGACAGAGATGGGAGTAGATTCATATCTGGTGGTATGGATCGTGGACTATCTTACAGACAGACCTCAGTATGTACGTCTCGGGAACTGCAGGTCTGACATTGTGGTCAGCACCGCAGGGGACTATACTTTCTCTGGTCCTGTTCAGCATATATACATTGGACTTCCAATACAACTCGGAGTCCTGCCACGTGCAAATGTTCGCTGACAACACTGCTATCGTGGGCTGCATCAGGAGTGGGCAGGAGGAAGAGTATAGGAACCTAATCAAGGACTTTGTTAAATGGTGCGACTCAAACCACCTACATCTGAACACCAGCAAAACCAAGGAGCTGGTGGTGGATGTTAGGAGACCCAGGCCCCTCCTGGACCCCGTGATTATCAGAGGCGACTGTGTGCAGAAGGTGCAGACCTATAAATACCTGGGAGTGCAGCTGGATGATAAATTAGACTGGACTGCCAATACTGATGCTCTGTGCAAGAGAGGACAGAGCCAACTATACTTCCTTAGAAGGCTAGTGTCCTTCAACATCTGCAATATGATGCTGCAGATGTTCTATCAGACGGTTGTGGCGAGCTCCCTCTTCTACGCAGTGGTATGCTAGCAGGCAGCATAAAGAAGAGGGACGCCTCACGCCTGGACAAACTGGTGAGGAAGGCAGGCTCTATTTGTAGGCACGGAGCTGGACAGTTTGACATCCATGGCAGAGCGACGGGCGCTGAGCAGGCTCCTGTCAATCATAGACAATCCACTGCATCCACTAAACAGGATCATCTCCAGATCAAGGAGCAGCTTCAGCGACAGACTGCTGTCACCGTCCTGCTCCACTGACAGACTGAGGACATCGTTCCGCCCCCACACTATGCAATTCTTCAATTCCACCCCGGGGGGTAAACACTAACATTATTCAAAGTTATTGTCTGTTTTACCTGTCTTTTTATCACTCTTTAATTTAATATTCTTCTTTATCAGTATGCTGCTGCTGGAGTATGTGAATTTCCCCTTGGGATTAATAAAGTATCTATCTATCTATCTATCTATCTATCTATCTATCTATCTATCTATCTATCTATCTATCTATCTATCTATCTATCTATCTATCTATCTATCTATCTATCTATCTATCTAT
>JANRMT010062791.1:252205881-252263116 GCA_026402145.1 Polypterus bichir lapradei
ATCTATCTATCTATCTATCTATCTATCTATCTATCTATCTATCTATCCACTTTAAAGGAATGACATCTCTTAAGAACAAAGAGCATGTGCTTTCCCAATGAATGATCTTTTTTCAGGAGCCAGGGACTTTTTAGAAACTCAAACTTTTGTAGCATTCCCACTGTAGGAACTTGGGCCATTTGTACTTCCTTATAGGTAGTTCCTAGTACTTTTTTTAGCTTCCACTTTAGGGAAAAACAAACAAAGGTCCTGTGGTGGGAAAACTCCTATTGATGTAAACCCTGTTTCATCAAAGCTGAATTAATACATTCAGAGATTAAGAAAATCAGTTAAAATACTATTACAGGCATTATGCTCATCAGGTGCACAAATTGCAAATTTTGCCTCATTTTAGCAAAAGATATTGTGGCAGACAACTGGGGATCTTGCCCCACCAGGATGCCTGGAGAAGGAAAGGACCAGGAAAGGAGAAATATCTTCCCTAGGGCGCAAGATGGCTGCCCCCCAGATTACATCAGGGCCACGGTTGGGAGGTTCAACCCTGTTGCAGTCCATGATCACCACCGGGGGCGCCTGGATGATCCTGGAACCCTAAATGGCAGCAGGTTTTTTTGGAACGCTTTACCCACTAGATCCTAATTGTAATCTTTGATCCTCTCACACTCGATTGCTCAGTATTCAGAGAGTGAAGCATAAAAGAAATGGGGCCTCATGTATAAACGGTGCGTACACAGAGAAATGTTGCATACAAATGTTTCCACGCTCAAATCGCGATGTATAAAACCTAAACTTGGCATAAAGCCACGCACATTTCCACGGTACCTCATACCCTGGTGTACGCAAGTTCTGCTCACGTTTTTGCAGACTGGCGGCACCCAGCGTCAAAGCAGTGCTACTGTTCCTATGTGGTTACCCTTTATTTCTCAGATCCACATTCCTGACGTGACTTTATAAATACACTGAAACTAACTGCATATTGTATATTATTGTAATGCATCTGATTGTAATTAACCTGTAACAATATAATGGTCCAGGGAATAGCCATAATATTCCAAATACCATAACTGCTTTAGTGTTGTTACTCTCACTGCACCTTCATTTTATTCTTTCAGCTACTCCCGTTAAGGGTTGCCACAGCGGATCATCTTTTTCCATATTACTCTCACCACTCGGAGTATTTATATCGCTGTATCTGAGTGTGAATCACAGCTGTGTAGCAGCTGATCGGAAAGAGAATTATCAGGATACAGCATCAAGCACACGTTACCTCAGCCATGGCAAAATGCTTCAGAGCCTTTCCTGTACAGACCTCGCGGTTCAGAAACAGTTTCATCCCAAGAACTTTAAACACAGTCAATCAGTCTATCAAGTGCTCCTTGTAGAACTGTTTGTACTTATAAGTACAATCACCTCACTGTAAACTTGCACTACAGTTATAATATCGCACAACCTGTGCCACTTTATAAAGCGCTTATTTACATATGATGACAATATCATTTTTAAGATGAAATGCAGCAAAATATGTTAATTATATTATACAGATAAAACTTTAACTTCATTTAAATAATCTGTATTGTTAATAATTAAACATGTGAGGACACGGTGCCACAGCGCTAGGTGGTTCACGGATTGATCCTTCCTTGTGCTGTATTCTTGCTGGGCTGGTGCGACACTCGAAGGATAGTTGGATAGAATAATTAAACACGTACTACAAAGATATTTCAATGTTCCTTAAAAGTTTTGAAGAATCATCGTTCTAAGCTTACAGATGGCTTAACGTCTATTACAGAGCTGATTGTGTGGCGATTAGGTATTTGGTGAAAGAAAAGTAAGGACAGGAATTGGAGGTTAGTACGTTTGAAAGAGACAGTACTGCTGCAATAAATTATTTCATTGAAGGTCGCGTATGACCTTCACTGCGCCACCGTGTTCCCATGTTTAATAACATGCTTTCATTCCTATCATCATGAAAAAGATATCATGTATACATCTCAGTATTTTAATTATTCAGAGAACTGTAATATTCCGAATGTAATGGATTCTGTGTCCTGTCGGAGAAAGAGAAAGCCCAGAAGCACGTAGTGATTCACACACACAGAGCAAATACAAAACAAAGCATTTAACGTGCTACTTTAGTTACGATGGGATTTGAGAAACTAGTAAATTAAACGTTTTAAGATGAAGTTTATGATGTTCTACTTTAATAACAAAATAAATTACGTGATTAAAGTGGAAATTTCAAGATTAAAGTTGACATTTCGTGCTTTTTTCCCACTGTGCCTATTTTTTTTCTCTGTACCCTAATAAGTTTTCATATGACACTCAGACGGTGGGCTACGACTTGCCTTTTCACGGCGACTTTGATATGGGACTTCTTTTTTATTTCAGGCAACTTTGTGAACTTGAGCTTTCAAGTTTCTCTGACACTCTGTCCCTCAATCAACTTCCTTTTGTTGATTATACCACTGTTTAAACCAACAAATAGTACGTTTTTCCTTGCCACCCCTTGGTATTCACTGAAATTCTTATATTTTCCCCCATACTTTTCCCATTGTCTTTTCACAGAAGGCTGAGCTTAAGGGCTATTTATATTGATTTGCATATTCAAAGAGGCGTAATTCTGGGAGGAGTTCGGGTGGGACAGCAGGCGCATGCACGTGCGTTACTTTTCACGCTGATCGGGATTTATGTAGCAGAAGAACGTAGAAGTTTGCGTACGCACAGATTCCTGCATCTGGATTTTTCTATGTGTAGGTACATTTCCACTTTTGTGCTTACACCATGTTATAGTGTGAGTTCTATGCACAGCGTTATACATGAGGCCCCTGGTGAGGTGGCTTTCAGTTCATATGCACCAAAAATCTATGCTATTTTACTGTTTTAGAGATACTCCGGGCCAATAAAGCTGAACACTTCAAAAAAACTGATAAAAGTACACCTCTTTAATCTGTGTGTTTTTTACTTTGTGTGTTCTTCCAGTACCCTGTAGTGGCGTTTTGTACTATGGCCCCCTAACCTAATTATGCTGAAGCTGCCTGATATGCTGAAATGATGAAGAGAACGAGACAGAGAACTCCACAAGAGTATCCTGTTAATGGTGTCACATTTATGGACTATAGAGTGCCCAATAATATTGGTCAAAGGAGTAAGAGATCATGCACAAAATGTAAAGGTATGGTCTTGAGCATCCATGTGTTGTCCTTAATTTCGTTTGGTATTGACTGAAGAAAATAAAGAAATATAGAGAAGGACTGCTGTGTGAATTCCATATCTGTCTCCACTAAAGCCTTGCTTTAAATGCAACTGTAATATCAATATGGGAGATATCTATACTAATAAAAGGCAAAGCCCTCACTGACTCACTCACTGACTGACTGACTGACTGACTGACTGACTCATCACTAATTCTCCAACTTCCCGTGTAGGTAGAAGGCTGAAATTTGGCAGGCTCATTCCTTACAGCTTACTTACAAAAGTTAAGCAGGTTTCATTTCGAAATTCTACACGTAACGGTCATAACGGTCGATAACGGTCGACAATGTCCACCATGTTGAACTTTCTTATTTATGGCCCCATCTTCACGAAATTTGGTAGGCGGCTTCCCTGCGCTAACCAAAACCGATGTACTTACTTATTTCGATGGTATGACGCCACTGTCGGCCCCCATATTGAACTTTCCAACGTCACCAATTTTCCAACTTCCCGTGTAGGTAGAAGAATGACCCCGTCTTCACGAAATTTGGTAGGTGGCTTCCCTGCGCTAACCAAAACCGATGTACGTACTTATTTCGGTGGTATGACGCCACTGTCGGCCGCCATATTGAATTTTCCAAACGTCACAAATTCTCCAACTTCCCGTGTAGGTAGAAGGCTGAAATTTGGTACTTATTTCGGTGGTATGATGCCACTGTCGGCCGCCATATTAAACTTTTAACGGAAACCGATGTACGTACTTATTTCGTTGGTATGACACCACTGTTGGCCGCCATATTGAACTTTCCAACGTCACTAATTCTCAAACTTCCCGTGCAGGTAGAAGGCTGAAATTTGGCAGGCTCATTCCTTACAGCTTACTTACAAAAGTTTAGCAGGTTTCATTTAGAAAGTCTACGCGTAACGGTCATAACGGTCAACAACGTCCGCCATGTTGAACTTTCTTATTTACAGCCCCATCTTCACGAAATTTGGTAAGTGGCTTCCCTGAGCTAACTGAAACCAATGTACGTACTTATTTCGGTGGTATGACGCCACTGTCAGCCGCCATATTGAACTTTCCAACGTCACTAATTCTCCAACTTCCCATGTAGGTAGAAGGCTGAAATTTGGCAGGCTCATTCCTTACAGCTTACTTACAAAAGTTAAGCAGGTTTCATTTCAAAATTCTACGCGTAATGGTCATAATGGTCAACAACGTCCGCCATGTTGAACTTTCTTATTTATGGCCCGATCTTCTCGAAATTTTATAGGCGGCTTCCCTGCACTAACCGAAACCAATGTACGTACTTATTTCGGTGGTATGATGCCACTGTCGGCCACCATATTGAACTTTTCAACAGTCTTTGTTACTTATGGGCCCATCTTCAAGAAATTTGGTACATGGGTTCCCAACGCTAACTGAATCCTACTTACGTACATATATACGTCCATAGCCTGCAGCTCAGTCACTGTGTGAGGTGGCGTTGGGTCCCCCATCCCAACGCCTCCCACGTTGTTGGCTGCCTGCCTATATAAGACCGTCCGTCGCTCCGGTCTCTACATTCCCTTCCTTGCTTCGCCACGGGATTCACGTCTCCCTACTGATAACTACAGCCTTTTTGTTTAATCCACGGCTTCTCCACTGTTTTATTGTTTGTTTATTACAATTATAGTTATTGTATAAGTATTTTAGACTTACTTTACATTGCTCAGGTACCCATTTATTTTATCATTCCAACCCCCATTACCATGTCTATCGAGGTGATCACTATTGATCAAAGAACTGTCACTTACTGAGTGGTTTCCATGCCTGGAGATGGCACCTACCTTTTCCAATCTCTTTGTTACATATTGCACGGCCATATCAGGCTCACTCTTGATATCCGGAGGAACATTGTGTCTTATGTATTGAATGACTGGGACAGGTTCAAGGTGTGGACTGATGACGGTACAGGAGATAATTATACTACACAGGAGCACTAGAAGAGTGAAATGCTTAAGCCCTTCACCTATGGTTCTGCATGTGAGTTGATGGCTGCCGCTGAATTGATCGGTTGTCGCTTTCAAGTGTACCGAAATGGCCAAATATTTTACACCTTTCGACAACTGCCAATGCCTCTTAAACATCTTAGATTCACAGGTGACGATTTCAGTAGTGGACACTTTCATGTTTATGAGTGTTTAAACTCTCAAAAGCTGGATGTGATTTTATCGATGAAACCGGTTGTGTGCTTACAATGCTTGACAGATGCCGAATGTCACTTCAACACAACAAATCCTGCAAATACTATCATAATTGAAACAAACCATGAAACTCAAATCGATTATGACAGCAGCAATCCAAGCTGTGAGATTTGAGACAAGATTACTGTTCACATGGCCAACTGTAAGTTACATGCTCAAGAGTAAGCTCAGCGCACAGCTTGGTCATGTTACAACCGGAGGGCCGAACTGACAACATGGTATACAAAGAGATCCTTAACAAATAATTATTGGCATATTTTCCCTCAGTTTAAAAAGGTTAAATTTTCTTCTTAATAAAAATTTTAAGGCAGTACTTCGCCACTGCGAAGCACGGGTATTTTGCTAGTTATACAATAAGTAGAAATCAACTGAGCCACATAAACTCTAAATTATGTGGCACTGTAAGCTTTAATTGAATAACCTGGAATTGACTGGCATACTGCAACACAATTTAACAATGTTAAAATATATTTGGCAAAAATTAAAGATAAAACCACACCTGTAGAGAGAATATCATACTACGATTTAAGATTTTGGAGAGCGTACTGTATGTAGACTAAATATTAATTTTAGTATGCCTGCAAGAAAATAGATGTATGGTTAGGCAAACACAAATGTTCTGATGCATGAGACTGGAATGCCAAATAGTGAAGCTTGTAGAATAAACAGCTCAGGATACTTCGGGCATCAATTAGTGAAACATTTTTCTATATTTCACTGACAATTCACTGAGCACCAATCTGACAAAATCCACGCCTCATACCTAAACTTGAACGTAAAATTGCATAAATGTAAAATTCCTTGATAGATTTAGATGTTTTAAAACAGGAAAAGGAGAAAAGAAAAATCAGTGCCACATTACAGACCAGAATTAAGGATCCTTCCGTGTGAATCATTTCAAATAAGTTAACATCTTTATATCTAACCAAAGAAGGAAAAGTGCATGCACTTTGACATTTGCATTTAGCTTTTTTGCACATTAGCCAAGGATTATAAAAATTTTGCTGCAGTGCAATATTCTTTACAGGACTCTTATAAGCAGGAAACAGTGAGGCAGCACATTTTCAATTTAATTTAATAGCTGACTCACACTGGTTTTAACAGGACATATATGCCAAGACAGTAGTTTAAAATGAATAAAGTGCAACGTAAGTCCTTTCAGCACTAACAGAAATATGTCTGATTTTTTTTTTTTTTTTTCAGTAACTAGAAACAAACAGAAGGGCAGTAAACATCCCTGACAGGCAAGCCTTACCCAGCTCAGAAAAGATATGAAGTTCTTGGGTGGAGAAAATGTAGGAAATCCTATGAGCACTTTAGACCATCATCAGTGAGAGTGCTGCTTAGGATAAAATGAATGCATACGTTTTGGGATGTGTAGTTTCTGCAGGCATCATTGAGGAAATGTTTTCTGGTAGGCTGAGATGGCATCAGAAATACTCTTCTACAAGCGCTACAGCCAACCCATGGATATTGTGTTTTTAATTGTTTCATCATTGTGTTTGTGTCATGCTCCTATCTTTCCTTGACGTAGTTACTGCACTGCAAATGCCAACGTTATTTTAACTCTGAAGTTTAATTTGGAAAATGTGACAGATGATATTTTTCTTTGTTTTTCACATGAAATACCTCCTATAATCACCAAAATTTACAACATTGAACACTGGTGCTGAGGTGTGAATTTTTTGCATATCTTCTCTGGCAGGCACTTGACCATATTTGTATATTCTTTTTTACCTCAACAAAACCTCTCCTGCCATTGCTATTGACATTATTGAGTATTGCTGTCTAAATGTAAATTATTATCTCTCTTCTGTAAGTAAAAAATAATTAGAGAAAATGTCTCGCATTGTTTTACTAACAAGATGGAGAAAATTATTGACAAATCCTAAAAATCTGTCATTGCTACAGATATTTCTGAGAGGCAAAAACAAAAGTAAATTGTCTTGAAGTGGCATCATAAGGTGCACAACCAGCATCAGTTTGATGTGCGTAAGGAAAATATGTGACATGACACATTGTGCATGGAAAAGGCAGCAAGGGGGAGAAAAATGGAGGAAGGCGGCTCACTCACTGTATTTTCACAGACACGGCAGTACAGTTGTTTTCTTTCCCCATATCAGATTGACGCTAGCTACATCCTTCATATGCTTACAAGTTTGCTGCTATAACAAACACTTGAACATAATAAGTTTATTAACATCTACTCCTGATGTAACGTTGACATCCTTTCACTCACTGCAAATCAAGAAACTCGACAAGTCTGACATCAAATTTTGGAAAGCTACTGAGGTAAATAACAAATGTACTATATACCAAATGGTATTCTGTATTCACAAAAAGATACCACTTGATATCCAGGGAAAAACAGACTGTGACTCTGGTTACAAATGCTACTGCAAGAATTATTACGAACACATAACTCCAGTTCTTAAATCCTTACACTGGCTCCCAGTTAAGTTTAGGGCAGATTTCAAAATCCTCCTTTTAACATATAAAGCCTTAAATGGCCAAGGTCTGGCTTACTTGTCTGAACTTATCATGGCTTACAAGCCAGAACGTACATTAAGATCTCAAGATACCAGTCTGCTTATGATTCCAAGGATTAATAAAATAACTGTGGAATGGTCTGTCTCCTACTGTAAAAGATGCCCCTTCGGACTCAGCTTTCAAATCCCAGGTGGAGACTCACTACTTCAGTTTAGCATATCCTGACTAGAGCTGCTGATTAACTGTACAGACTGCATCGCTGTTGTTAGTCATTAACACTAAAACATAAGTAACATGATAGTTATAATCTGTTACTAACCCTCACCTATTACGTTTCTGTTCTTGGTACTCAAATGTGGCACTTGGTGCCACGGCCCACCTGCCAAGTTGTTTTGCCTGCCTAAGGTAAAGTCATCTGTGATGGAGGATCGCAGGAATCATCGGGTAGAGGGGTTCTTTCATTGGATTGGCTGACCCAGCACTGGCCAATAGGGGAAGGCAGCTTGATGGCCAAGGTCTCCAGGACTCTTAACAAATCCAAATCATATTATGTGATGTCATCTACTGTTATATTCTACTCTGTACATATAATATTTTTATTTTACTATTATACTGTACTGTTTTATATTAGGGCGGCATGGTGGCACAGTGGGTAGCGCTGCTGCCTCGCAGTTAGGAGACCCGGGTTCGCTTCCCGGGTCCACCCTGTGTGGAGTTTGCATGTTCTCCCCGTGTCTGCGTGGGTTTCCTCCCACAGTCCAAAGACATGCAGGTTAGGTGCATTGGCGATTCTAAATTGTCCCTAATGTGTGCTTGGTGTTTGTCTGTGTGTGTGTGCGCGCCCTGTGGTGGGCTGCCGCCCTGCCTAGGGTTTGTTTCCTGCCTTGCGCCCGGGATTGGCTCCTGTGACCCTGTAGTTAAGATATAGCGGGTTGGATAATGGATGGATGTTTTATATTATATATAAAAATAAATTGCATTGTACTGTTATGCGATTTGTTGAGCCTTTCACAGACAATATTTTCATATCAGTTTCAATGGCAAATAAAAGACAAGCCTGCACAGTACAATGGACAAACTAAAATAGGAGTTGTCTCCCTCGTGAATGTATTACAAGAGATGATCAAATCAAACACATATCAAGTGCAAAGACAGGGCCACATGAGATATTGCACATGCAAAAAAATAGAAGTAAATGAAATGCCAACTTTTTTTGGTACAAGAGCCTCCCACAGTGTAAAAAAATGAATGCAGACTACCAATACAAAATGTTCTATAATCAGTACATTATTCTACTTTTCATTTGCATACATATTCTATTCTACATACAGTAAATATTCATACATAGAAACACGAAGAGATGTTCTAGAGGAGAGGTGCCCAGACTTTATTGGCTCACAATCTACTTTTAAAATGACCAACTCAACATGATATAAAAATTTTTAAAAAATCCTTTTGATTAAATATTGAGGGTCCCCAACTTATTCTGGTGACTTGCACTGCATGGAATCAGTCAGGTTTGTATAATCAGGGCAGTAGCTGCTGACAGCTAGTCTCAAGCAGACCTACAAATAGTTATCAGTCAGGGTGGACCAGTATTTGGATTTAATAATCTTCATTAGAGATACTAGTGATTCACATAAATAAGCTGATCTAAAAACACATGTTGCACATTTTCTGAAATTTGGATACAGTTCTTCAGAGAGCAAGTTCCAATAATGCCCAGTTGTCCCAGTCTAAATCAACCTCAGTGTCATCTCCAAATGGAAAGCACATGAATGTGACACTCAGCTCAAGTAAAGTAAACGTTTCTCAAAGTCTGACCAGACATTTTGAATCTGCTCTCTGTAGCGCACACAGTTAAGTTGCACTCATTCTTTTCATTTCTTTTCCAGCACAGATGCAATGTTTTGAAAGGCTTTGAGGAGAGTAATTGTACTTTTTGCTCCAAAGCATTATCTGAGCTGATCATGTCAACTACAGTTTTCTCTGTACCTCGCAGCTCTAAATCTAGCTCATTTAAATTCTGGTCAGATCAGTTAGAAATACCATTGCTTGTCCTTAATTTGTCCATATTCTGCATTTTGTGTAACTAGGAGAAACTCTTTTATCTTAGAAAGCAGCTCTCTAAATCTTTGCAAAAATGTTACTTTACTGAACCACCTAACATCAGTGTGCAGCAACAGATATGTATGCTTTTTGTCAGCTTTTCTTGTACATAAGAACAAAAACAATGTCTCTGAAGGAATTTTCAGAGCAATTATCACAGACACGTCCATGACCTCTTTCATGTTTGGCATTTTCACACATCGCCTTTGCTTGTTTATTAGCCAGTAACAATTAAGAAAGTCAGGAAAGGTGTCCTCTTCTTTGCATATGGCAAAGAATCCACTTGAAAGGCCCACCATTGCAGGTGTGACACCTGTGGTAATTGATACTTACTTAGACATTGGAAGTTGTATTTTATTGATAAAATGAATAAAATAATCCTTGAATTTCTAAAAAATGTCCTCACAATGAGGTAAAATTGTTAACAGTTAATCATTTGCTGCCATGTCTTTAATAAAGATGTACAACTGTACTATATAGCTTAGGTATGTTGTCTCATCAAACTGGAGTGAGAAACATGCACGGTTATATCCTTTCGAAGTTGCTGCATCATTTCATCAAATCCCAATGCTGTGTAACCCTATCTTTCGATAGCTTATTAGATTTAATAGTGCGCACTATTTCAGTTTTGTTTTTAAATAATGAATGAATCAATTTGCTGTCTCAGCAAATGCCTTTTTTATCATTTCTCCTTTTTTTTATGTTTGACAATAACACGACTCTCCCGGAACGATGCTTTTGTGGCTACTGTTGCTTTTGAGCTTGGAATTGGTGAAAAGTGACAACTGACCAGTTAACTTAGATTTTAGTTCTTTCACCTTTTTACTAAGTTTGTTTTAAGCATGGGAATCACTGTCGTACTTTTTGTAAAGTGTTTGAAAATGCCTCTTCACATGTCCTTTCTTCAGAATACCTATGTATGCTTGGCATATCAGACAAATACATTTAGAATATGATATTGTGATAAAAAAAGTCTTCCTCCCATTCTACATGGAAATGGTAAATTTTTATTTCTAGATTACACTTTTGATGTCTATGCAAGACATTGTTGAAGGATTGTATATGAATAAGGCTATCTTATGTACTTTTCAGCTAAAGCCAGTTTTACATTTTTCTAGTCTTCTACACACTGCAACCTAAGAATATACAAGAATATAACTGAAACCTGTGTCTAGTTTTTATTGTAACTGTAAGGCCAGGTGAAGACGCATGCTCCAGTGGACACTCCTGCTACATAAGCGTTTTACTGTTTATACTTTCTTGCGTAAATCTGGAAAAATTCACTAGGTGGCAGTGCGAGATATAATATTATTAAATTATGAGAGCAGGTTCGGCTTCACTGTGTTGTGAATTGCCTGGAACACCCATTAAATTCCGATGACACCTTACCGCAATATCTCAGTAAAGGATGTTTAATGATAAAATCCATCAATCCAGGGATGTGTCCATTCCCGCAAGCATTGCGCATGAGGCAGAAACAATCCCTGGATGAGGCATCAGCTCATCGCAAGGTGAATACAAGCACTCACATACACTAGTGTCATTTTAGTGTCACCAAATCTGCATATCTTTGGAAGGAAACCGGATCCCACTGTGGAAACCCACCAGGAAAACATGTAAACTCCAGGCAGGGAATACCATGACATGACTCCCTGTGAGACAGCAGTGCTACCGCTCTGCCACTGTGTCACCCCCATGAGAACACTGAACAACAATGGTGTGCATGGCAGAGTTGCAAGGAGAAACCACTGTGCTCCAAAAAAAACATTGCTGCTCGTCTTCAGTTTGCTAAAGATCACGTGGACAAACCAGAAGGCTATTGGAAGAATGTTTTGTGGACGGATGAGACCAAAATAGAACTTTTTGGTTTAAATGAAAAGCGTTATGTTTGGAGAAAGGAAAACACTGCATTCTAGCATAAGAACCTTATCCCGTCTGTGAAACATGGTGTTGGTAGTATCATGGTTTGGGCCTGTTTTGCTGCATTTGGGCCAGGATAGCTTGCCTTCATTGATGGAACAATGAATTCTGAATTATATCAGAGAATTCTAAAGGAAAATGTCAGGACATCTGTCCATGAACTGAATCTCAAGAGAAGGTGGGTCATACAGCAAGACAACGACCCTAAGCACACGAGTTGTTCTACCAAAGAATGGTTAAAGGAGAATAAAGTTAATTTTTTGGAATGGCCAAGTCAAAGTCCTGACCTTAATCCAATTGAAATGTTGTAGAAGGACCTGAAGCGAGCAGTTAAAGTGAGGAAACCCACCAACATCCCAGAGTTGCAGCTGTTCTGTACGGAGGAATGGGCTAAAATTCCTCCAAGCCGGTGTGCAGGAATGATGAAAAGTTACCGGAAACGTTTAGTTGCAGTTATTGCTGCAAAGGGGGGTCACACCAGATACTGAAAGCAAAGGTTCACATACTTTTGCCACTCACAAATATGTAATATTCGATCATTTTCCTTAATAAATAAATGACCAAGTATAATATTTTTGTCTCATTTGTTTAATTGGTTTCTCTTTATCTACTTTTAGGACTTGAGTGAAAATCTGATGATGTTTTAGGATATTTATGCAGAAATATAGAAAATTCTAAAGGGTTCACAAACCTTTAAGCACAACTGTACCTATCAGTTCCTTATAGCTACCTAGAATATGATATAGCCTTTTACCCCCTGCAAGTTAACATAAGATAGAACTTTCTTAGCAACATCTGTAAAACAGAGTGTTAATAAAGCCAGTGAGGAAATAGTCCTACTGATCATATATATGTAAATTTAATTGGAGATGGTATACAGTTTTCTGACTGTCTAATGTGCCTCAAATATGACTGTATGACCAAACTTAGAGAAATGAAACAGGCTGTGACTGCAACAAGCATCTTTTTTTATTAAAAAAAAAAACCTCAAGCAATTAATTATTTCTGAAACTGCAGACAAAGAGCTGAGGTTAGCATTTAATTAAATGAAACCTTTCACTACTAGCAAGAACAAAAATTAAAACTAGAAATTGGTTGAACTGACATCTTAAAAGTCTATTTCAGGTCACTGGCAATCAAAATGGAGTAAAAGAATCATCAATTTTTTTCATTGATTTCTAAAAAAGCTGTTATTTGCCTGCAATGAGCAAGAGATTATCTAAAAGTGCAATAACGAGAACACAAATTTGAACTAGAATGCTGCTGTGTGTTAGGAACTCATTAAATATTATGTGATATTGTCATAGTTTTTTTTTTTTTTCAAATTATTATTATTTTTATTTGTGTTCTTATTTTTCTCATCTTTGTGACGCTTTGGATGCTTTCATCATTGTTATACATGGGTGCCACCAGATTATTTATGGCAACAATGCAAACTGCCAGTCACAGGGTCAAAGTTAATGAGGTATATGATGGCATCCTTTAGAGGCCATCATTATTTAAGGATATATTTCCAGTATTTATTTCTTATATTTCTGTGTATCTTGACTTTGTGATTAAATGTATTATTATTATTTTAATGTTTACGCAGAGCCGTTTTGTTTATCATATTCTGATGCAACAGCAACCACTATAGTTAGTTAGAATCCTCTGTTGTCACCATGTGACAGAAGGATGGTGTTTCAAATGTCATCATCACCCAGGTAGTATTTAAGATGGAAAAACGCTAGCCTCCATGTTCTTGTTTGTGGGTATTGTGGGTTAATACTTTGTGGTTATTTAAAATCTAAATCTATTCAGGGAAATTAAGCTTTGCAAGCTAGACTATACTTTGGCTTTTGGTTGGTGTTATGGGCTTTGTTTGTAAGATTTAAAGATATTCTGGTGTTGACCTTATGCTTGTTTAAAAGAGTACTCTTGTTTTCCCCTTTTGTATTTAGTCCACTTCACCATTCACTGCTTTGTTCTTGAGCTGCTAACTTATTACAGACAATATAAAAGATGGCACCCAAAGGATAGCATCTGAAGTCTTAATATAAAGAAGGGAACAACCATTGCAGTAGTCTTACACTAGAGCACATCAAATAGCATTGAATATTTAGTTTTTAGGTTGATGATGACTTTAACTTTTGAAGATAAATTTTGATTAATGTCTAGGTTTTGTTGTATTATCACCAATGTGTTTAACCTGCCTGGTTATTTATTTTGTTTTATGTATGTTTTGTTAAAATTGATCTATTATTTGTCTTGTTCACGTGATTTATGTTAGTTTTGCCTATTATTTGTATTTACCACTTTAAATATGTGTCCATTCTGTGTGTTCTGTGTGTGGTACCCCAAGAGACAGGGCCACCCTGATGCCACTGTTGTTGGGACCTCCCTTTGGCTATTTGTTGAATCAGAGAAAGAATCTAAGGATTGGATTATTGAGGTTGTGATTTTTCTGGGTTTTGTGGATTTTTGCTTTCATTTTTGAAAATGATAAAATTTCAGTATGGATTTTTAACACCTAAAAAGCAGACAATTTCACGACAACATGAGAGCTTTTTACCTCATAAATACCCTTTTAAAATTGTACAAACTTTTTTTTATCTTTGCAAATAACAAGCACCTGTGTCACTTTTAGATTTACATTTCTTAAGGCATCAGATGTGCAAACAAGCATTGAGCTTTGTAAAACAATTTTTTTTCCTCCCAGTAATCTAATCTTATTTCAAGAAGGCATAGAAATTGAATTAGAATGAATTTCAGCCTATTTCTGTCTTATCAGTTTGGAAGCACAGGATTTCTCACCCTTCTGTGGTGATATAAATTTGAAAAACTTGGACAAAAGGACAAACCCTTTAATTTTTTTCCTTGTATCATTTTTCTGGCTGTAATTTGTTCTTGACCTACCTGGAAAGGGGTCTCTCTTTGAACTGCCTTTCCCAAGGTTTCTTCCATTTTTCCCTACAAGGTTTTTTTTGGGAGTTTTTCCTTGTCTTCTCAGAGAGTCAAGGCTGGGGGGCTGTCAAGAGGCAGGGCCTGTTAAAACCCATTGTGGCACTTCCTGCGTGATTTTGGGCTATGCAAAAAAAAACTGTATTGTACTGTATTCTTCAGTGGCTCAGTCGTTAACTGCATGTGTTTAATCAAAAATATTTTTAAAGTAAATAGCTAAACATTAATCTGTTCCTTATTTATAGCATAATATGAACAAAATACTTTTTAGCAAGAAAAACATACATTGGTATTTAGACCTTCACTTTGAATGCCAACAGCCATTAATGTTTTAACATAAATATACAGAATACAAACACACAAATGTATTCATTATCTTCTTTTGATGTTTAATTTAAATATGATGAACCATGTTAATTTTACAATTATATTTTCACTTTTGATTTATATTAGTTGAATTCTTTGCAGAGTTTTTTAGTTTATATTTTCATCTAAATGCTGTGAAATATATTAGCACTTTATCTGAAAGAGGGCAGTTCAAAGAAACAATGCTATATTATTTAGTGTAATCTGTGTGACGCAACACAGGCAAATCTAAATCACGTCCTGTGTGGCTGCAAGGTCTTCATTTGCCCAGGGGCAATACAGATGACGACATGACCGGGTGTTAAGGAAACTAGTGGAACTACCAGAGCATATGAGAGCATTTGCAAACAAATCCTAATGTCAAAAAAGTACACCCATGTCATCAGACAATTTAAAAGTAGACTTTTGTATAGATATTTAAAGAGTAGCACATTTGAGTAAATAGTTATAGTATATGTAAGACTAGCAAAATACCCGCGCTTCGCAGCGGAGAAGTAGTGTGTTAAAGAAGTAATGAAAAAGAAAAGGAAACATTTTGAAAATAACTTAACATGATTGTCAATGTAATTGTTTTGTCACTGTTGTGAGTGATGCGTGTTGCTGTCATATATATATATATATATATATATATATATATATATATATATATACACACACACACATATATAAACATATATATATACATATCCATACATATATACATATACACACATATATACAGTACACACACACATATATACATATATATATATATATATATATATATACATATACATATATACAAATACATCCACATATATATACTGTATATACATATCTACATATACACACATACATATACATACACACATACATACATACACACAAATACATATATATATATATATATATACATATACATACATACTGTATCTACATATATACATATACGCACACACACATATACATATACATATATATACTGTATATGTATATGTATATATATATATATATATATATATATATATATATATATATATAGTCTTTGGGGTGCGAGCAACTGTTGCTGGGGGTGCCAAAATGAAAAGAAAAATGAAAAACATTATTTGTACAAAATCTTAATTTATTTATCCATTCCTAAATAATTAAATGAGCAGGCTATTTCGTATCAGTGCAATACGCTGTTTGTTAAAACGGATGACTCCCCCTCTTACGTGCAAGTCTGCGTGGATATTATGAACTATCGTATCTATTCAAGTTCTATTTAAATTTTAAATAGAAGGAATTTTTATTTAGTCGACAGAAATATCTTTGGTAGGAATGTAAGTTAAACGTAGGCATCATTGCATAAATTTTTCTTCACCATACAAATGTAAAGAGTAAATTCGCCTTACATTCCAACCAAAGATATTTGTGTCGACTAAATAGAACTTGAAAAGATATATTTTTTTTTCGAATGTGATCGCGCAATTCAGATCGAGTTGACCCGCACCGACGCATTGAGCCCACGTGCTATTGTGGTTTCGCCTGCGTGCCTCAATAAGTCACCCTCCCCTCACTCTTACTTTTTTACCGTTCATCTAATGAATACACTGAGTATGGCTTTACCAAAACAATCATTGATGGCGAATAAAGTATCCATTATTCATAAAGCTTCAATTGGTGATCTGTCTTTCTGCGTTAACCGCATATTTTTTCATACGTCTCAAACCAAGGGGATGCGAGGGTAAAATGAATCGGGAAGCGCGCATACATACTCAGTGCACCCCCTCTCGGGAATTGAACCTTGGACGTCAGCGCCTCTACCATTGCGACACGGCGTGTGGTTTGTCTATTTGAGAGTATGTAGATCGGGGTATATATATACATATATATATATATATATATATATATATATACCCGCGCTTGGCAGCGGAGAAGTAGTGTGTTAAAGAAGTTATGAAAAAGAAAAGGGAACATTTTAAAAATAACGTAACATGATTGTCAATATACAGTAATTGTTTTGTGAGTGTTATGAGTGTTGCTGTCATCAAGGATTTGATTATCATTATTTCTTTCAATCAGGTTCGTATTTGTAGGATATGTTGTGTTCAAGTTACATTCCGTGTTTGTCAATCGTTGTAAAGATAACAGGTTTCATTCATCGATTCGTTTCTTACTGCATCAATAAACAGCTCGTCTTCCTCTTTATCTGAGACCTGACACACTGCATGCACGGGTTTTTTTTTACACTGTCTTCCTTTAGCGGGACATTGACTTTTTCCACCATGTGCTTTGTTTCCGCAGTAGCTGCACTTATGAATATGCTTGTATGTATCACACGCTTCATATTTTTTTGCTGCCTTCTCAATTGTGTAATTCGGTTTTTGTTAAGGACCCTTTGGAACTGTTGCTTTTAGTCTGTGCACTGCGTCATTTCACGTGAGCCACTCGGTGTAGATGCATTGAAGGTTCCCAGCTGTGCTGGTGCCATCTTGTGTGATGTCCACGGCTGTATTTAATGTTAGCTAAGACCCGGCACTTAAAAGTTTCTCTCGCAGTTTTGCCGAGTTTGTGCCAAACACCACCCTGACCATCTCATCTTCCTCTGCATAAGCACAGTCCTTCACCCGTCAATATTTAGCGGCAGTGTTTCTATTGGATTGCCGCTGACGGACGGCCTTATTTGGGCAGGCACTAAATTATGTGGGCGGCGTAACTCCACCTCCCACGGGCATCGAGCAGAAGTCTATTATAGTCTATCGACTAAAAAATAGGTTCCAGTTATGACCATTACGCGTAGAATTTCGAAATGAAACCTGCCCAACTTTTGTAAGTAAGCTGTAAGGAATGAGCCTGCCAAATTTCAGCCTTCTACCTACACGGGAAGTTGGAGAATTAGTGATGAGTCAGTGAGTCAGTCAGTGAGTGAGTGAGTCAGTGATGGCTTTGCCTTTTATTAGTATAGATGAAAGTTATTTATTGTCATTTACCTGTTGCTTTAGTGCTCCAGCAAAGGAGAACACGGTGAGGAGGCAGAAGACTCACAGGTATGGTCCAGGACTCAAATCGGCACAACCCTCAGGCCACCTGTCCAAAGCCACTGCATAAAGAATTAGCAGTAAGTAGGTGAGTGCTGAGATCAGAATGTTGCTTATTTACCTGCAAGGTAAATAAGCAGCTAGCGTGGTTTGGTTGTGAACTTGTGCACACACATGGAGAGGTGGAGGTTTAATATAGAGACACTACACCTGAGTAGTGGAGGACGTAAGTTGTGCAACTTGACATTGTTTGCTATAGGGGAACCCCAGAAGACGTGAGTGAGGATTAGATAGGCAATAGGGCTAGCTACCGTAGATCCCGGAATACAAGCCAACCCGGTATATTAGCCGATCCCCTTCTCTACCGACTAAATTACATGTATTTGCCGATGACCGGTATTTAAGCCGACCCCCTTCTCCAAGCAAAATTTTCTACATTTCCTTAAAAGTGTTTCTTCGGGTATATTTATAATGTTTATCGGCGAGAATTTGAGACTGCCGGCATTTTTGATGGAAACTAGGAAGTGATTGCGGAGAAGTTTGGTAAATTGGAACCTTTGTGTTGAAACTATATATAGAAACTCGGTGTCCAGAGCCAGACATCTGTTTTGAGTGTTTTTCATCACACGCACAACATCCCAGACAACATAGCGAGACCAGCGGGCTCTCCGTGGTTTGTTGTCGGGTCTAGGAGACGACACAGACGGAGGAGGGAAAGAAAGCAGAAGCGGGGCCGCAGATACGGCGTTATGCTAAGGCTAAAAAACAACCATACAAGCCCTATACAGAACTTTTTTCTGCACTGAAGGAGCTGCTTTTAATCTCATTGTAGATGCGTATAGTGACAGCAAAAGGCATTCTATTCTAGAAACAATTTCATACTGTACTCACCATTTAATTTGACATCTTTGGGCTGCAGGAAGGGAGGAGGAGATATTTCCACACAATGTCCATCTTCGTTTCGAAATTACATCTACAAGCACATGTATCTGGGCTCCGACTGACGCTACTAACGCTCTCGGTTGTTTGTTTACAATCGCGCAAGCGGATACGCGTGACCGCATCCGTTTCGTAACGCAAGATGTGGATTGCAAATTAAAATAAAAAATTTTATTTTAAACTTCCCGATAATTTATTATAAATTTTATTAATAAAATCAACAACTAAAACACTTTTTTGAATAAATTCTTTATTTAATTTAAAGTACCGGCATGCAAAGTTACTTCTTCATCTGAAAGATGGCTCTGTGGTTTCGTCATTATTTACTTCCGTATTCATCGGCAAAACCGGCATTGCGCTGGAAATCTGGAATCTGAAACGATGCTCGTTGTATAAACCGAACCCCAAACTCCAAGCCAAAAATCTAGGACGAAATTCTCGGCTTGTATTCCGGGATCTACGGTATATGACAACATAGTCTAGACCGCCAGGGGTCATCTTTTGAATGGCCTTTGGGTTAGAGAGAACTTCTTCACTGGTGAGTTGATGGAGCAGAGAGAAGACTGCTTAGGTTTGTATTTATTAGTGAGAACAATTTACTTCCTATTTGTATAAATTGTGTGATGGAAGTAAGCTGTGGTTGTGGGTGGTCATTTTTTTCATTATTGTTTTTATGCATAATGTTTCATTTCTTGTTTTTGATTATTTTTTTTCTATCCACCCTTCATGAATTGTCTGTAGAAGAAGAAGAAGGAAGAGTAGTGTATTGTTTGTAATAGCTTTCAAACCCCGGCTGAAGACTCACTACTTCAGTTTAGCATATCCTGACTAGAGCTGCTGATTAACTGTACAGACTGCATCTCTTTTGTTAGTCATTAGCACTAAAACATAAGTTGTAATTTGTCAATAACCCTCACCAATTTTGTTTCTCTTCTCAGTACTCAAATGTGGCACTTGGTGCCACGGCCCACCTGCCAAGTTGTTTTGCCTGCCTAAGTTAAAGTCATCTGTGATGGAGGATCGCAGGAATTGTGGGGTAGAGGGGTCCTTTCATCGGATTGGCTTGCCCAACACTGACTCAGCTGTGGAAGGGCCAACAGGGGTAGGCAGCTTGATGGCTGAGTTCTCCAGGACACTAAACAAATCCAAATCATATTATGTGATATCATCTACTGTTAAATTCTGCTTGTAATATTTTTATTTTTATACTGTATTGAGGATTACTTGTGTTCTGTTCTGTGTATTGTATTTACCTCATTTTTTTTGACGCCCACTGCACGCCCAACCTACCTGGAGATGGGTCTCTCTTTGAACTGCCTTTCCCAAGGTTTCTTTCGTTTTTTCCTTACAAGGCTTTTTTTGGGAGTTTTTCCTTGTCTTCTTAGAGAGTCAAGGCTGGGGGGCTGTCAGAACCCATTGCGGCACTTCTTGTCTGATTTTAGGCTATACAAAAATAAATTGTATTGTATTGTATTGTTTTTGTTGAATTTTTCTCATCACTTTTTCATTTTGAGCCACTGTGATTAATGTGTTAATGTTCTTGAATTGAACTATGCATATATTTGCAAGACACTATTCCTAATAATTTTTGGTACATCTGGAATAAACCAGAACTCTGTTTTTGGACAGCCATTCTTGTTTATGTCTCAGTTGTGCCGTCCCCTCTCACTCAGTTATGACTGTAAGTGCCTGGAGTCTGACATTGTGCAATGGTGCCATTGCATGGATCATCACAATCTAATTTGTACCAGCAGGATGAGAACACCAGTCTTGGCTCCAGGGAACAATTGGTCTATGAAAGCTGACATAGAAAACCAATTACAATTCCCTACCATATCAATTAAGCCTGACATCACTGTGTGTTCAGTAACTGAGAAGCTTGTATTGCTGGTTTAACTGATAGTTCCCTGGGAGTTGAACATCCAGGAAGTCAACAAAAGGAAGAAAGCGCAGTATGCCAAGCTACTGGAAGAGTGTGGAGGAAAAGGCCGGAGTGTAATAATCTACCCAGTGGAAGGTGGGTGTAGTGGCTACTTTGGTTAAAAAAAGGCTTTCTGAAGCACATTAGGATGTTCTCATCCCAGCTAAAAAAGGCAATAAAGATGTGATGGTCCAAGGAGTGTTTGGGCAAATGAGGTCACACATAGTCAGCAGTAGGTGGTGTAAAGTGTTTTGGTAAATGTATTTACACCAGTGTTCAAATGTGCATTGCTTGATATAGTCAATAAAATCCAATAAAAATCAAGTGCAAGTGGAGGTTAAAAAAAGCAAAAAATCAAAAAATAAATAATTCCATTAAAAGGAAGTTAAAACACACGGCAGGAAACTACTATAAAAACAAGCCGTGGTGCATGCATTCAGAGGAGATGTCTTTCCGAAAGGTACTGCCAACCTTTTAACTGGGCTTGTACCCTGGCTGCCATCACAGGATCCCGGCAGGGTGCTGCGCCTAGCCTCACTTTTCCAACTCCCACTGCCCCTCCTCTGCCCTACGTGAGAGCTCTTCTGTGCCACAGATCACTCCATATACCTCTAAATGCTCAGCCAAAGTGACCATTTTCAGCCCCCTCAAGCATCAGCCATACGCTCCTCCTTTGAGCTCTCTATCCAGCCTTTCTTCCCCTGTACCGTGCGCTGGTATCTCCCAATTCTGCTGTCTCCATCATTCTTTTCTTTAACCTCTGACATTCTTTGTTTTTTTTTTCTCTTTTCTTCCTTCCTTCCCATTTTTGCCATGCAGATTCCCTTTATATAATCAGTTGGGTACAGGTGCTGTACTCTACATGCTCCAAGATGTGAATGGAGTACTTGACTGACTCACTCACATTTGCACATGAATGCACGATCCGCCAACCACTGCAATTAACCTCAGAGTAGCATGTGCACCAGTGCCCACCTGGAGTCTGCACACTCCAGGATGGCCAATTATTTATTTAAAATTTAGAATGCCATGAAACTCTCTCATCACACAAGGACCTTGCAAAGGAGAAAGAAAGTTTCTGGCTGTGGCCATGAAGGAAAGATAACGGCTGAGGTATTAGGGATACCACCTACAGTGCTAAGGAAGATCTTTAGTATACCATACCAGGTGCAGAGAATGGCATGGAGACATCCCTGATTGCTGATGTTCTGTGATTCAAAAAGTGAAACATCTGTAATGGTTGGCACCTTGGCTGGAGACCTTGTAGCTGGTATTTTGGCATTGGTGGAGGTGCCTGTTAATTAATCTATGGTAGTCTTGCTCTTCCCTTCATTAACACTGATATCATAAATCAAATATACAGAAGAAAAAGAAACCATATTTATGTTTATAATGGCCTTGGGTACAGCTGGAGATTAGTGGTAACCATTTAATTTTAATATGTTAATAAATACTAAAACAAGATAAGAAAGAACTTTCTATTATTTCTGATTCCCCACACTCTAGCTGTTTGCCCACCTACCTCTGAGCAAGCAATTTCACAGAATCCAATGCTTCATTACCAGCTTTGCAAACAGTTTTTACTTCCTGGCCTTTAAATTGTTAAATCCTATAAAATCATTTGTTTGACCTATTACTCCAGTTGTAAGCTCCCACACTATCAATCCATTTTGTACAACAGTTAACACCTGGGTACCAGCTCTCATTCTCACCAGTAGCATTCTTTCTGGCAGTAATGGGGATCTTTTATGTTAAAAATTAGAAAAAAAAATGTTAACTTTTTTTTCTGAATGGAATTTTAAAATTATAGTCACACTGGCATTTGTAGTGCAGTTAATTGGGAAAAGTTAAGGAAAGACAGAAGCCTGAAAAGACAAAATGATGAAATGATCAAATATTTAAAACACAACTCATGTTCCAATTAAAAGCTTATGTAAAACTAAAGCATAACTCTACTGTGGTTCAAAGCCATTAAGGAAATTGTAATAATGCTGCGATGTTTTAGCGGCTGTGTTGGCATTGATGTGGACAGATAACTGGGGCAGAATGCTGGTAAGAAGTATGAGACTAGCCAACAAGAACATCAACACTGATGGGAAATCATAAGCCTTAAGAATCCCCTAAAGGAGGTAACCTGACATGTCCTCACTGGATTTCAAATTGGGCACCATGAAATCACATTAAGCCCTAGATGAATTATGACTAGCTGGGAAAGGAAATATGCAAGTCCATGCCCTAGACAGTGACAGATGGAGTGGGAACCTTGTGCCTCTCATGTAGTCATTATTCCTAACAGTACAACTGTATTGAACCAAAGTATTATCCGCCAACCTGAAAAAGTATGAAATATTCCAAATCCATTGCGTGTGATGGATTCTAAGATTCTCTGCTTGAGACAGAATAAGGTATGAAGCCATCAAGAAATTAATCTGCCATAGATGAGAAGCCTTGTGAAAGCCTTGTGAACCCACAGCTTTCAACATATGGCCAGATGTGCACTAGAGATTCTTCCAATTGAATCTAGCCTCTCTGAAGTTTTGAGGATTCATGCTAAAGTACCTTCTATCAGCCGCTAAGCTTTCAATAACACGTAAATGGCAAGGACTCATATGAAGCAACCTTTTTTCTCCATGACCATATTTTGCCAGTTAATAGGCTGAAGAAACATAACTGGCCCCCTGCTAATCTATACTTTCAAAAGAGCAGCAGTGAAATCATATGCTCGCCTCTTTCATCCAGCAGGCATTGTGCCTTCCTGCTACTCCTCTCTATCTGTTCTTCTTTCTTTCTTTTTCTCTCTCTCCCTCCAAGGATTGTGAGGTATGTTTATCACCTGCTGAATCAATATGAACAATGCCATTTTTCTCTCCTATAGTGTTCCTAAGTTATTATCTGGGGTGATAATACAGGCCACAACAAAATTCTGTTACTTTTTAATTTAGTATGTCTAAATGTTACTGTAACTAAGTCACCAACTAGTTTAGGCATTACTTTTGACACCACTCTATCTTTTAAAGCACACATTATAACACTATCCACTATCCACCAGCTTTAACTGGAACATTAAGACAGCTTTAAAATATGGAAGGTACTGAGAAATTAATTTACATGTTAATTTCTAGCAGAATTAGTTACTGCAATGTATTACTCACAGGCTATTCAAATTAATCTGTATGCAGCTTTCAGCTCATTCAAAATGCTGCTGTAAGAATCATTACTACAAATATATCAACTTAACTCCCGTTCTAAAAGTGTTACATTGGCTTCCAGTTAAGTATAGGGACTATTTCAAAATCCTTCTTGTTACATATAAAACCTTAAATGGCCTCAACATTCTGCCCTACTAAGGATAAAATAGTAGGGGTTTGAGCCTTTAGCTATAGATCTCCAACACTGTGGAAATTTCACTCTGCTTTAATAAGATATGGCCCTTTGGTCTCAGTTTTTGAAATCCAGACTAAACAGTGTGTGTGAACTGTTAACATTTGAATCTGATGATTCCATATAGCGCTGAACTTACTGTTCTGTACTATTCTGTCCTCTGCATGTCCTGGAGTACAAAAGAAACAGCATACACACATGTGAGGACTGGCAAGATTAGGGAAAAAAAAACACGCGGTCTCTGATTACAAACCGCAAGATGTTATGCGAATGAATATGAATAATATGAATAAGGTTGCATTTGTGCCACAAAGTTTTCTGAAATGTACTATACAGGTCATAAAAAGAATAATTCCAAATATCATATATACCTATTTCTCTGTTTTTTTGTTTTTTTTTTGACATCAAACACCATAAAGTACATATTAATTCAGCGTGAGCAGGGACACTCAATAAAACTGAATAAAAAAAAAATCAAGTGACGGTGAGATACGAAGAAGGCAGATTCGTCAGTGTCTGTGTGTCAGCTTTTATCCCTCCAGATGAAAGAATGTCCAATTCCATTGTCTCAAAACACCACTCACATCTCCAGTTGTTCCCAGTTTCGAATAAAAACTAACAGTGTCAGATCCCCGGGGAATCTTGATTACAAGTCAGCAAATCTTACCGCTACACCATGGAAGCTGTTGTCTTTCCTTGAACCTTTTGTGAAAGTGTTTATTTGATCTTTGGACTTCAGGCTTCATACATTATATATTTTATGTCTACATTTTGTCATTTACTACTAAAATATGAAAAACGTTTCTGTTTTAAAAATGTGTTTACACAGATTATTGTAGAAACGGAACACACATGAAATGCATGTTTTCCAAATAACGATTATTTCCACTCTAAAACTCCCAGATAATCAATCAAGGCATGAGCTGGGAGAAATTCGTGCACGTTCTAAGTCGGTGGGGGGATGGAATAGCCGACTGCTTGCTGCTTGTCTTAATCGGCACATTTATAGGACAAAGGACGCTGGTGGAGAGGTGAGAACGGATTTAAGGTGGGCTGGATCTACATGTTTTTTCGTAGGCTCTGGTAATTCTAGTGATAAATAACATTATGTTTGTAACATAAAATTTTTGATTGTTTATTATTTCCCTCTCTTCTACAATGGCATTTTTCTTTTTATTATGGGTATTGTTCTGTTCTGTTGCTGAGACACGGCAATATGTTGCTATGGTATGGCTTCTGGGAGTTACAACAGCTGATGTCATTGTTGTGACAGTATTTAGTATATATAAATCAAACTATTTGTTGTTATAGACAAACAAATATTCTGTTTTTTTACTTTGATTTTTGGTTAATGTTTGGCTTGTTTCTTCCCCGATGTTGACCTGTTTTTCCCACTCAACAGGTCCTGGTTTGTCATATTCCTCAACTGTCCTTTTTTCCTGACAGTACAGGTCACCAAAACTGTGACTATGCCTGTTATTGTTCTTTGACCTTTTTGTTATAACTGACTGTTGACCCACCCAAGAGTTATGGTCTCAAGGGGTCTTGACTTGAGTTTTTGTTTTCCTCTTCTCTGTTATCAACTGGTCATATATTAAGAATATTAGTAGACATATGATGTTAGGATCCTGTTTGTGTTGATTAAATTGTATTTGGTCTGTTTACTGTTTGTTTGAGATAATCAGTACTTTTGTGTGTGTGCATTTCATAAGAGGTAAAGTTTGTTAATGTATTTCATCTGTGAACTTGTAACAGCACTCTGAGCCAGCACTCAATGAAAATCATTTTACAAAATAAAAAATAAAATTTATGTAAATAAAATAAAATTACCATCACCCAGCTTCCTTCCCCTCAGAACATATACATCATTTGCTAGCTTAGAAAGGCAAACAGAGTAATTAAAAGCCTCAAAATTTACTGACTTTCTATGAAACCAAAACAAGAACAAAAACCAAAGGTTAAGACAAGAACAAAAGATCTGAGAACCAAGAAATTGAAAAGAAAGGTTTTGAAAGTTGCAAAAGAAGTCATAAATACAAAATGGCCTATCGAGATGACTTTGTAACCTGTCACCAATTGACTCCTCGAAGTTGTGCCTCTAGAGCTTATGCACAAAGAATACACAAAATGGCAGTGCCCAAGGAAAAAAAGGGCTATAGTAAAACTGTGATAAATTAAAGTGATTAAAGTGATTCAAAATTATTTAAACCTGAAACCTGACGTCAGAATTAGAATGCAAGAGTTTCAAAACTCCAGAAGAGACATTTAAATAGGATTAATTCGTGATGAAGCATAAAAAAAATGTATAAAAAATACCTATCATAACATAGCTATCCTGAACAACTGTTGCTTCCAATCCTCTGTTCTGGCAGATGCTTTTGAATTACTGGTACTCACAACTTTAGATTAAGGGACAGTTTCAATCTACATTTTCAAAAAGCACAGAACTGTCAATCTTAAAAGAAAGAATTGTAACATAGCAAACAATGTACTGTATATATGTATAATATCTGCAAATGCATATAGTACCGTATATACTCGCATATAAGTTGTGTCTTGAAACCTGAAAAATCAATCAAAAAAATTTAGATCACGACTTATACGCCCATTCAAAAATACGACATTTAAATTTTTTTTACATCTTCTTGCTTCCTCCAACTTCCCACCAGTTTCTCAGAAACATTGAATTTTGTTGCAGCAGCGCAGTTACCAATTTCTTTTGCTGCTTCAACAACTTTTAATTTAAAACCAGCTTCATATTTTCTTCTGATCGAACGCTCCATTGTAGATAAGGGATGCTCTTACGATAAAAGTGTATGAGGGTGTGAGATACAAAAAACACAAAACAGTGTAAACGTTGCTTTGGAATAGTTCGGGTATTAATGTGTGGTCACGTAGGCACAATACATAGAAAAAAAAGGCAGTGTGCTCCGTGGTTACTCTCTCAGGTGGGCGTTAGCATATCATAATCACTTGGACCAATAACGTGAGTTATCCGTATATGATCAAAATTATAAAATACTGAAAATTATACGGTAAAAAAGTCCTGACTTATATGAGGGAGAACTTAAACGCGAGTATATACAGTATGTAATTCTATATATGTGTTGCATGCTAAGCATACTTTTTCAAATGTATTTATTTTTGGGCTGTATTTTTGTCAGCTATTCTGAGAACACTTGCCAGTACAATGTACATGACAATAAAGTAATTTTTTCAATAGCCCTAGTTTATTTTGTAACCTCAAGGTACCAAGAAGGAAAACAAATTGAAATTATTGAAGTTATACTTAATTTTGTGGTGCAAACTCAGTTGAGGATCTACTAATTCTATTTTGATATTCTACTAATGGATACTAATACCAGAAACCCACAACAAAGTTAGGAAAATAATCAAAAATAATCCATAATCAACACAATTACAGTCATCAAGTTGCCTTTTCGTTCATTTTAAATTTTTTTAATTAGGTGGTTCTGTCTCCAGGGCTATATTCTTTAAAGAGGAAGGCAGTAATAAACTACATAAAATATACATTATTCACCATAATAAAAGAATAAGTATCTGTGTCTGCCTCTGTGTCTATCTGGTCGTTACATCTCTGTCATTCCAAAAGATGGTGCAGCACAAACATTAACACTGCTTTTACAAATCCCATAACAAATGGAATATAACAGAAACATGTTTACTGCATGGTGCTCTATAAATGTTAATGTTGAGTTCTAAGTTGATTACTTACATATGTGTCCATCTTAGATGGGCAGCACATCTAATCACCATAATGCAAGTATCTGACCACCTCATAGGTGACTTCCTGGCTGAATGCACTTAAATCCATTACACTTTGCTTACACTACAGTTAGATCAGTGAAAGACACATTGTCCCCTGGGTCTCCATGATATTTGTGCTCATTATTTAGAACATTTATAATCACAAAGCACATTTCGTTGGATCTCAATATTGACATCTCTGCCCTTAGTAGAATTATCTCTCATGATTTCTTTGACATGATATTCTACTTGAGTGACTTACGTCATGTTTGGTGATTTTCCATTCATTTTTTGCCCCCAAAAATTACTCTACTGAAGTGTCAAAAGAATAGGGAAGTAGTTATGCACATTTTAATTATGTTTAGTATGTTTTTAAATTTACTTTTGAAACTTCACTTAACTCGGTCTCATTCTTTGATTTACATTTATAATGGTGTGAGGCAACACACTGATTGCCTTGCCACACAAACCTCCCTTCTTCTTATTATTACCACATGCATGTAAATGTGTGCCATTTTGTAAATAATGCACAATGAAATTCATTACTGGAAGCAGGGCAAGACTCTGCATCACTCTGAATTCAAAGTAATAGAGGAGGAGCTTTCAACAAATAATTTGTTGTGACAGATTGGGGGCACTGTCATCCCCTTGAACCCTCAGACAACACGTCAGACACCAGGTAAAAGTCCAATAATTAATTTTATTTGGACACAACAGTGCACAAAGCATCCTCCACTCCACAATACTCATAAATACAATCAATAATCAATAACAATAATCCTCCACTCTTCCAGAAGCGTTGACACCATTCCTCCCAGCTCAGCTCCTCCGTCTGGGATCTCTCCCAGTCCTTTATAGTCCATGACCCGGAAGCGTTTTTTCTCTCTGTCCATGTGACTGGTAACACTTCCAGGTAAGATAAAAACTCCTCTTCTTCAACCCGGAAGCACATCATTTCCTCTGTCCACGTGACTAGGAAACACTAATGGGTTGTAGGGAAAACCATCATTGTTCCTCCCTGCAGCGTCTTCTAGTGGCCCCTGTGGTATCCAGCAGGGCTGTGGATAAAAACTCCATTGTCCATAATTCCCTGCTGGCGTATGGGGCACCTCCATGCTGCAGGGAGGGCTCCACCTGGCGGCCTGGATGTATTGGCCGGGATGAATGGCCAGCCATAGTCCACATTGTTTAAAAGGACTTTCATTTGAGCAAAAGCTACTAGTTGAAAGAAAGAAAACCTGCTTTCAGTAGAGTCTTTTAACTGGAAGAAAAATCTAATCTAATTGATAACTTAGTTAAATAATGTGAAGACTGGTTCTCGTTATGAAACACTGCTTTTCTCATGGAGTACTCTTGGGTGTAGAGATATCGCTCGTATGGATTGCTTGACAATATAATTGAATAATTAGCATCTGCATATATTATTAATCTGGCTCTATTGTAGTAAGTGTGTGTGGCTGATACTTTATCGTAGCATCTTCTCTCTGATAGGTAAGCAGTGTCACTCTAGTGTCACTGTTGAAAGTTGGGGCCAACCAACCGACAACCAACATGTAAGCTACCTACAGAATGTCCTAGCTATAACCACTTGGAGTGCTTTGCCCACTTTTGGCTCTTTACTCCCAAAATGCAAGCAAGTAGTGTATGAGGGAAGAAAAAAAAGAAAAAAACCTGGAATGCTGCCGGCACAGGATTGCCTAGGGTCACAGTCTATGCCTGATTAAACTGTGATGAATTTATTTATGTTTTTACCTATTTTGCCAAGCTGCTTGTAATTAAAACCTATGTCATAAAATTACTTGTAGTGAGATTTTATCAATATTGGCCTTAAAAATAAGATTTTACAACAATAATATGAATATTAAAATTACTTAGAAAGGCTAATAATTTTCATAGCTCTTTTGTCATATTTAACATTTAAGGTTTTGGGCCTGTAGTACTAACAAAACTGTTTATTTATGTATAATAATAAAATCTAGCGCTTTAGAGGCTGCAAAATCATTTTGCTGAAAATTTAAATGTAATAAATAAAATGAACAATATGTGTCTAGTTTTTCTTTTCTTATTCATTCCTATACATAATGATATTACATTAAAAAAACGGCATTAACCATTATTACCTATTTAAATTAAATTAAAATCTAAATGTAAAATTGTAATTAAATTATAATTCAAAAACTGCATATTTCATTCCAGAACTCTCCCAATCATGTGCCATTGTGCTCAATCATCTGCTATCTGACACACCTGTATAAAATATTTATATAAAAGTTCACACGCACATATCCAAATATACATCACATTGTAATTGAGATATTGCTTGGGCCCATAGGTGTCAAGCGTGATTTGCTTTATTAGTTAACATAAACATCCTTGCAGACTACAAATGGGGATTCTGAGTGCAGGGACATGACAGACCATTCTGACTTTAATTTATCTGTGAATTTTTCAATCCATCCTTTCTGCTCCTTGTTCAGCCATGCAATAAATTGCCATCCTAAAAGTACAGGTTGAACCAAGGGAAAAGAAAAACTATACGATTACCAAGGAATTCCTGAGTAGTGCCTGTTTACTTATAAAGATCTTACATTTCACTTTGACTTGCTTGATCTTTATCAGAGAGGGAAATATATTATATTCTTGCCATTTCTACTTTTACATAGCATTTGTAACTTTCTATTAAAAAGAACATTAAAAAACAAGAAAGACACATGCAAAGAGCATGCTCAGCCTTGAATCACATATTTCTCCAATGACCAACTAACTTTTTAATATCCTTTATCTTCTGTAACAACGGGTGTTCTCACCTACTTTTATGTTTCAGTTCTTTCATCTTCCTTTGCTTTATTTCCTCCTTCCCCTCCAATATACAGTATGTAACCCGCTTTTTGCCATCTATAACTGTTTTTCTTTTTCTTTAAATATTTAAAGTACAGGTGGGTTAAGTGACTTGCTCACAGTTTCTCAATGATTTAGACGCAGGAATAGTATCATCGACTTTGTGGCTTAAAGTCCATCACCTTAGCCATTTCAACACACTACTGTCTGTATACCAAAATATGGCTCACTGACTGATGTTTCATTTTGCTCTGTCTTATACCTAAAGTTAATGTCTTGGGGCATTCCATAAATCAGGTTTTGCTTTTAAATAAAAATCAACAAAATATTATAATTGTACCAAAAATATAGAGATTATCAAGTAACCTTAAATTAAAACCATTCTATGCACTGGAGTTAGCAGTTTAAAAGATTTATTGCATATAAAAACCTCATTCACAAAATTGGCTTGAACCAAAGTATTTTTATAATATAACTTATTAAGCACATACTTTCTATAAAACAAACTGGTTTCAGTTAACGTATGAAGAATGCCTAAAATCCATTTTTTGTTTTTTACTTTCTTGTATACGAAGTGTAGGGAAAGTATTGGAATCGTCCAAAAATTTGATTTCAAGATTTTGATGAATCTCAACGTTTTAGACCTCCCTGAGTCCGAAAATACCATTTTTGGAATTATGTCTGTGTGTCTGCCTCTGTGTGTGTGTGTATGTAAACATGATAACTTGAGTATGTTTTCACTTAGGTCAACCACATTTTGCATGCAAGTATTAGGTACAAAATGTAGATTTCTATTAAATTTTGAGCTATTTCCACTAACTAACTTTTTATTCATGCAGCTACAGTGTCTGGTTTATTCAACTTTACTTTTATAACAATTGTTCAATATATTATTAATTTAATTTGATGGTTCTTTAATGTACATAATATAAAAATATAATCATTGTCTTGCGGTTTACTCCTCAAATATCCATCCCCATATCTGAGTATACAAGAAAGTCTAGGGGTGATCACTTCCGATTTTTAAACTTTGCAAAACAGTCACCATCATCATTTTTCTGAAATAAAAGAAGCATAAATAGATGCAGACTGAAATAAACTGCTAAATTATAATGTGCAAACAATACAAAAAGCTAAGCACAAAGGAGAATAAAACAGATGATAGTCTTTACAAGGGACCAAGCCTTCTTTTTTAGAGTAAAGTGAACCTTGTGATTTCACTCACTGACTCACTTAACCATCTCATATTTTAGTCTTGCCCCATGATATTAGAACACTAGAACATTTTAGACAAGAACAAGCCATTGTACGCAGTAAAACTCGGCTATTCAATCTATCTAATTTCCAAAATAACATCAAGATGAATTTTGAAGGACCCCGGAATCAAACACTCTACCACACTACTTGACAATTATTTATTCCATGTGTCTATGGATCTCAGTGAGAAGAAAAACTTTCTAACATACATGAGATATTTAACCCTATCTGTGTCTCTGTGTTTGTAGTGAAACATTCACTTTAAAGCAACAGCCTGGATCCACTGTAATAACTACTGTTACGCACGTGCGATTAGGGGGCTGTGTAATGACCCAAACTGTAGCATGAAGTCGCATGCCAGAAGAAAATGGCGGGGTACTAACCCCTCTCCTCTTTATTCCTGCAGAAAGAAAGACGCACCGCCGCCATGAATCTGCCACGACTACCTGATCACGCATTACCACTTCCACCTTCCCTCTGTCGACCTCTGATGACATCATCACTCCCAGCATCCATCTTGGTTCCTTCCCAGCATTCCTCTCTGTCTACTTCCGGTCCTTCTCCATAAATGCACCCCCACTCCACCATTTTGATGGTCTCCAATAGATGCTTTGTGTGTCTTTCTTTTACACTACTTTTACAATTTTAAAAATGTCAGTCATGTACCCTCTTAATGTCCATTATCTTAATGTGAATAGGTCCGGCTTCTTCCGTCTTTCCTCATACATTAGGTCATATCTTACAATCCTGGAATAATCCTAGTCACTCGTCTATACTTCTGTTACATCTTTTTGGAGCCTTAAAATGAAAACTGCACAGAGTACTCCCTATGAGGTCTCACCAGAGCTCTAACAATTACCTCCTTTGATTTGTACACCACCCATTGTATTATATAACCTAGTATTCCATTTACTTTCTCGATGGCTTCAGTGTAGATAATGATACGTTCACAATTACTCCTGTGTCCTTCTCATAAGGTGTACTTTCAACTTTCAGTCCTCCCATTGAGTATTCAAATCTTAAAATTTTTACTTCCTACATGTAATACTTTATAATTTCTTACATTAAATTTCTTCTGCCACAAATCTGTGTAAGAATGTATTCCATCCAAGTCCCTCTGTAATGATTCTGACAATTCTAGATCATCTGCCATTCTATCTAGTTTGGTAACATCTGAAAGAATTAACCAGCTTGTTATTTATATTCTTATCCAAATCATGTATGTATATTTAAAAGATCAGGGGCCCCAGTACTGATCCCTAACAGCACTTTTACATCACCTAATGATAATAAGGTTCCTAGCATAATAACCTTTTGCTTTCAATGGTTAACTCAATTTTGCACCCAAATATTACAATGCCATAGCTATCTTAGACACCATCAGAATACTGCCAGTATTCAGTGGGTAAAAAAATGTGAAAAATCAAAGAATAAAATTCAAAAAGCAGAAAGAAAATGCAACCAGATTGCAATTGGACAGATGATGTTGAGGTTAGATCAAGGATCAATATGCCCTGCTATTGGTTTTTGGACTATTGACTATTAAAAGGAGTTGCTTGACATCTTTTTTAAGTGGCTTAGACAGGCACTATTATTTTACAGGCCGCTGCTTTTGTTTTTAATGTGGCCTGCTTGCTTTTACTTGCTTTGTTCTCTATGAACCAAGGGCACTATGTTTTTTGAGGGAACTGAGTAAACAAGCTTTTGTTTTGGGGACATGGCGCTTTACTGGGCCTTTTGACTCACTAAAGTCGAAACAATTTTCTGCAAACCTTCAAGGCCCTTAAACTTAAAGAAAATTATGTAAACTTGCACACTGGCACATAAACACTTTAAACATGTAAGCATGTTTAAATTGCATTTAATTTTATATTTTAAGGTTTATGAATCTTTAAGATGATCAAGTTCAAAGGAAGCTGCATTGTGTTAGCTAAGATTGAGCAACACAGGAGTTTAAGAGTTGATTATCAAAACAGCCATTTGCATTCAACTCCAGCAGCTTAGCTCTTATCAGCAAACTGCGTGCTGTGCTTACCAGCACAGCTGCCTATGATTTTATCCTTACTGGATGCTGGTGCAACAAGCAATTATTAATTGAACAGTTCAGTTTCTCATATATGGGTCATCCTGGTTCCAACTTAATAATGAGGGCTGATTAATTAAAAGGCTTTTAATTTTTATTAGCTCAAGATTAGGAATGTGAGAATGTGAGGAATGTAAAACATGATCAGATGATGGCCATCTCCTAGACCAGGCAACAAGTATGACCGTCAAGTCCTAATGACCGTTATGAAAAGATTGATTATTATTAGGGGAAAGAAGTTTACAAGGTGAGGCAATTGTTATGAAAACAGGTACAGCACGAGGTCATTATTGTGTGGATAATATGTATGAAATGAGGATATTTTATGATTAGAACTGAAAAAGAACCATGCTCAATCCACCAGGCTCTGCAATTAATTCCTACGCTGTGCAAAAAAGTCTAAATTCTGACTGCCTTTCCGAAGACACTGCTTGTTATTTACTAAAGGTTTCTCCACAACAATGATTGGCTTAACACCTTAATGTGGTAGCGGTTACTCCCAGCACCTACAGCACAGCTATACTGATAAAATTTATTGTACAGATTTCTGTCCATCCATCCATTATCCAACCCGCTATATCCTAACTACAGGGTCAGCCAATTCCAGCCAACACAGGGTGCAAGGCAGGAAACAAACCCCACCGCAGGGCACGCACACACACCAAGCACAATTTTGGATCACCAATGCACCTAAACTGCATTTCTTTGGACTGTGGGAGGAAACCGGAGCACCCGGAGGAAACCCATGCAGACACAGGGAGAACAAGCAAACTCCACGCAGGGAGGACCCAGGAAGCGAACTCAGGTCTCCTTAATGCGAGGCAGCAGCGCTACCCACCGTGCCACTGTGCCGCCCTTGTACAGATTTCTACTTTATTTTAATTAGAAGCAAATCCTAAAACCTAAAAGCAAAAGTATTGTTTTTGTTTCTAGCATATCCTTTACATCGGACTGTTAGTTTTAGGCTGCTTATACTGTATGTCTTGCAATAACCTAATCTGGTATCTTAACTACTTTAAACACTTACTTGATCATATGAACTCCCCAGTCTTCGTTGTTTTGTTTCCTTTTTTATTGCCTTTTGTTAAAATTAGAAAAACATAGTTCTGACCAGTCTTTAATTCTAGTCTCACAATCCTAGGCTGCAAGTGGCACAAACTGCTGCTGTGATGGTTGTGTCATGACCAAAGTCTTGACAAAATCTTCCCACCGAAACTACTACTGTTGCATAAAACAACTATTCCTTCATTTATCTCTTGATATGTTAGCATTTTTAATGAAAATCAATAACCTCCTGAATTTAAAATGGGTCAATGAAATACGAAAGATGTGACAGACATACAGCTGAGGTGTGGGATACAGCTTTCCAAATTGGCCCATGAGATACAAAGACAAATTAGATATTACACAAACAGAGACCAAAATGGATGGAATGGTTATTGTCATTTTGGAAATTTTACATTTTAATTTCTCACTCTGCTACAAAAATCTAAAGTTTCAGTTCATTTTTCTTTAAAAGTCACCTTTTCAGTATTCTAAATCTCAATGCACTACCACTTTCTCACTTTCAACAGAGCTTTCCTGAAATTAATCCTTGGAATTTTCTGCCTATTTCTTTTCAAGTAACATTTTCTTCCTTGTAAATATTAAAACATTACAACAATCTAGATGAAACAGGTCATTTAGTCCAACAACATAAAGTCCATGAAGTCCTAATTTAAGGTCCCTACTGCCACCCACACTACTTGGTAGCTTATTTTAAGTGTCTGTATTTCTCTGTGTGAAGAAAAAATTCAAATTGTCTATGCAAAATTTACACTTAACAAGTTTCTAACTGTGTCCCTTTGTTGTTGATGAACTCATTTTAAAATAACAGTCTCGATCCAATGCAGTAATTCCCTTCATAATTTTAAACTCTTTGATTATGTTACATGAAACCTGAAAAATAAGCTGAAAATAGAACTTCACTTTATAGGATACTTTGATTAGTAGTATCAGAAGTGATAAAGAAACATTCCACATCAACTGAAAAAATTTACATTTTTGCTTATGCCATGAATGAGAGAATTGCATTATATGTGATATATGCTATTAATTTTTTAAAAATTGCTGCATTTTAGTTGGCTATTCAAGTATGGATTTAACTGTATTCTGCACATGTGGCGATACTATTAGTATTATATGGAAAACACTTCTTTAAATATGTAGTTTGTACTGTATGTAATTTTTTGAATATAAAGAAGTATTGTTTGTTGTTTTTGCTCATTATATATTGTGATGCTTTATTATGTTATGAGATCACTTATAACATGCACTTAGGTTTTTCTCAAAATCAGGGATAGGACGAAATGTGAAAACCAGTTGTAAGAACCAATCTTAAAAAATTAATGGACAGTTAAGACAGAAAACATTGTTAATTTGCAAATAGAAAGTTATAATGACGTACAGTTTTATGCTGTGTACTTATGTACTTGCATGATAATGAGAAGAAACTTAGAGAAACATAAAGACATGTAAGCCTTGAAGAGAAATATTATAAACAATCAGTTTTCCTTTTTTTGTATGTATTATCCAAAAGTTTTTGCTTTGAATTTCACTAAATCACTTAATACAGAGACACTTGGATTATGGATTTTTTTTTTGTATATGATCACACTCAGCATTTGAACCTTTCTACGAAGGGGAAGATGCAGAATTTTGGAATCCCTGGACAAATGTAGATAAACCAGTTATACAACTGTTACCTGTAACGTCTTACCTGATTCACTGACTGTATTGTTCAGCGGCAGGCTGCTTGCTGAGGGGAACTGTCTTTTATTTTCACTCCTTTGCTTCAGCTTAGTTTTGCCACAAATTCAGGACTTCCCAAAAGAATCCTTTTGAGTCATTAAAGGACCACAGGTAGAGAAGGAATGATCAATCTTAGTATCTCTGCTGGCTAATAGCAATAATTGCATAGACTTCATCCTTTTACTTAACAAAATAATATTATTTTGGATAATAACCAATAGAAGCAAAAATAAGCATCGCAAACAATTGTACCACCTGGACGGGTTCACGTAATCTTCAATCAATCCCAGATGACATTTCCCAGATGGTCCAGTATCTCAATTAGATTATATACCATTAATCAAAAAATGAAAAGAATAATATTTTGTGCCAGAGAGAGATAGCTTCTTTCCAATGGTGCAGCAACTAAACACTCAGCAATTCAATTTTAGTGTCCATTTTTGCAACTGAGCTGAACTCAGAAAAGCAACTGAAACAAACAAAGCAACAACTGAACTAAACTGAGAACACCTTCTGAAAAAAAATCTAATATTCTCTTCTGATCCAACTAAGCACCTGGCTTTCTTTCTTCTACCAGAGTGGTTAGTTTATTAATACATTATCATCAAGGTCATCCATCCATATATTTTCCAACCTGCTGAATCCAAACACAGGGTCACGGGGGTCTGCTGGAGCCAATCCCAGCCAACACAGGGCACAAGGCAGGAACCAATCCTGGGCAGGGTGCCAACCCACCGCAGGACACACACAAACACACCAAGCACACACTAGGGCCAATTTAGAATCGCATTAACTAAGCACAATACTCAGAATCCTGCTTGGTCATTTAGCTTTCCCAGAATACACATAATTTCTGAAAGCATGGCAAGACTTTCAGGCTTTGGCCTCTTACTTGAAATCTGTCAGTTGAAAAGCTTTAAGCATGTTTCATACACACGCATGGGGTGGAAAACGCTGTGCTTTTGCTTTCTAGCCAGGGACTAGTTTCAAAGAAAATACACTTTCTTGCAAACAGTACTCAGAAAGTTGCTGGATTAGCTACATGCTGACTGTTAACACACAAACCCTCATATCTCACACCAACAAAAGTCATTAAAAGTGTCTCTCTCACTAATGTCTTGGCTTTTTCCCCAGCTATGTAATTTCAATCTTTCTTCTTAGTTTCACGTATGGGAAGCTTTGAAGAAGATGCTCTTAAATTTTAACACGTGTTGGAAGATAGTAACATAACTGAGTTTTCTTGAAGATTAGTAAAATTTTCTACGTATTTATTAGTTGCTGAAAGAATCTAAATCAGTTTCTACTTCAAGAATGTAGTGTGAAGTTTAAAGAGAACTGTTTATTAATTTCATTTGTGCAACATAGAAACCAGAATAAGACTATATTTATATATCATGTATTAAGATAAGAAATTTGTTAAATTTGACCATTTATTCCGTCAAGCTCACTTAATTAGCTTACACACATACTGTACATATTATATATAATATATAAGAGAGAGAGAGAGAGACTAAATAAGAAGCTCCTTTTTTTCTTGGGAAATAATGGATAATTCTTGCATGCTAAGCACTGCCAGCTTGTTTATTGATTGTTATCTTTTCTTGGCAAAAGCTTAAGATAATTTGGGGCACATCACTTCCTCCACTTGCTGAATGCAAAGCATGTCAGCACTTTGTAATATTGATTAAAAGCTCTTTATTTTGTCAAAATAAACTTCAGTTCTGGTAAACTCACCAATCCTCATGGATATAGCTGTCATCCTGCACAATAGGTATTCCAGAAGGCTGCATTCTGCAAGATGTTAGTAAATCAGTTACTGCAACATCAGCATGTAAATCACAAAATTAAGAAGCAAATCATCAGTTGATGTGCAGTCAGATATATATTTATACAAACTCTTGACCACTGAATGATAAAATGATGAAGCCTTATGTTCTATGATGAAGTGTTAACTTTGGTGTTTTTATAGTTAAACCAGACCAGAGGTGTTACCTCTTCATGTTCTACTACCAAAATAAAATCCTAAAGTCTTATTTATTCATTGACCATAAAAATATGACATGGAGGGAATGATGGCGCATGCATGTTGCTGACGCTGCTCCCTGTTATCAACACTTTTAGCTAAACTTCACATTGAACCTTGAACTTTTTACACTTACTGTTTGTATATCCTGTATTTATCTCCTTTTAGTGTTCTATGCAGTGTGAGAGATGGCAGATGTTTATCTCGGCCAACACTCCCAGTCCGCTAGATGGAGTTCTCCCTGCAACATAGAGGTGCCCCGAATTCCCGCAGGGCATCATGGACAATGGCGCTCTGCTTCACAGCCCTGCTGGATACCGTGTGGGCCACCAGGGGATGCTGCAGGGATTTATATTTTCCTTATAGCCCAGAAGTATTCAATAGTCATGGGGATGGAAGAAATGAAATACTTCTGGGCTGAAGAAAAAGACGAGTTTTCATCTGACCCAGAAGTGCTATGGAATCACATGGACTGAAGGACAGAAGCACTTCTGGGTTGAGCACTATAAAGAGGACTGTGGGAAACCCAGCAGACTGAACCGGAGTTGTGAGGGAGTGTGAAAGAGCTGCTGGGTGGAGAGGAGGATTTATTATTGTATTGATTATTGATAATTGTTGTGTATTGTGGAGGTGGAGGTGCTTTGTGCACATTATTGAAGAGATTAAAATCATTTCTGAGACTTTTACCTGGTGTCTGGACGTGTTGTCTGCGGGTTTGGAGGAGCGACAGCGACCTCTACTGTCACAGCAGATATTATTTGTACCCAAATTTATATTTATCCTGCTAATTTTTCTGAGACTCTGTGAAGCGTCTTGAGCATAGGAAAGGTTCTATATAAATGAAATGTATTATTGTTATTATTACTTTTATTATTATTATTAAAATTCCTTTAAAATACATTATTTTCTATCTAATAAAATACATACTGTATATGATTTATTTATTCATACATATAGCACAAAAGAAAATAAAAAGCTTCTCATAATTACAAATGTATTTATTTATTTATTTATTTATTTATTTTGCCTTATACATTTCTTGCATTAGGAATTTGTTGGTTTTTGCATATCCCTTGGGGTCAGAGCACAGGGTGAGCCATTGTACAGCAGCCCATGGAGAAACTGCAGGTTAAGGGCCTTGGTCAAGGGCCCGGCAGTGTAGGATCTCTTTTGCCAGTAATGGGGATTTGAACTGGCAACCTTCTGGATACTGGCACGGATCCTTAGCCTCAGAGCCACCGTTCCACTGTCACATTGTATAATGTTGTCTGTAAAGTACTTATCTGAAATTAACCTTAATTTTAAAAAGGTAGTCTTCCCCATTTCCCTAACAATTAAAATATTACAAACTGATTCAAGTAATTGATTTTGCCAGTTAAATACTCCACAAATGTAAACATTGTGGCCTTGGGCAAAAAGATTACTGTTTCTAGAGTTTTTAATTTAATTTTAGCTTTTAATTAATCCTAATAATATTTTATACAGGTATCTAATATCAAATTTATAGTTTCTAAATTTATCCTATCAGACTCTATGGATAATTTATGGCTACAACAGACTTTATTTTCATGAGGCTGTGGTACATTTTTATGATTTATTTTCACCACAAGAAGGTCAAAGGCATGAATAAACCTCATGCAACACAAAGCTTCAATTGATTAATTAAGTAAATAATTCAAAACTGAAAAGAAAAACAACTTACAAAATACAAGAAAAGAGCAAACATCTGAAATTAATTAATAAATAATTAAACTTAACAGCCAAAGTCAACACATTTAAATGTCTAAATCCTAAACATCCAAAATAAACCTAAAAAGCAGAAATTACATATTAAACTAAAACATCAAATATGTGCAGACCTTATAAAATTGAGGCAAAGCACACAGTTGCAAAAGTTAACTAATGCCACAACACTGTGTCAGTGGCAATAGTTGGCTTATAAAGCAGTTTCAATTAATACAGTACTTGAGAGTCAATTGGCAAATGTTATGGGGCAGAACTTAAAAAACAATACATTACAAAACATAGACAAACCAAAGGTAAGGGACATGGGAAAATGAAAAAAGAAAAAAATGCAAAGAAATGATAGTCAACATTAGTAGCTTTATAGTCTATACAGTGATCCCTCGCTATATTGCGCTTCGACTTTCGCGGCTTCACTCCATCGCGGATTTTAAATGTAAGCATGTCTAAATATATATCACGGATTTTTCGCTGGTTCGCGGATTTCTGCAGACAATGTGTCATTTAATTTATGGTACACGCTTCCTCAGTTTGTTTGCCCAGTTGATTTCATACAAGGGACGCTATTGGTGGATGGCTGAGAAGCTACCCAAGCAGAGCACGTATTACATATTAAATAAAACTCCTCAGTGATATACGATATGCTTCCTATGCGGTGCTTCGCACATTTCAAAGCTCTAACAGCCCATATTGATTTTTGATTGTTTGCTTTTCTCTGCACATGACGGAGGGGGTGTGAGCAGAGGGGCTGTTTGCACAGAGGCTGTTTGCTTAGAAGATACGGTACGGACGCTCCTCTAAAAAATGCTGAAAAGACTACCTTCACATTGATCCCTTCGTTGCGGCGGCTTTATCGCGGTGCTTCGTTTACTTAAAAGCCCAACACCCCTATTGATTTTTGTTTACTTTTCTCTCTCTCTGACATTCTCTGCTCCTGACAGCACTCCTTTGAAGAGGAAGATATGTTTGCATTCTTTTAATTGTGAGAAAGAACTGTCATCTCTGTCTTTTCATGGAGCACAGTTTAAACTTTTGACTAAAGGGTGTTATTTCATGTCTAGAGGGCTCTAATAATGTTAAAAAATGTATTTAGAAAGTCGTAAACAGGTTTTCTATGCTCTAACTGCGAAAATATTTATAAATAAAGATTTATAAATGAAGAATCCTACTTCGTGGAAATTCATTTATCTGTCTGGAACGGATTAACCGCGATAAACAAGGGTTTACTGTATAACTGTGCGGAGAATATTTATAAACAGTGTGGGAGAATTTCTAAGGGCTTAAAATATATAAAAATAACCATACTTATTCTACTTCATGGATTTTCACCTATTGCGGGGGGTTCTGGAACGCAACCCCCGCGATCGAGGAGGTATTACTGTATTTCACATTCTTACTTTGCTGAATGAAAATCTTTCCCTTTCTGCCTTACACATTTGACTTGTAGTGCATGTGATTAATACGAACTTAAATAAAATAAGCTGGAACTAAAATATATATGAAACATTAGCCTGTATAAGTGAGCAAAGAATGACTTAAACTATGACTCATTATTTGTTAAAAAATATTTTAAAGTGAACAGTAGTTGCATTATAAAGGAATACAGAGGTGAACAAAAGGTACAGAACATCCTCTATATGAATAAATTATATATCTTAATACTCCACATCTAAAAATTACGCTATATACAAAGAATGAACCCTTGGATGCAGAAACTGTGAATATTGATTTAAAATGTATTCAGACCAACTTACCTCATTAGTGGTAATCTTAAAGTTGTGGAAGTTTTTTTTTCTTTTTTCGCAAAAACAGGGCCATAAAATAAAACTTTGCTTGATGACAGATAAAAAAAGATAATAGAGTTGAATTTAATAATTACATGCTAGTAAGGTTAGATAATTAAAACATTTCATTATTAATAAAAATTTTATTTTAAGAGCTGGAGGTTTTGTTTTTCCCCTTAAGCAGAAATTGGGGAAGATCATGTTCTACCAATATCTTGAAGTTATATGTGGAAATAGCAAAAACATTTAATAGCAGTGCATGGTGAGATATTATACCACAATCACTCTGCATTATCCTGATGAAGGCTGTGGTGGTAATGTGCTGAGCTGGGGCCTCATGTATAAACTGTGCGAACATTCCCACACTCAAATCGCAATGTATAAAACATAAACTTGGCGTAAAGCCACACACATTTTCAGGGTAGCTCCAAACCTGGCGTACGCAAGTTCTGTGCTCGGTTTTGCAAACTGGCGGCACCCAGCATCAAAGCAGTGCTACTGTTCCAGTGTGGTTTCACTATCTTTTTTAGATCCACATCCCTGACGCCGCTTTATAAATACACTGAAATTAACCGCATACTGTTTATTAGTTTAATGCATCTGATTGTAATTAACCTGTAACAAAATAATGGTCCACAGAATGGTCAAACTATTCTAAATACCATAGCTGCTTTATCATTGTTACTCTCACTGCACCTTTTTCTTCTTCTTCTTTCAGCTGCTCCCATTAGGGGTTGCCACAGCAGATCATCTTTTTCCATATTACTCTCACTGCACTACTCTGAGTATTTATATTACTGTATCTGAGTGGGGAATCACAGCTGTACAGCAGTTGACTAGAAAGTGAATCATCGGTATACAGCATCAAACAGAAGCTGCCTCAGTCATGCTGTCTATTGAACTGCTCTCATACGGCAATCGCTTCAGAGCCTTTCCTGTACGGACCTCGCGGTTCAGAAACAGTTTCATCCCAAGAACTATAAACGCACTCAATCAGTCCATCAATTGCTCCTTGTAGAATGCTTTGTACTTATAAGTGCAATTACCTCACTGTAAACTTGCGGTACAGTTATAATATTGCACAACCTGAGCCACTTTATAAAGTGCGTATTTACATATGAAATGCGTCAAAATATGTTGATTATATTATACAGATAAAACTTAAATTTCATTAAAATAATCAATATTGTTAATAATTAAACATGTGAGGGCACAGTGCCGCAGCGCTATCAAGAAGCTGGTGCTCCATTCATGGATTGTTCCTGCCTCGCACTGTATTCTTGCTGGGGCTGGCGCGACACTGGAAGGATAGATGGATTAAATAATTAAACATGTACTATGAAGATATTTCAATGTTCTTTAAAAGTTTTGAAGAATCGGCTTTCTAAGCTTACAGATGGCTTAGCGTCTATTACAGAGCTGATTGTGTGGCGATTGGTCACTTTGAGAAAGAAAAGGAAGCACAGGAATTGGAGGTTAGTACGTTTGAAAGAGACAGTACTGCTGCAATAAATTATTTCATCGAAGGTCGTGCATGGCGCAGCAAGCATCTTGTGTGAGGCATGAACAATCACTGCGCCACCGTGTTCCCATGTTTAATAACATGCTTTAACTTATATCATCATGAAAATGATATCAACTATACATCTCAGTATTTTAATTATTCAGAGAGCTGTAATATTACAAATTTAATGGATTCTGTGTCCTGTCGGAGGAAGAGAAAGCCCATTTAAGGGCATGTAGTGATTCACACATATAGAGCACATAGAAGAACATACAAAACAAAGCATTTAACATGCTACTTTACTTACAATGAGATTTGAGAAACTACTTTAATGACAAAATAAACTACATGATCAAAGTGGAAATTGCGAGATTAAAGTTGACATTTCAGTTTTTTCTCCCACTGTGTCCCTATTTTTTTTTTCTTTTCTCTGTACCCTAATAAGCTTTCATATGACACTCAGACAGTGAGCTGCGACTCACCTTTTCACGGCGACTTTGATATCAGACAAATTCTTTTTTATTTCGGGCACTGTGCGACTTTGTGAGCTTGAGCATTTGAGTTTCTCTGACACCCTATGTCACTCGATCAACTTCCTTTTGTTGTTTATACCACTGTTTAAACTAACAAATAGTATGTTTTTCCTTGCTTCCACTTGGAAATTCTTCTATTTCCCCCTGTGCTTTTGCCATTGCCTTTTCACAGAACGCTGATCTTAAGGGCTATTTATGTTGATTTGCATATTCAAAGAGGCATAATTCTGGGAGGAGTTGGGGTGGGGCAGCAGGCGCATGCAGGTGCATTAGTTTTCACGCTGACCGGGATTTATGTATTGGAAGAACATGGAAGTTGGCGTTCGCACAGATTTATGCATCTGGATTTTTTTGTGCGTAAGCACATTTCTGCTTTTGTCCGTATGCCATGTTATAGTGTGAATTCTATGCACAGCGTTATGCATGAGGCCCCTGGAGTGAAAAGGCCACACTATTGTTAGCAATTTAACCAAACTCCTCCTTTGCCTACCTGGGAATTCCTAGACTTTCCTAGTCTATTAGTCAACACAAGAGATATAGTCCTCCAGTATATCCTAGGTTTGTACTTGGGTCCTCCCCTAGTAGGCCATGTCTGGTGTACTTTCCAAAGGAAGAACACTGGTGGCATTCTAACTACATGTCTAAACCATCTCAACTGGCTTCATGTGATTTAGAGAAGCAGCAGTTCTAATACTTTTACGTCTCAAACTGCTAGACTCTTCACTGAGTCTTGGAGAGTGAACCAAGCAACTCTGCACAGTGTCACACACGTGCGAGTAGGAGGACATTGTATGGACCAAACCGTGGGAAAACCTGTCTAACCCATCCTTGAAGAGGTCACTTATGGTTCCGGCGCCTCAGACAATGCCATTTCTACTTCAAGTTCCTAGGCTGAAGTCATTTCCAGTTCCGGCCCTTATGAAGATGTCAGAAGAAGGTGACTTCCAGTCCCCATACATCACTTCTGGTGTTCCCACTTAAAACCACCATCTTCCTGAACCTCAAGCAGTTTATGTCTGGACTCCAACCAAGACACTTCTGTCAAACAAATCAACCCATTACAGCCAGGGATAATATATGGGTGGCCACCCCAAACCTTTTTAAGTGTTTCAAATCTGATCTTTCACAACAGAAACATAATTTTTGCCACTTGTACTTTCGGTTTCATTTTTTTTTTATCGCTATCTGTAATTTATTTCCATAAATGAGGATGGTATTTTTGCTAAATTGAAAGTTCTCTTGAAGTACTTATTTCCTTCTACATTAGCACAATCCAGTACAACATTCTCAAAATTGCTGGTATTCTTTGGTTAATCTCACCGTTGCCTCTAACCAACAATGTATAATTTTGAACATCGTGTCCTTTCAGCTCCCTGTGACTGTAGTTTGCAAGAAATTGGAAAGCATTTGGAATAAAAATCGGCACCTCCAGATCAGGGATTCAGATGCAGTTGAAAAGGGAGGAGGAGTTTAAAGCCTTGAATAGAATTGCGGACAGAACATATTTTGAGATTTTTTAAGGTTCTGTTCCACTGACAATGGTGTGGGCATTAAACTAGACTGCAGTGGTGATGCAAAAGCTAAATCCTTGGATGAATCCAGGCTGGTCTTAAGACAGAATCCATGATCATTTGGGTTATAAGGAGCTAGGAATAAGAGTTTGAGAATATAAAAAGGAAGTCCTGTGTGCATCCCATGAAGTGTGTTATTGACATAGGCTACTGGGAGAAGACCTAGGGGTATACTGGGTCTGCACTTAAAGTATTTTATTTATAAAATGCTCTAGTAGCAGTTCTCCATAAAGAGAAAAAGAGACTGTTAATAGAATTAGATATGTATGCTAAGCTCTGCACACCATTTTACTACCACAACTTTGAATAACACAAAAACACAGAAAATGTGAGTAATAAAGTGAAATGTAGTAAAATCAGTTTATTTATTATTACAAAACATAAAGTTTGATACATCTAAGAGAAAAGGGATTAGATATTATTGCACATGATGATGGGGAGAGATTTCAGAATAAAGGTAAATATCATCAGAAACAATTTCTAATGGGTTCATTTTCCACTACCAAATGGTGTACAAAAGTGCTTTAATAGATTAAATGATGCAGTGTATTCCAAGAAAGAAAGATAAAGTAAAACATGTGGAGCGCTCCATAACTACATGAACATGTTCCCCACGCCTTTGTGTTTGCATGGGTTTACTCTCACAGTCCAGAGTCATGCCATAATGATAAAAAGCAAGACACACATTGGTGTCTGTGTGTGTGAGTGCGGGTGTGTGTGTGTGTTACTCCATGAACTGTTGCCCTTGCCAGGATTAAATCCTGTCTTGCTACTTTTTAACGATGTGGACTGAATAGAAGTTATTTTGTTCAGAACTGCTTTTTCTCATAGAAGAAGTTGTTAATGAGGCAAACCTGAAAGTGCATTTCATTTAACCAATTAAATCACTGACAGAAAGAACAGAAAATTGGCTAAAACTGTACTGCTGCCTTTCCATTTATCATTGATGGTTCTTGTCTTCTGCTCATTACTATAGGCACCCGTTCTCCACAGAGGAATAGGGGATTGAGTGGATTTGTGTAGGATAAGACTGTGCCTAAAAATGTGAGTAATTAGCTTATGCGCCAGAGGCACAAAGCCCTTTTCCAAAATATAAGATAGAAATTGATTAAGCAAAAAAAATAAAACAAAAGTGCCCGGCTGTCATCAGAATTTATTTTCTGGTGAGGGGAAAAAACAGGTGCCCCAGTCATTTGAAAATCTGTCAAGCAGCCAATTGAGACAATAGTTAAAATAGCATAAAAATTAAGCAAATAATATGTTGGAAGAACACAACTACTACGTAAAGTGTAAAATCACTCATTTAAGTAAAAATACTCTAAGAATGGCGTCATTTAAAAGTAAACTAATAGGCCACTGTAATATTGGGAACACAAATACATATACATAAACAGTGAGGTTAGTAGCAAAAGCAATTATTACCCTTTTTAAGACAGCAACATAAAGCGACAATTGTATTCATATATTTGTATATTAAAATGTATCATTTTATTCTGTCAGAACTTCACTTGGCCAAGTAATAAAACTGAATAATAAATTTGACATGTTACCTGCTAAGATAGTAATGCCTCTTTTTTAATAAAAATATCTATTTCAATATCATATCATCAAAAATGTAAAGCAGACAAAAGGATAATTACAGTCCAAGATGATTACCACGATGATTTACATATTTTGTTTGTTACCATGTAACTCGAGAACCACTTGACACTGTCACTTCACATTTCATCAATAGCAAAAACTATGCACAAGGCCAGAGAACCGTGATGAAATATGGGGCATAATGAAATATATAGTAGGGAGGTTTGGCCATGAATATGTGTATGCCAGGTCTGAGAACAGATGTCTGGCTCTTTTGTCTATATCTTCTTTGTAAAGCATAGCTTTTAAAAATGTGTGATGCAAGTCTTTCCTTTTAAAACAGATCAGGCTCTGTACGATGCAGACTGCATAACTTTACCTGTAAACAAACAGGTTTGTAAGTTGCCAAAACGTGTATTCTGTCTTGAAAAGAGCCTAATTAGATTCCTTTAAATAAGAAAGCTGGTTTATGTAGGAGACATGTTTTCAATTAAAAGCTGATCATTTTTTGAAATTTAAAACTTTTTAGTTTTATAATTTTACAAAATTTTTCTGTTTATTAATTTTCTGAACTGTCCAAATATATCCAACAGAAAACAGCTAGTTTAAATTTTAGAATTTGAAATACATATTATTTGGTCTTTTCATAAATATTCTTTCTTCTTCTTTTGTCTACTTTAATGTAAGTGCACGCTCTGACAGCTTATCCATGGCAACTCTCCATTGTTGTCTGTCCTGAGCAGTCACACTGCTTCCACTATAGACAAATCCATTACTTTACCATCTTCTCTGATGTTGTCCAACCAACGCTTCTTTGGTCTTGCAGAATATGAGGAACAGTGTCAGTTGTCTTGCATACTAAATGTCCAAAGTATGACAGCCTACTCTTCTGGATCTTAAATATTACATTAGATTGGAGCCCGAGTGAGCGCCTGATGTTTTCCTTCTGTAAACGGTCTCTTCTAGATATGCAAAGGAATTTGTCTGAGTATTGCAATTTCAAAAACACAAAGCTCTCGCTTCTCTTCTTATTTTAGTATCCATGTTTCTGTATTGTAGAGTAAAATGGAAAGAAAAAGAGTTTAATAAACTGAAATTTTTGTTTGTTGGCTAATATACTTAGAATTCTACATGAGATTTAGAGCTCAAGCAGTGCCTGATGCCAGTCCTATACATCTGACTCTAATCATCATGGCTCTCGCCATCACTTCTGATGACTCCTCCCTGGTAAACAAACTTGTCAACCTGATTCAACTGGACACTCTCTAGATCTATATTTGTTTTCTTCACCATTCTGCTAATGACTTGCACGTCTGTCTTTGCTGCCTTCACTGTCATTCCAGTTCGTCAGCTAACACTATTTAAATCAGACAACGTAGCATGCAGGTCATTGTCTCTGTCTGTAAGGACAGCGATGTCATCAGCGAATCTGAAGTTGTTTAGGGAGAAACCTGAGACAAGTACTCTGTAACAGTTTTCTTCCAAAACCAGTAGCGTCACCATTTCGAGGAGTATATCGAAGGATACTGGTAACAAAGTACATTCCTTTGAAAGTCCTATGTGTTTACTGAACTATTCAGACAATTAACTTTTGACAGTAACCGCACAATTAGTGTTGCTATACAGTTCTTCTAATAGCCTTACAATTTTATCCTCAAATCCAAGGTATCTCATAACTTGCCACAGACCTTTCCTCCACACGCTATCAAAGGCCTTCTTGAAGTCCACATAACAAACATATCTTTCTCATGTTCCACATACAACTCACTAAGTTCTCTAATACTATAAATTTGATCTGTTGTTCTTCTGCCAGTTCGAAAACCAGCTTGAGCTTCAGAGATGATCTGATTGGTTTGCTTCTGTTTCTTCCTCAGCAAGACTCAAAGACATTTTCACAGTGTGAAAGCAAGTTTATGCCTCTGTAGGTGTTACAGTCTGGCTGGTCTTTTTTTTCTTGAACACTGGAACATTAACTGCTTTCTTTAGTCGCTTGGAATCTTTTCTGTTGTCAAGGTTTTGTTGAACAATGCTGTCATAATGTCTAAGCCTAAGTCTCCATCAGCCAGTAATCCATCTGTTGTTAAATTATCATAGCCTGGTACCTTGTTTCTTTTGGCTTTGTCAACTGTATGTTCAATCTTGGATTTTAAGATTCCACGTGAGTCTGGATTAGTGGCTGATGGAGATAATTCCTGTAGTATGGAATCATTGGTTGGTATGGCTGGATTGTACAGTTCCTGAAAGTATTCCTTCCATCTCTTTAGCACTTTATCTTGTTCTATGAGAACCTTGCCTTGTGTGTTCTTTACTGTCCTGATGGTACTGGATCTTGTTCTTGTCATTTCTTTAATGGCTTTGTAGATGTCCTTGGTCTTACTTTGCGTTTGTGAACTTTCAACTCTTTGGCAAACCTCCTGCATTTGTCTTTCTTCCTCAGATTTATGCTTTCTCTTTATCTCTCTGTACAAATAGTTGTAATGTTTCCCATTTCCTTGGGCCTTCTTAAGGAGCTTCAACTGCTTTTGTTCTTCTGCCAGTGTGGTTAATATTAAAGAGTGCCACTTTTTTGCTGGCTCTGCTTTGAATCTTAGGATTTCTTCTGAACTCACAGCAACTGCTTACTTGACAATGTTCCACATCTCCTTAGAATCTGTAGAACTGCTGCTATCAAGGACAGTCAGAAGGGGTGCAAAGCAGCCTTCAATTGCTGGTTGATTGGCAGTTGCTGTTTGTGAGTCCTGAAGCTTATTAACTCTTTCAGGGCTACTTTTTTTTTGTTTCTTTTCTCCCAGGGCTGAATATTTTTCCAAAAACTAACTTTTTTAAAAAAAGAACACAAAGCAATGGTTTAACATATCAAATCAACAAAAATATTTACTTTTGACAACTGTTACTGTCTTGCATGTTGTATGAGCCTGCATACTATATGATTTCACATACTATGATTTCACATACATGTTACATAGCAAAGTCCTGTAAAGTATGATATCGCTCAAAGCAGCCAATTGCATGTATTGCCACATTGCACTGCTTACAATACGTGTTGCACTGGTGTTTCCTTTTCAGTTGTCTGTTGCTGCACTTTCTCACATATATCGTTAGTGTGTACTGTAGAGAGACAAGTGACCCGTTTGACATTGTGCCATGCCACTGCCACCAAGTTTTCCACCCGCATGAAAACCGTATTGTCACCTCTTTTCATCTTCAGCCTGTCTGGCCTCAACTGTGAAGGCATGTGTCTCCTGTTCACCCTCACTGTGCCACAAGCTCCATGAACAATTCTGGTGATGTATAAAAATTGTTCATGTACACAAGATTACCCAAATGTTCATAGCCCTGAAGCAGCTCCAGCACAATCTGACTTGTCAAGGGACAGTTCTCTCTTTGAAACGAATACTTTCCAGTATATGTAATTACTTTCAGGCAGAAACCAGTGTTTACATCTGCCAGTACAAAATCCTTTATGCCATACTTTGTGAGCTTGTCTGGCATATACTGGCGGACAAAAAGGCGTCCCTTGTCTTTTATCATAGATTCATGCACAGACAAGTCACGGCCAGGCTGATAAAATTGTTTATATGTTGGTTCCACGATGTTAAGCAGGGGCTGAACTTTATACATGGGGTTATAAGCCTGGCTCACCCCTTGAGATTTTCTTCTGGTTATCACAGAAGTGAATAAAACTTTGCAGCAGCGCGTACCTGTCATGCAGCATAACCTGTCCAAAACCACCAGGAAACAAAGCACATTTGGACCAATGCTACCTGAAGTTATATCACCAGTCTAGTCCCATCTCTATTTGTAATGCCACAAAGTCCTTCATCTCGTCTTTTTGTTGTGGGTTTCCACTTTGAAACGCGAGAATGTGGTGCAAGCACAACCCGTGATTCAGAAAATTGCTCTGCATATGTGGATGAAGCCTTCTGACAAGACAGCAGGTGAGATTATAAAGCAGCTTTATTTTGCAGAGTCACAGTGAGAAGAGTTTCAGAAAAGCAGACAATCAATAATACATGACAGCGTCAGGGCTCTTCTGAACCCCTCCGTCTGTTGGGTGGGGCAAGTTTTTATACCCCTAGAATGCGTGATTTAATATCATTATGTAATGCAACAGTCAACACGTTTAGTATACACAATCCTTGAGCCCCTTCAACGCCCCTTGTGCAACTTGATTTCTTGGCCCCTTTTGTTATGGCGTTCAGATGTAAGCTAAGGGAAAACGTGATAAGATACACGTAGACTCATGTGTGGAATGCTCAGACCCTGAGTCCTTTGGACAAATATTTTTCTGTTTTGCTCAGCAAAGCATGCTTTTAAATCAGACATGAATTAGTACAAGGGAATGAAGAGAACATTCATTTTCCACACATACCTGTTTGTCTCGTCTGACAGTAGCTGAAAAGCATCATCAGGAGAGAGCAGCCTGAAGTAGTCCAGCGGCTGGTAATCTGTCGTGTCCAACAGCAAGCCATGCTGTCTTGTGAAGTCCGGTAGCCAGTTTGGCTCCCATGGATCAATGTCTGGGTATTCCTCCCACATGAACCTTGCCATAGGTGTATTGGCTGCGTAAATGCACTCAGCTGGCAGCTGATCAGCTGGGACGGCATCGGCTGGTTTCCGATCAGCTGATGCCAGTTCCTCGCTCTCTTGCTCAATCTTCTGGTCACTGTCAACAAAATCAGATTCTGAAAAATCAGAGTCCGACCCAGCGATAATGCGCAAAACATTGTCTGCTGAGTATTTTTTTTTCTGCAATCACTTCGCTCCCTTGTGAGATGTTGATGTTATCTTGCTTTTGTTTACATTTTTTTACATTTCGTAACTCACGCATATGAAGGGATTAGATGCAGAGTCAATGAATTTGACATTCCTCCAAGCAGAGAGGGAATGCCTGTGACGTAACAATGAGTTTTGTTGCCATTAACAGCTGATTGTCGCCCTCTACCCCTGGATGTCGACTTTTGTTGACATGCGCCCTCAACCCCTACTGTCGACAAAAGTTGACATCCGCCCTAAAATAGTTAATATGCCATTTTCTGAAAGGCTTCACTCTTCCATGGGCCTTGAGTTTCAGATGCAAATTCATCAGCAGTAGCTGGTGATCAGATCCAGTATCAGCACTGGGGAAGACCCTAGAATTTGTCACACTATTCCTACATTTCTGTTTGATATGGATATAATCTTTTTGCTTGAATGTACGGCCATCTTGAAATTCCCATGTCCAGAGTCTGTTTGCTTTCTGTTGTCTGAGTGCTGTGTTGGTGATGAGCAAATTGTTGACATTAGCAAAGTACACAAGCTGGTGTACAGCTTTATTGATTTCTTGGGAGCCAAAGCATCCAGTAGTGCACTTGGTTATTTTCAAGTCTGCACCATATTTAGCATTGAAGTCACTTATTACAATGACCATAGAACTAACACTTTCCTCATTTAGCACAGCTCCTAGTGAGACGTAGATTCTCTCTCTATTTTCGCTGTTGGCAGCGGCAGTTGGAGCATAGATCTGTGTGACTGTTACTTATCTTATGAACAAGGACAATTTCACAGTCCAGTCAACAAGACTGGATTGTAAGCAATAAGAGCGCTGTTTTGTTAAGAAGGAATCCCACACCGGGTCTATGCATATTGTCCATACTTCCTTACCCAATAAATTTGCATCCTTCTGTAGGAACCCCAGGAAGCACTATCCAATGAGAAAAAAAAAAGGGGGAAGTTCGTGCGATATGGGGTGACTGATGCGGGCCAATCGGTGTTAAACTTGAGGTGGCCTGATTTTAGTCACGAGATGGGGCGGGATTGAGTCTAGCTGGTTAAGAGGGTGTGTAACCAGCGATGGGGGTTCTTTTTGTCGTGACAAGGGAAAGAAAAGAAGAGGGGGGTCATCTGATTTTGGAGACTAGGGTATTGACTGTGATATCTGGCCCAAGTGAAGAGTGACGACACTTCCCGATATTAAGTCCTCACTTCGTTACGCTGCGAGGTGTGTGTTACTCACATGCCTAGAAACGGGAGAGATATTTGTGTGAAACGAGCGAGAACGGCTGATAAAACAATTATCACCGCCGAAGTCTTCAGAAGTGCAGCAAACAGGACAGAGCGGGCATTTCTTCTTTCGACGTGGATCGACTGAATCCATTTGGGATTTTCAAGACGGCTCGTGAACGACGCTGAGTCTTCGTGTTGTACGGTGAATACATGATTGCTTAATTAACTCATCGGAGAAAGTAAGTGGACACATTTTTTTTGGAAGGATTGACATTGAAATTCATCTTCTGTTTAGTGCACCAACGAATGGGCCCCAACGTTAACAATCGATCCAACTTTTGAATTATTTGACGGACTCACGTACTTTTGTGAATTGTATTTTTTTCTCGAGTGTTGAACTCACCTGGGAGGGATGAGGTATTGTTAGTTTGTTTTTGGGTTTTCTGGTATTAGATAGTCCTGAGGGGAAATAAGGTCTTTGACCAGGGTTTTAACTGAGTTGCTATTTATTCCAATAGACAAAGTTAAAAGGAGAATGGAGAAGAGGTTTATGTTTTTTTCATTTGACCATTATTATATTATTGTCATACAATAAATCATTATTTTGTTTTCTTGTTACAAATTTGTAGTCTGGGTTTCATTAAGACTAGAGAGGCAAGTTACCGCTAAAGTTTAAAACTGAAAGTAAAGACGTTACCGGCCTAATTCACCATTCAACTGCCGGGGATCCAGGATTCTTGTTGAATATACAATTAAATTAACCCCTAAGGGTTAAGAATAGGGTTACACTTCCATGTTAAAATCTTCATTTCCTATTATGTGAGTTTCTACTAACTGAACAATTGCACAGTTGTACTTTTCCAATTCTCAAGCAAGTGTAAGTCTCCATCATTTTTCACTGATCTCACATTCCAGGTACCTTTACTGGTTTTTATTATAGGTGAGAGTATTCGATTTGAACTCAAATGTACAGTAACATTATTACCTGTGATATCAAACATACCCTGCTTGTGCTTTACAGGCATGCCATCATACTTTCTGTTTCTCTGAGATGAGGAAATGGGTTTACTGTTCTTTGGCTCTTCTGCTATAACCAATGGCATTAACCCAGGTAGTGTTTGGTTGTATGTATATTTTGTGTGCGTGGAAGTGAAGATCTGTGATATGGTTTGCATATTTGTAAATAGAGATCCACAAAGGGAGAAAATGAGTCATTTATCTTAAAATATTTTTTTATTCCTAAGCTTTCAATCAATCTGCCAGGTGTCATCATCATAGGAAAATGATTAGACATACAGGAATAAAAGGCAATTTATAGTTGGTGAAGAGTGGGGATGGAGGGGGAGGTTGTAAGGGAGGGTTGGGGTGGATTAGTAAGGTGGGGTTTGGAAGGTGTCGGTCATAACGTATTTTTTATTATTTGGATGTTCTTCTTTTTAAGCCTGCATATTTTGGGTTCATGTGTGTGTACAAATAAATAAATCATATATTCAACAAGCCATCCGGTTTCGTAATGTAGAATCAATCTTCTACTTGTGAAATCACAGTAAAACAGGAAATACAAAGTAGTATTGATGGATCCAGCACAGCAAGGAGTTACAGCGGTTATGAAATCCACTCGCATTTTAGCCAGCAATGACAAAAGGGTCAACATTTAAACATTAATTGATTTGTAACCTTAACCCATTATATAGACATACCTAGGCTACATTGGATACTTTGGCTAGTTGATAAATAAGTACAATGTAGGTACACTGAAATAAGAAATATTACATTTTAAGATATCTCTAAATATTAATTTGCCTTGCCTTAGGAAAATGTTATGGCAGATCTTTTTTTTCCAGATACCCGTAAATAGACATAACAACCCAATCACCCTTTTTAAAGTGGCGTATTTCAATGGAAGCCAGAGCACATCCTACCAAGAGCCAGAGCTGCCCGGGACTCTAGGCACAGGGAGAATAAGAAAACTCCATGCACACAAACAGACAGCTAGGGTTTGAACACAATCTCCTGTACCAGTAAGGTAGTAGCACTAATCACTCTGTGACAGGTGTCTGGTCACACTTACAGGTAATCTAACTTAGACACCATTTAAATATCTGACTACGCCACCCAGTTTTATTAAGAGACTGGGAACTCCTGAAATTTACCAATAATACCACACAGGTTTCTTTAAATTGGGCGGTGAGTAAACACACAATGAAAGACACAACAGTAATTTCAGGAAAACCAACAGTAACTTCTATTACACTAGACAATAATAAGTACATTAAAAAGATAAATGAACATAAACAAAATCTAACAATATCATGTTCAAAATTCCCTTTTTTCGAAAGAAGGAAAGCACACAGTCCACACTCTAAAAGTCCATTAAAAGCAAAAATTGGAGGATACACCCTTTAGTGGTGCAGAGTCCAGTTTGCGCACTGCGTTACCCCAACACTTAGTTGTTCAACTGTCCACGGATGCACTCTTTTCACAGGACACTCGTTTCCCAACAGAAGTTGTGTCAAACTGTTGAATCCCTGTCAGCGTTTCTTCGTCGTTCCCTTTTTTTCAACTCTGGGCTCCTTGTGTTGCTGTGACCTAGGCACGCCTTATTTCTCGTCTGCCAGCTTTGCTTGGTCCTTCCATGTGGCTTCCCTCTCTCGCTGGACCCACAACCGGCGTCTCCTAGTAGAGCTGTCTCTTCCTCCCTGGAATTATTGCCGTCCTTGTGCCTCACGTCGGCCAGCCACGTACCTTTGTCAGCCTACGAGCCCCTGTGCTCTGTCCGAGTGTCTTGGCAGCATTCTCAGTGGACTGTCCCCTCTGCCTTCTGCTGCCAGGAGTTTGTATCTACTTCAGTCCCTGCCATTATCAGTTCTGGACAAACAGATTAAACAATGGTACAACTGCATTTCCTGGGTTTAACAATTAATGAAAACACAAGTTAAAAAAGGAATTGTTACCAATCATGAATTAGTACAGATATGCTGATTAGAAACCGATATTTCCAAGTCAGGTAAATACAGACATCCTCCAAGGCCACACTTCAAAGTGGCGACTCCTTTGCAAGACAGCAAATACTTACACAAACAATCCTGACATAATCAGTAACTGGATTATCCAGGATGCCCAAGGAAGCAGCAGTTCTGTTATCACATGTGGTATTGTTTGTAAACCTCAACCAGCCATAAGCTTCAAAGTGGTGACTCCTTTGCAGTACAACAAATAAATACATCCTGCAGACAGCCTTTTAACTTCTCACCCCCCAGTCCCAACAATG
>JANRMT010062791.1:252263126-252289853 GCA_026402145.1 Polypterus bichir lapradei
CTCTGGGTCATCACTATTTTCTCTAGAGGCTGGGTTTCCCATTGTCCAAAACCCATATATGGGAAGTCCAGGTGGAGATGGTTCCGCCGTTGGGGTAGCTGTGGTACTTTGTGGAGACAAACAACAAGGCTTTAAAGCATTACGGTGCACATTTTTCTCTCTACCACCCCCTTCTGGCAGGGACCCTCACACTATGGCAGACATCCTCCAAGGCCAGACTTCAAAGCGGTGACTCCTTTGCAAGACAGCAAATACTTACACAAACAATCCTGACACAATCAGTAACTGGATTATCCAGGATCCCCCAAGGAAGCAGCAGTTCTGTTATCACACGTGGTATTGTTTGTAAATCTCAACCAGCCATTAGCTTCAAAGTAGTGACTCCTTTGCAGTACAGCAAATAAATAAATCCTGCAGACAGCCTTTTAACTTCTCACCCCCCAGTCCCAACAATGGGTGCCTAATGGAACCACCCAGTGCACAAAAAAAATGTCCCCCTCTGACAACTCTTTCATCATAGTGCTCAAAATATCACCTTTACTATCAGATTGAAAGAAATTATTAAAGAAAAAATGTCTTCACTATTTTTAGCAATAATACAATTAGCAGTAAATGTAATTTCACATCCATTTTCTTAATTTTTACTGCTACTTCAGCCAAATAATTATTTGAAACATATGTCAGTTCCTAGAAGCACACATATAATTACAAGTGCAGTTAATTCATTAATGCATTGAACCTCATTAACATTATAAAAATAGATGCCTTTAGTGTTGCCTAACTGTGTGAAAAGTGAAAATATGTGAAGGATTTTGCCATTGAGTAGCTCTGATTAAAAAAAGAAATCTGAAAAATGTCATTTGTGTAATAGAAACCATAATTAAACATTGGAATCGCATAATAATTATTAAATGCATTATCTGTTCCTCTATTATCAAACTCACTTAACCCAGGGTTGTAGGGGATGAAGACAATCCTGGATGTGCTCCAGTCCATTGTGGCTCAGATTTATATGTTTGGGAAGTAAGAGACAATCCAAGTACAAGAAAAACCCAAGCAAGCACAGGGAGAATTTGCAAGCTAAACACAGTGTTTTACCTTGGAATGAACCCCAGGTCACCATACATGCATTATTATAAAGCTACTTATGTACATATTACAGCCAAACACGTCTAGCTGTCATTTAAATAAGTCTTTCTAATATCACTGGTGGGAGGTTGCAAAAACAGCTTTAAAGGAAAATTTAAAAATTGTTTCCTGCATATGTTTGCCAACAAGAAGATGAGATAAATCAATATTACAGTCTTATGTATTTGGAAAGTATTCAGAGCATTTATTGTTTCTAAATGATTACTTGAATAATTAATTGCAAATATAAAATACATTTATATAAAATTCATAAGACATAAAATAATTTGGCCCAACACATAATGTGTTAGTAAATATAATACCTGACAACAACACTAATTATAACTGGACTACTGAAGGAAGTCACAAGCAACTTCATTTAAGGTGACATAGTAGTTTTTAAATAAACTGCCTTTTTATACAAGCAAAATTAATGACATACAGTGGTGGCTCATACTTCGAATGATTCTAACGTAGCTCAAACACCATGTCCAAGAGAAATCTGACCCAGAGTTCGAATAGTGCTTCTACATTTGAACTGTGCATGCAGTGAAGAAAAAGCAGCAACAGATGGCGCTTACACACTGAGCGTAAACGTCATCAGTTGTGTGCCCAAGTTGTCTCTCGCTCTCGCTGTGTATTTTGTGTTACGCTTGTGTGTTTTCAGTGCTTTTTTCAGTGCTTTTTTGCTTTTATTTTTGGTGTTTTGTTATATATGCAACCCCTATATATTAATCTATCTATGTCCTGGGTATGACGTGCAAGCAAGCCCTAGGGAGCCCCATACCCGGAAGAGTTGAAACTGTTGGAGAGCCAATGGTCCTGAGGCATTTCAGTGATGGCACTCTCAGAGATGCACAGACCTGGGACTGGCCAGATCTCTGGTCTGGTCACTCTGATGGCTATCATACTCAGGGAGTAGCTGTTGCTCTGGTAGTTCCACCCTTGCCGATGGTGTCTGATGTCACTCATTTCAACGACCATATTATGAGACCCAGTGTATGCTCTGACTGCGGTGACGTTATTTGTAATTTTGCTCAGTCTTTGATTGGTGCCTCCAAGGTGACACTCCTTAGGTCATAGGTGACTCCAATATGAGCACTGACAATGACAGGGCTGATTGTAAGGATTATGTCAGTCTCCATGGGTCTGGTGATCATGGTGAAATTGGCTCCATGTTTCTTGACTTTGCAAAGGGTCAGTGGCTGCAAATCGCTGGATCCTGGTTCCAGCACCCTGAGCTGCATCATTGGACTTGGTGCAGTGAAGGAGATTGATCACAGACTTGTTCTTGCCACTCTGAAGAACCAGCTTAGGTTCAGTAGGCGACCGCCTACTAGGAGAATGAGGCTGGAACTGGCCAGACTCCAAGATCAGGCTATTTCTAATGAGTTTGCACATAGTTTGTGTGAGGAACTTGCAGACTTGGGTGTGACTGCTGATCCTAATGTGATGTTGGAGACCTTTCATGACAAGACCCTTAAGGTTGCTTATGGTCGTGTTGGTGTTGCTTCTGGTGTTCCCAGAAGGGGGTGTTTCATCTCGCAGGGTGCCCTGGATATTATCAAGAGGAGTCGCAGCACATGGCTTGATGGCAACTCCTGCCTGTATCGGGAATTAAGAAGGCTCTGGCTTCCGGCTAGGACTTTGGACATCTCACGGTTTTTGAGACTAATCCTCCAATTAGCTGTGAACCACCCAGTCTTCCTGAGATTGCGCAGGTAATGAACTAGCTTAGGGCAGGGGAAGCTCCCGGAATCTGTGGTATCCAGGGTGAACTTGTCATGCTACTATCCTTTTTCTAAGCTGTAGATTAACACTCATTAAAAAAAATCTTTTGATTTCACCATATTTGATTACTGGACCTTCACCAAATGATGTGAAAACTGATTTATAGAGTAGATGTATGTGCTGGGTACTAGTTGATGCAGCATGACAAAATAACCATAAATTAAAAAATTAAAAATGCAAAACAAGGTTATTTTCAATTACATTTATAAGAGTGCTGTGCAGGACATTTTTTTTTCTTCCAGACATCAGCACTCTGTTTTGATTTAAGAGTCTAAGCAGGCCACCAATTGTGTGCATTTGGGACCACTGTAATGAACCTCACTAAAATTGGGAATGGAATCCTGCCTTGTTCCCAGTACTGTCAGGTTAGGCTGCACATGCCCTGGCTTGGATCAAGTGGTTTTTTAACTGTTAATTTTTTCTGAATGTGTGTGTATTGGTGTATTTGTTAGCGACAGTGCAATGAATCTGTACCCCCCCATAACCCTCTTCCTGAGTCTGTATTAGATTTTTGCCTTGCATTCAATGCTGCTGGGGTAGACAGCACAGATTCATGGTTGGTTCGAAAATATTCATTTGCTTTGAATGTGTGTGTGTGCATGTGTCTGTGTATGCTAAGGAGCTCCACATTTTTTAAGAGTAAAGTGGATAGTGTGACTGTGTGATTTCACAGACTGAATGGAAGGGCAGTTCACTTCTGAGACTTAATAAAAACTGTAATTAGCACACAGTAGTTAACATTTGAAGGGGATCTGCATACTGTCAGTCTATAGTCAATAAATGTAACATATACATGATAAAGTTGAACAATTACAAGTAGCAGATACAGAAGATGTAAACAAAAGTACATTAACTTAAAGTAACCAAAATTTTCATAAAAGCTGTCCACTTGATAGTGTGCACTGAACTCCCCCCAAAACTGCATTTACAGCTGCCTCACTCTCCTGCTCACCCTATATTCCCACATGCATGACTGTGTCCATAAGTGTCTTTGCACCATACTAATAGAGTAGCTCCCTGTTCAGGAATGTTTTCTTGCATTGAAACCACCATTAATCACTCAGTATCAAAACAGAAATAAAAAAATGCATTTAAAGCTAAGTACAGAAATTTGGAGCCAATCACCTTTTAGTTGAATATATAACTTCAAGTTTTATGTGTTATGAAAACCTGCACACACATTGAAAGGAAGTGCAATCTCCACATTGACACTGACTGCATTCTGATTTGAACCCACAACTTTGTTTCTACAAGGCAGTGCTTAACAATTTTTTTTTTCAATTACCATAATGTTTGCTCTATAACTAATTTGCTTACCAATATGCAGCAAAAATTCTTGTAATGTCTTAATACCGAAAAGCATTAAATTCTGTCAAGCTTTTGCTGATTGTGAGAGGTACCTACTACATATGCACAAATATAGTTTTGGTTTTACTGCATCACGCAGGAACTCTGAGAAATAGACATTTATATGTTTACTGACAATAACGTATTTAGTCACGTTTATGTTTCACATAAGCTATTAAATTCAACAGAATTAAAAGTGTTTTGCTCCTGATTTTCTTTTGTATTCAATGTCTGGTGCATCATGTTGCAGTGTTCAACAGTGGTCAGCAAGCATTGACGAATTCCAGTTGCCCTGGTACCATTTCTCCATCGTAGCAATGTCCTGGTGAAACCTTTCACCGTGTTTGTAACTGACAGCACCGAGATTTGCGGGGAAGAAGTCCAAATGTGAGTGGAGGAAATTAATCTTGAGTGACATGTTGCACTTCATTGTCTTGTATGCTTTGAGAAGTTTGTCTACTAGCTGAATGTAGTTTGGGGCTCTGTAATTGCCCAGAAAATTGTCAACAACGTCTTTGAAGGCTTTCCAGGTAATTTTTTCCAGCCCAAATAACAGATCTTCAAACCGCTTGTCACTCATAACATGTCTGATCTGGGGGCCAACAAAAATGCCCTCTTTGATCTTGGCATCAGTTATTCCTTGTTCAGTGTTTTCACGAAATTCTTCATGAGTCCCAGTTTTATGTGAAGAGGAGGCAAAAATATCTTTGTCGGGTCAACAAGTGATTCATGTGCCAAATTTTTCTATTATGGAACTAACTTTTTATGGAGTGACCAGTTCTGTTGAGAATAGTGCGACTCTTTGGCACGGCTGTCCCATTCACAGATGAAACAACAGTACTTTGTATAGCCAAGCTGCAGTCCTAGTAACACAGCAACGACTTTAAGATCTCCACAGATATTCCAGTTGTTCCTGCTATACTGGACATGCTTCAGCAACAGTTCCATATTCTGATACGTCTCTTTCATGTGTGCTGCATAGCCAACAGGTACTGAAGGATAAATGTTGCCATTGTGTAGCAGAACAGCTTTCAGGCTTAACAGTGACGAATCAGTGAACAGACGCCACTCTTCCGGGTTGTGATCACAACCCAAGGCCGAGAACAATCCTTCAATGTCACAACAGAAACAGAGACTGTCGACTTGTGCAAAAAATTTGGTTATATCATGATGTCGGCCTCGAAACACAGAAATGTTAGTAACTGGTGACAGCAAACACCATTCTTGCAATCTCGAACTCAACCAAATCATTCAATTCAGACTGAGGTATCAGATGTGGATCACCTGATGAGCACGGTTCAAAATCCGGGTCAATGTCACTGTCAGTACCCTGCATTGCAGTTTCTTCATCTGGTTTGTCTATGGTCCAATCCTCTGGTGGCTTTGGAATTAGAAGACTGTTGTCATGTGGCACAGGTCTCATTGTTGAAGGCAGATTAGGATATTCAAATGACTTCTTGTTCTTGGCAGAGAAACAACACACATTAGTCAAACAGAAGTAACAGTCCGTCACATGGTCTTTCTGTTATCTCCATATCATCGGAACAGCAAACGGCATCGTATTTCGAGTGCCTGACAGTGCATGTCGCACAGCAAATGTGAGGCGCCCATTCCTTGTCTTGATCACCAATTTTGCAGCCGAAATACAGATAAGCTTTCTTCAGAAGAGCAGTCATCCAACATATCTGAGGCGCAAGTGTATATTCACCACAGATGTAGCAGAATGTATTGCGGCTGTTACGACATTGACAAGACATATTGCCCGACACCAAAACGTCTATAGCATCAAGCTTACTTACTGTTATATTGCTACAGATACTATACTTTACTATACTGATATTATACATACATACTGGCTATATAAACCAAATGAGCAGGAACGGTGTATGCAAGCCACCTTTATAGCATGCTGAGACAACGTCAAGCTCATTCAGACCTGCCCAGGCATGACCAGAATGTCAACTTCCACAGAACAGCTTCCAACCTGGCCTGATTCCATGCCTGGACATGCCTAGGCTGCACAAACCGTTGTTAATAAGTCACTTACGGGAGCAAAAATGTTTGGATACAAATATAAGAATAAATCATGACAAAACTGAAACGGTACGTGATGGGTAAATTTTGATGTGATATTCGTGATAGTACTCAAAAATCTATAAGAAACACCCAACAGTGTTCAAGAAGCAAAAACTTTGTTGTATAGTGTAACCTAAAAAATAGAAAATGTCTTCTATTATTCATAGGCAGCTAAATAACTGGGGATTATCAGGTAAAACAGAGAGCATATGCAGACTGCTCAAAGACAGTGATCTGGCTCAGAACTGAACCTATGTAATAATGTATACTTTAAAATACTGCACAGTTCCAACAGAAGAGGAGAAAGGAAACACACACACACACATTTTATGACACCTGGTACATATTAGCTGTGTTATTCACTGAGTGCCCCAGCCACACTAGATATGATTTATTAAGATGGGCTTGATTGTCATGGTTCATGAGGATGATACCTTCCACTTGTCCAAATACCTGAAAGCACTGATCATAGCCCTGTTACAGTCATTGGGGGATTGACTGTGTAAAAGAATTTGGGGAGCAGCAGAAAAGTGTATGTGCTCTGTTCAGCAAGCAATTCAGCACAAACAGACAAAGAGTCACTTTGAGCACACTTGTAAATGTACTCACTTTATGTGCACTTATTTATTTATTTGAGCTACATCATTTGTATGAAAATGTGCTACTGTATATAAATAAATTCTGTTGTTATTTACACATTTGCTTTATCATGTTTTCAAATGTACTTAATACAAAATGTACCAATTTAAACTCTTAGTTTATTTTATCAATTGGTAATAGGAAGAAATGTCAAAACCAGCTATACAACTGTTGCATGTAACCTCTTAACTTTTTCACTGTCCATACTGTACATCACATATTTAAACATAGAGACCTAGCTGACTGGGATTGTCTTTACTTCCTAACCATTATTTCAGACCATTTTTACTACTAATAGAGAGTTTTCCAAGAACATCCTCCCTTGCCCTTAAAGGATCTGAGCTAGAATTATATTTATGTGCATCAAAGCCAATCGCATCAAATTTAAATAACACAAGTATTATATAACCTGGGTGAGTTCATGCAGTCTTCATTCAATTGCATTAGCAAAGGCAAGAATGCTGGTGCACATTCCCAGATGGCTTCTTTTCTTTAGGTACAAATTTGATATCCTTAATTAAAAAAATTAAAGAAAAAGCTTAGAAAGTCTCCAGCAGCTAAGCAGCAGATATAAAGTTCATAAAAGTGTCTCAGGCTCCTCTTAAAGTGCCCATTTTTACCACAGAAGCGACCGCTTCATTTTTCCAACAAACTGCATCTAAACTGAAAAAAACTCTAATAAAAGGAAGCTACTCCTTCCTCTTTTTTCATAAACAAAAACCTGGCTTACAGTTTCCCAAAACAAACAATGTTTCTGAATCATTGTCACAATGACCATAGGCCATTTTTGAAAAGCAGTGTCAGATGTACAGCCACATTATCACATTTTCCAAACCTTCTCCTGCTCTGCAGTTGTGCTACAGAAGCATCAAATACAGATTCAACAAATCTTCAATACAAAAAAAATTGCTAACTAAAATTTCCTCTAAAACACTACCAGATCAAAATCAGTTAAGCAAATTGCACCTAAATGTTACACTATAAATACATTTTCTAACCTCTTAAAATTAGAAAGTGCTTATTTTGCCATAACTAAAAAATGTACACAAACTTACACTTAAAAAACATTAAAAGTATTTTCTGTCATTTAAATATCATTAATGGTATTTGTGTCCTTTTTCATGACGATGACTGAATTATAAGCCAATTTAGATGTCCTAGAGCCATCCTCTTGCAGGTGCGATCTGAATTAGAGACTGCATTGCAAAGCCCACTGTACATAAATCACTCAATCTTTGTTCTATCACAGGTTTTAACAACTGGGTTCAGGAAAATGGATGCATGGCTGGACGGATGAACATCAGAATGTTACTGACACATTACTGAGATGTGCAATGAAATGAGATTTTCTAATCCTGGCACCTGGAGTCACTAAAATGCCAACACCAAAAATGTCTTCATAGGACAAACAGATGGCCAAAACATTCTATAACTGTAAGACAATTTCTACTGCAAGTTTGAATTTTATAAATTCCGACTTTTGTCTAAAAATTGGCTTACACGCAAGCATAACCAATTCTTATAAATGAGGCACCTGCAGTTTTGGTTTAGGAGGTAAATAAGGACACACCTGTGTATTGGGACATCAGCATTACTAATACAATGCAAGAAAATGTTTTTGAAAATATGTTGTTGAGTGGTCTTGATAAACAGTTGCACATATTAGTCAATGTAGGAGTTTATTTTGTTTAATTATATTTGGTGCTTGAGTATTAGTAGTTTTATTTATCCATACCTGTTGCCTGCTTAGTAAAAAAGATATACTTCTTTCCTCATGGGCTTTTATAACTTCTACTTCTACAGAAACTATTGAATTTGTTCAAGTTATCTAGCCATTCATGAGTCAATTGTTTTGCTTCAGCATAAGGCAGCCGGAGTACCCACCGCAGTGCTAAATAAAAAAGCCACTGAAATGTCAATCAAAGATATCTCATTTCATTAGTTTTCACAATTGAACCAAGTGCTTAAGGGCTTTTGTACATGTTCTATTTACAATAAAGTCAGGGCTGAGTACTTCAGACTGCACTTGTAGGCCATTTGAATTGTTCTTTCTGAGACCATTATGAGATTGTGTGCTCACTGCTGATCATTTTCAAGTCATTAAATATTGAACAACTTCACAGTTATGGGGGAAAAGCAAGATACAGATAAAGACACTGGGCTGCAGGGCAAGATAAAGACAAGGCTTTGCAGAATACATATAGCAATCCACATTAAAATCCCATTCAGCCAGTTCTGTGAAATTGAGATGTGTGACCTTATGCATGAAGGAGTATGCAATTGCATTTTATTGAGTACAGTCATAGACCGCATTGTGGAAACTGATGATATTTTAAGGGTGGCATTCAAAATGATTTATCTTGAAATCTTAGTGGAAACAGTTCACTGAGATTTTCCTTTGCAAAAGAAACTGCCATGCTAGAATGTAACATAACAATAATAATGCAATATAATAACATAATCATGTTAAAAGTTTTTGTTATATTGAATCTAAAACTTTGTGTCTCAAGTAGTATATTTATATTGAGCAATATAGATAGAGCATTTTAAAATAATCACCCTAAACTAAAAAAGTTAGCCTAAACATTTGAGTACAGAATTAACATTTTGAGTCTTTAAACATTTGTGTGTATGGCATGTGAAATACTGTTTTCTTCTTGTGAGGTTACTATAAAACACAGACATATTAAAATATTTCTTCTGTCCAGCATTCTAAAAAGCCATGATACTGTGTAATGTTGTTAGAAATCCAGCTGGGCTTGTAACAGTTTATTGTAGGTGCTCCATGTCAACACCCTTATCATACTGACAATGACTATATGCTATCCAGTATACTGGATTTCTGCATTAGAAAACAAGGAAATACTGTATGTTACTGGAGTTTCTACAACTGTATTATGACTAATGTTGAAAAAATCATCTAAAGTAAACTATTTCTTCAAAATTTAACTAGTTTTTGGTTTTTACACTTACAGTCTATTTCTATATTAACCTTCACTCTCATATTGTATTTTTAATGAAGAGAAAGATGTGCTGTGTGGATTGAATATTCATTTCAATCATACCAAGAACAATTAGCATAAAATATTATATAAAAAGATATTTTTAATATGAATGTATAATAGTTTAACACCTACACACTATATACTATGTACAGTAGACCATAGTGAATTATTACTCACATTGCCTCAGCATTAGATGACAGTTTTTAAAAAGGGCATTGCTTGATCCACTTGTACTATAGAACGAAGCTAATGATATTTGCAAACTAATTTACAAATCAATGTGACAGCCAAACACGTATTATGAGAGACTTTATAGAGTACATTAGGTGAAACTGCCACAGCAAAATCTTCCTTGACCAGGTGATGATGATGCTACATTTACATTTAGGGCACTGCCATGTTTTGGATAGTGTGGTAGTGTTTTCCAGTTCAATCTGAAACACGACTGAAACAAATAATGGTCAAAAGGCTGGAACTTAAAAGGTGGTGTGTTGAACCAAACAGCACAATTTGGAACTGTTTTGAAAGTGTGACTGGGATGCTGTCATTAGCAGACCACAAAATGTCAACAGAGTGTAACTACAGCCCACAATATCTATGGTGTCAGTCACGTTACACCACAGCATCATGAAATGCCCACAATATCAGTCATGAAATGCTAACATATGCCTAGTTACACTATGGTTAAGATTAGGGTTGCATGAAGGTTATTTAACTAAAAGATTAATTCATGACTGACGCAGTAAGCTTTACATGACCTATGTCTGCAATTAGACCCATCCCAAAAATGTTGATGAGTCAGCTGCAGCTATTTCTTATACTGTATAAGTTTTTGCAAAGATACAACTATTTTAAAATAGAAATGAAAGAACATTTGCTTCTTGGGAGACAGAATAACATTGACCTGGACATTTAATTAATCAGCATCTCAAGTTTGTCACAGAATCGTTTCATCACCTGTTTACTGTGTCAGATGGGTAAATGAAGATGCATTAACCCATTTATGCCTAAGGAGTCTGTGCATGAAATTGAAATGTTGCGTAGAAAAATATAAGGAACAAGAATTTGAAGAGAAAAAAAAAATTATTACATTCCATTGTTGAGTTATGTTGCGTTCCAAAATTGGAACACTAGGCAAATCCACTTCTTACATTATACATAACGTATAAAATTACCTGACTGTCGTTCCAATAATGGAACACGAGGCATCACCATGTCTCTCTAATACATTTTTCAGCATTTAGACTCTCCAGGCATCTCATTTGTAAAACTTTGCACAGATTTGAGTGTGAAAATAAGCATAAGCCAAAAACGAGAAAATTTGCATACTAAAAAAAAATAAGTAAAACCTGGCGCAGGTATATTTCTATGCAATTTACCTTTATCAATCACAGTCACCTTGTAAAAGCTCGTATGTAAATGCACCGTGAACCCTGCCTGATTGCCACCCTGAAACAACCATGAATGGTGTATGGTAATCAACTTTCTTTATATACAATCACAATGCTGCGGAACTTCATTGGCTCCCTTCTAATGCATCGAGACACCGCCACGTGCATTCAAGAGTATTTGGCTACACTCTGCAACAGAGAATTTCATTTACGGCATTATATCCTGTTCGTTCTGGCTGTCAGGCAAAGGCGTAAAGTGACAGCGTGTGAGCGAGTAGCTGCTATTATTTGGCATATATAATGATCTGATTGCTGTAACAGTGACTAGTACAGGCGATATGAAAAATCGAGGGTTTAGCCAGTTTCCTTACTAACAAGTCAGCCATCACATACACTACCATTATATCTGTCAAAGCTACTTTGCCTCACAATAAATGGATTACAGGTTGACCCAAGCCTTGAGCCATGACGTCTGTCAGTCTCACTCACTTTGTGCCATTATTGCAATATGAGTGCAGTAAATTGCTCCAATTACATTTGAAAACCGGACATTGCTGCAATTTGCCTTTTTATGTTGGTAAAAACATGTGATGTTTTATTCAGGTTCACAAACAGCATACTAAAACAGGATATAGCACCTTGCTTCTAGCACACCTGGCATGATGGAGTGAAGCCTGGCTGAGATATTCCTGACCTGTTGGCCAGTTCTCTGAGAAGTAGCAGTAGGGAGCGATAAACAACTGTCAAATAACCAAAAAAGCTTTTCAGTGCAAATGCATAGGATTGGCCCGCTTAAAAGGGAACTAAAATACAGTGCACCATACTCATCACTTTTGAGCTGTAATATGTTTGTTACATCAATGCACATTATAATAACGGCTTGCCGATATAAATTATTTTAGGCTTGAGTTGTCATGTAGCTACTTTGGCTACATTTCCCTACTTAATCAAATGTATTGTCACTTCATAGTTTCTCCACAATGTTTTGTACAAATATGTCAGAGTTGCCATAAATATACAAAAGTTCTCTAATCAAGTTTTCTTTAATAAATCCTGTTGTTGGGATTGAAAGCTGCATATTCAGAATTCATTGCATATACAGGGTTTATAAATCTGACCCCAGGCACTTATGCTAGGATTCTATTTGTGGATTTTAGTTTAACATTTAACACAATTATGTCTGATGTTATCCACACCAAACTGCAATTTATGAACTTGGTTATGCCAAAGTCCATATCCCTGAGTATGGGATTCCCTTAAAGGTCTGTTCTGTCACACTCTACACCAAGAACAGCCTCTTCAGTGATATGTTTGTAAAATGACCGCAGTTTCCCTATGACAACACCCTAGTTGCTTCTATCACAGACAGGCAGTGCTTGAAGTGGGCTGGTACTCATTGGTACGCAGTACCAGCACCTCTTGTAAATTCCATACAGAGTACTGGCACTTTTTGTTAGCATACCACTGTGGTGCCCAAAGCATCACACATTCCCCCATCCACGGCGCTCTATGATCGAATGTCAATGTATTGAGATGACCGAAGTTTCATGTGGGACGTACCTAGAGTACAGATAGCATTTCTTTGCATACCACTGTGGTACTTTAAGCACTCTTCAGTTGAATGATACCAGCATTACTCAAGCTCCACTTCAAGCATTGCAGACATGGATGAGTTGCAGTATCTAGTGGAGATAGCTGGGTTGGCTAGGTGGTGTACCATTAACAATTTAGACCTAAATATTCAGAAAATAGTGCAAATGGTTGATGATTTTAGAAGATATTGAACCTCACTGACCATGACACATCTGGTTATACAAGGTGTAACCACCAAAATAATGGAATCTATTTACAGTACAAGTTTGCCATTTTCATGTCAAAGTTATTTTTTCACAATCATGACCTACATTGATTTGACCCCATAGACCCCATTTTGAACTGCAACAACAGTCACAGTATTTTCTTTTAGTTTATACACTGCAAAAAATGAAATCTAAGCAAGTGGAGAAGTATTTACAGGTGCTGGTCATAAAATTAGAATATCATGACAAAGCTGATTTATTTCAGTAATTCCATTCAAAAAGTGAAACTTGTATATTAGATTTATTCATTACACACAGACTGATGTATTTCAATATTTAGTTGGGGCTCCTTTTACCTGGATTACTGCAGCAATGTGGCATGGCATGGAGTCGATCAGTCTGTGGCACTGCTCAGGTGTTATGAGAGTCCATGTTGCTCTGATAGTGGCTTTCAGCTCTTCTGAATTGTTGGGTCTGGCGTATTGCATCTTCCTCTTCACAATACCCCATAGATTTAAGGTACTGGTAGCTTTGGCACTGTGTGCAGGTGCCAGGTCCTGTTGGAAAATGAAATCTGCATCTCCACAAAGTTCGTCAGCAGCGCGAAGCATGAAGTGCTCTAAAACATCCTGGTAGATGGCTGCGTTGACCTTGGAAAACTTTACTTGAAACTTTACACTGGACCTCAAGCAACGTGGATTCTGTGCCTCTCCTCTCTTCCTCCAGACTCTGGGACCTTGATTTCCAAAGGAAATGCAAAATTTACTTTCATCAGAGAACATAACTCAGCAGCAGTCCAGTTCTTTTTGTCTTTAGCCCTGGCGAGACGCTTCTGACGCTGTCTCTTGTTTGAGTGGCTTGACACAAGGAATGCGACAGCTGAAACCAATGTCTTGCATAAGTCTGTGCGTGGTGGTTCTTGAAGCACTGACTCCAGCTGCAGTCCACTCTTTGTGAATCTCCCCCACAGTTTTGAATGGGTTTTCTTCCACAATCCTCTCCAGGGTGCAGTTATCCCTATTGCTTGTACACTTTTTTCTACCACATCTTGTCCTTCCCTTCGCCTCTCTATTAATGTGCTTGGACACAGAGCTCTGTGAACAGCCAGCCTCTTTAGCAATGACCTTTTGTGTCTTGCCTTCCTTGTGCAAGGTGTCAATGGTGGTCTTTTGGACAACTTTCAAGTCAGCAGTCTTCCTCATGATTGTGTAGCCTACAGAATTAGACTGAGAGACTATTTAAAGGCTTTTGCGGGTGTTTTGAGTTAATTAGCTGATTAGAGTGTGGCACCAGGTGTCTTCAATATTGAACCTTTTCACAATATTCTAATTTTCCGAGATACTGAATTTGGGACTTTCATTAGTTGTCAGTTATAATCATCAAAATTAAAAGAAATAAACATTTGAAATACATCAGTCTGTGTGTAATGAATGAATCTAATATACAAGTTTCACTTTTTGAATAGAATTACTGAAATAAATCAACTTTGTCATGATATTCTAATTTTATGACCGGCACCTGTATGTATGTAAGTAGGATTCAGTTAGTGTTGGGAACCCGTGTACCAAATTTCTTGAAGATGGGCCCATAAGTAACAAAGACCGTTGGAAAGTTCAATATGGTGGCCGACAGTGGCGTCATACCACCGAAATAAGTACATACGAATTAGTGACTTAACAAAAATGTGTATTTATGATTATTTAGCTTACCTTAAGAAATCTTGTCAAGTAAATTTTGCTTACATCATTGGCAGATTTTTTTGCTAAATAAAATCAAAACAACTCACATTTAAAGTTTTTTTTTGTCTAGTTTTTGCAAAATGCATTTTTTTGCAGTGTTAAAATATGTTTTACTTAAGAACTCAATTTTCAACGGCAAATCAATATGCTCGTCTGAAGTGGTGTTAATAGATGGGATTGGGAAAAAATAAAAAAAAAAGGTATTGCTGTGGTGCCCTTTCTAATGCACTTTTGTGTTGCTTCTCAAATGTTTTTACTCCAGCAACCCATCATTAACTGTCATTGGAGTATGATTAACAATTTTAGTTGTTTGCAAATCAAAAAGATGTCTAGCGTATCTTGATAAATCACTTAAATCTGGGAGTTTGGTGTGTGTCTCAGCCAGTATGTTTACAGTGTTGTAATTTGTGTGTGTTTCTTGTTTCCTTTTGTTGCTAGATATGTGCAGTATTTTAAATTATACATTATACAAGGCGGAGTGGTGGCTCTGAGGCTATTGATCTGCACTAGCAATCGGAAGGTTGCTGGTTCAAATCCCATAAATGCCAAAAAGGGACTCTGCTCTTTTGGGCCCTTGAGCAGGGCCCTTGACCTGCAATTGCTGAACGCTTTGAGTAGATGAGAAAAGCGCTATATAAATGCAAAGAATTATTATTATTATTACATGGGTTACATTTTCACACAGATCACTGTTGTTGTATGTTCTGCATACGCTGTCTGTTTTCCCTAAACAATGAATAAACGAAAACAGCCATTTTCTGATTTTGTTTCCAGTTTTCTGCTTATTAATCTGTATGAGAGTTAATGACAGAGATTTACTAAAATGTGACAAGTACACCTACTGAACATTGTTAGGCAAATTAGTCAGAGACCAAATGTTATGTCAATTGAAAGGCATACTGGTTGGCACTGCTGCATTGTGGATACAAATTTATAAATTCGAACCAGTGCATTTGTCTGTGTTGAGTTTGCACATACTCCCCATGTGTGCTTATTTTTCTCAACATTCACAAAACATGTTTTTATACATATTACATTTTTCAGGTTTTATTTTGACACCTATTAATTTACTGAGTTTCAATGTAAGATAACATCCCTGGACAGAGTACTAGTTTGTTAACATGGTGAAAAGATACTCTACCCACAGAGGAATATGAGATGAGCAGGAGAGGTAGACAGTGCTAAACAAGATTTTTAAGGAGGGGTGCCAAGCATACTTACAAATGGAAAGCCTTTGTGAAAGTTTGGTTTAGTTTAAGTTAGTGTACATTTGTAAGATTATATTAGTTGTATCTCTGTGGGTCTTGTTTTCTTTTATTTTTGATAGAGATTAGTATCGCTTTCTTCCATACCTGCCAATTATAATTGCCCAGCTTCACAGAATCCATTTCAGTGGTTCTCAAGTGTCGTCCTTTGAGCCCCCTGAAGCTGCAAGTTTTAATCCCAAAACCTAATGCTTTAGTTGGACTTTGAACTTAATTAAACAACTTTTGATTTTTGAGTTTAAGTTTTTATATCAATCCTGAAATTACAAACTGGATAGGCTAAAAATTTGTAGCATGAAGCAACAATTAATTTGTCTGACAGGTAAAAAGTCATAGTTTTTGCTTTTTAATATAGATTTTTTTAATGTTATGGTTATTTAAGCTATTATTTACTAATAAGCACACAAGTGGCTAATAAAATAGCTTACAATTAGCATTCCACATTGTTTGCTCAGGTGTCAACTGCTCATCTCACTATTAATTGTCAAAAGTACACTCTACTGAAAAAGTGAATTAAAAATAAAATAACAAAACAGTAAAATAATATACCAAAAAGAACAATATTTCTTATAAATGTAAATCTGGCACTACTGCACTTTTCTGAATGCAAAATAAATGAAGAGGCAAAAATAGCAACTAATAAAATAATGAGATCAATTAAAGTTCAAAATTAGTAACTGATTATGAAATTACTTGGTACAAAAAACTGGCACTGAACTTAGGAACCACTGATCTATTTAATACAGTATACTGCATTTATACAATAATATACTATTTGTAGATCCTTTGCAAACGTTCATTTCTTTGTGCCATTTCCTGTACAATAAACACTCTAAATGTTCAGTAGACAGAAGTGACAAAGAAACTTCACGTCTTTGGATTGCTTTCCTGACTCTCCAAAGTGAATCATCCTTCCATTCAGCCTTTGAGGTTGCACAGTCCCACGATTCATTTCTCTCTAGAAAATATGAAGCTCCTTAACAAACACACACACACATTATGAGCAATTTAATACTTTTAAAGAACCAAGAAAAACAAAAAAAAAACAAAGCTAACCTTTACAACTATCATACATTTACAACGGCTGTTACAGACTGAAATCAAATGTATGTTTCTATTCTAAAATAGTAAGAGTAAAAACATCTCACTTCTCAAAACAGACTCGTCGGGGACCGAACTCATGAAGTTTTGATCACCAGTCAAAAAGTGGTCATAGAAAATGCGTGTCAATGTTGCACCCTAACTGCAGTTATATTTTTGAATAAAAGCGCATTTGTTCTGTTATATTTGTACCTTTTGTGAAAGTGTTTCTTTGATATTTGGACTTCAGGCTTTACACATTAAAAACTTTTTGTCTACATTTTTTCAATTATTAAAAACTAGCAAAATACCCACGCTTTGCAGTGGAGAAGAAATGTGTTAAAGAAGTTATGAAAAAGAAAAGGAAACATTTTAAAAACATTTGCTTTCTATTCATTTGCATAAGCACAGTCCTTCACCAGCAATTATTTAATGTTAGCTCAGACCAATGTCAATGTCAATGTCACTTTATTTATATAGCACATTTAAAACAACATAGTAATGCTGCGGCCAAAGTGCTTTACAATAATAGAATAAAAGAAAAAAACAATAAACAATAAAACATAAATAGTAATAAAATATATAAACATAAAATAAGATAGATAATAAATAGGAATGATGTTATATGATCACAAAGAGGAAAACCATCAGTATTACTGAAGGTCACTGAATGCAAGTTAAAAGAAGTGAGTTTTTAATCTTGTTTTGAACTGTTCAATTGTAGACGACTCCTTAATATGATGAGGTAGAGAGTTCCACAGGCGAGGGACAGCAGCTGCAAAGGCCCTGTCCCCCTTAGTTTTACATTTGGTACGAGGGACAACAAGAGACAACTGACCAGAAGATCTAAGCACTCTGGATGGCTGGTGTAAAACACACAGTTCAGATAAATAAGCAGGAGCGAGTCCATGTAACGATTTAAAAACTAGCAGCAAGATTTTAAAATCAATTCGAAAACTGACAGGCAGCCAGTGTAACGAAGCTAAAATAGGAGAAACAGAGTCATACTTCCTTGCCCCAACCAGAAGGCGAGCAGCAGCATTTTGGACCAGCTGTAACCTGTGTTTCAGAGATTTGTTAACCCCAGAATACAGCGAATTGCAATAATCGAGGCGAGAAAAAATAAAAGCATGAGTAGCTTTCTCAAGATCTTTAGAAGATAAAAAAGGTTTTATCTTACCTAATAGACGAAGTTGGAAAAAGCAACTCTTGACAACAGAATGTACTTGTTTCTCAAAAGAGAGGTTGCTATCAAAGGTAACACCAAGATTGCGGACTTGAGGTTTGGAAAAGGCAGAGAAAGAGCCGAGAAGTCCAAGACCAATTTGGGCTTTAGCTGGTGGACCCACTATAAGAACCTCCGTTTTATTTTGATTTAGATCAAGAAAATTATTGGCCATCCAGGATCTTAGTTCAGACAGACAGTTGTGGAGTTGATTTGTTGCAGAGTTGCAGACGGGAATATAAACCTGAGTATCATCAGCATAGCAGTGAAAAGAAATGTTAAATTTCCTAAAAATAGCTCCAATAGGGTGAAGGTATATAGAGAATAAAATAGGACCTAAAATGGATCCCTGAGGGACACCATATTTAAGAGGAACAGTAGATGAAAAAGAGGAATTTAAAGTCACTGAAAAGTGTCTACCAGTTAAATATGACCTGAACCAGTTAAGAGCAGCCCCTTTAAGCCCAACAAGATGTTCGAGCCGCATCAGCAATATTTCATGGTCAATAGTGTCAAAGGCAGCAGACAGGTCAAGGAGGACAATGACTGCCGCATCACCTGAGTCAGTAATAATAGAGATGTCATTGAACACTTTCAGGAGTGCCGTTTCAACACCATGATAACGCCTAAAACCAGATTGGTAGGTCTCAAATAAATTATTGGAGTTAAGGTGATTGACCAATTGATTATAAATAATTTTTTCTAGTATTTTGGCCAGAAATGGGAGCTGGGAAATTGGACGAAAGTTGGTTAAAACTCCAGGATCTAATCCTGCCCCCTTAGATGGGGACGGACTGCAGCATGTTTAAAAAATGAGGGCACAACCCCCGAACTAATAGAATCATTTATAATGGCTAGTAAAGATGGGCCCAACACATCAAAGGCTTCCACTAAGAGACGTGGTGGTACAATATCAAGGGGGCTGGAAGCTGGTTTAAGGGTGTCAATAGTTCTTTTTAGCATTGAAAGTGAGACTTGATCAGAGGAATCTAGAACAATGTCATGATTAACAGTAGGAAGTTCATAGCTAGTTTGAACAATGCCACGGCGGATAGTATCAATTTTGCTGACAAAGAAAGATACAAACTGCTCACATGAATGAACAGTACTATTTAACCCCATCGTAGAATGAGGGTGAATGGCCGCATTAATTGAATTAAATAAAACCCTAGGATTGTTTGAATGGCGGGATACTAAATCGGCAAAAAGGTCATGTTTCGATTTCTTAACTTCTGCCTGGAAATTGAAAAGAGAAGTCCTGAAAATCTGTTTAGAGATAGTCAGTCCATTTTTTTTCCAACGCCGTTCAGCAGTTCGACAGGCGCAGCGCAGTGATCGCGTACTTTCATTTAGCCAGGGAGCAGGTCTTACCTTATTACAGCGTATCATGGGCGGAGCAATTGCCTTCTAAAACCATTTTACAGGAGGAATTAAATTTTACGACAGAGTCATCGATATCATTATTTTGGTCATGCATATAAAGATTAGAGAAAATGGTTTTAAAATCAGATATAGTAGAAGAATTTAAAAAGCGCGAGCAGCGTGGGGGACAACTATTAGTCGGGAGATCAACAGTAATATGCAGATCCATCATTACAGAAAAGTGATCAGTGAAAGAAACATCACATAAATCAATACTATTTACTGAAATATCACGAGTAAGAACGAGATCAAGGGTGTGACCGAGTGAGTGAGTTGGCGAATTAATATGCTGTATAAAATCAAATGAGTCCAATAGTGATAAAAAGTCTTTGACCAAAGGTTTCGATTGACAACAAACGTGAATGTTGAAATCACCAACAATAAATATTTTGTCATGGGAGAGGGTGATATCAGCCAGGAGATCAGAGAATTCAGAAATGAAAGAATCATTAATTACAGGAGGTCTATAAACCACGGCAAACAACAAAGAAGGGGAGCTGCACACTTCGAAAAGTTGAAGTTCAAAGCTGCTAAACGGATCCCTTGTAAGGCTCCGACACAAGAACATACTTTTAAAAACAGTGGCAATGCCCCCCCCCACGACGAGTCAAACGAGGAGAGTTTAAAAATGAATAACCTGATGGAACCAAGTCCGTAAAACATGAAGAGTCACCATTTAAAATACAAGTCTCAGTGATGAAGAAGAAATCCAGATTATTTGATGTAATGAAGTCTTGCAGAATAAAAGTTTTATTAGACACTGATCTCACGTTCAGGAGAGCAGCCTTGATAGAAGTAGAAGAGCTCGTTGCAGGATGAGCACGGGTGAGAGTGTGAAGATTAGCAGCGTTTACTGCCCGATTGCACACCGAGGAAAAGTGATGCTGTCTTGAAATGGACAAATTAAATCCGGTGTCCAGCGCCCATGAATCAGTGATGGATTCCTAAGCAGGAGAAGATGGGTCATAGACAACTCGCAGGCATCGGGAAACAAAGCTCTGGGACTTGAGTCGGCGTTGTTTAACAGCAATTCCGGCTCTTTTCCCACGACGGCGGCGAGTGCGTTTGCGTCTCCGAGGAGCATTCAACTGACTGATACAGGTGAACACCGGCGTCCAGGTGAAGAAGTCAGGAGATGAATAAAACAAAGGTGGAGGTGCACAAAAAATCCAATCGGAAGATGAAAACTGAGAGGAAAGTAGGCCAGAAAATATGTTAAGTAAAGACTCCCGATCATAGGACAGTGATCGTTGGGATGAAATAAGACATAAAAACAAAGTTAAGACATAGACTAGAGAGACGAGCAGACTGCCAGCCACACCAGTCGGCGCCATCTTTTAGGCACTTAAAAGTTTCTCTCGCACTTTTGCTGAGTTTGTGCTAAACGCTATTCTATCCCTTACCATCTAATCTTCGTTTGCATAAGCACAGCCCTTCACCAGCAATTTTAACTCAGTTACGAAGTGATCAAAAGTCTCGTTTACTGAGAGGACCCAGGGTATAAACTTGTATCTCGCGAATATTGTATTCGTCTTGGGCATGACAAATGCAAGCGGCAGCGTGTCTATGAACTTAATTTAAAGTTAAGCTTTACACCTTGCTTTCCTATTCGTTTGCATAAGCACAGTCCTTCAACCATAAGTTTAACTCCGTTACAGCAATTTTAACTCCGTTACAAAGTGATCCAAAGTCTCGTTTATACCTCGTGTCTTCTCATTAAACTTGTATCTCGCGAATATCATATTTGTCGTAGGCATGACAAACACCAGCGGCAGAATGTCTATAAACTTAATTTAAACTTACGGTTTACACCGTGCTTTGTTTCTGCAGTAGCTGCACTTATGAATATGCTTGTATGCATCACTTGCTTCATATTCTTTTGCTGCCTTCTCAATTGTGTAATGCGTTTTTTGTTCAGCGCTCTTTGGAACTCTTCCTTGTTCTCTACGTACTGCGTTCATAGTCAGTTTACGTGAGCCGCTCTCTTGTGTGATCTTGCGATGTCCACGGCTTTATTTAATGTTAGCTAAGACCTGGCACTTAAAAGTTTCTCTCGCACTTTCGCTGAGTTTGTGCCAAACACTAGACCATCTCATCTTCATTTGCATAAGCACAGTCCTTCACCCGTGAATATTTACCTTATATGGGCAGGCACTCAATTACGTGGGAGGCGTGATGATGCAGAACACAACAAAGCCTCACACGGCGACCGAGCTGCAGGCTATGGCCGTATATATGGTCGAAAGTAGGTTCCAGTTATGACCGTTACGCATAGAAGTTTGAAATGAAACCTGCCTAACTTTTGTAAGTAAGCTGTAAGGAATGAGCCTGCCAAATTTCAGCCTTCCACCTACACGGGAAGTTGGAGAATTAGTGATGAGTCAGTGAGTAAGTGAGTGAGTCAGTCAGTCAGTCAGTGAGGGCTTTGCCTTTTATTAGTATAGAAACATGAAAAAGTTTCTGTTTTAACAATGTGTTTACATAGATCGTTGTAGACAAGGAACACACATGAAATGCATGTGTTCCAAATAATGATATTGTATTTATAAAATGTGTGATTTTGCTTGACTTCTCACTCTATACAACTCCAAGCAACTGATACGCTAGTAAACAGACTTGAGCTGAGAAAACTGTGCGCTTGTGGGGGATGTGATAGCAGACTGGTTGCTGCTTGCTGCTTATCAACACATTTAAAGGACAAAAGATGCTGACAGAGAGGTGAGAAGCGATTTAAGTTGGGACAGATCTACGAGTTTTTTCCTAGGCTCTGGTAATTCTAGTGTTAAAAGAAGCTTTTTTTATCGAAAAAGGTTTGGCAAACATAGCACATTACAAATCAGTGGCTAATTTTGTTTAGCAACTATGAATTGAAGTAACTGCAGATTTGTGTGTCATTTGGGCCTGTACTATAATATAGTAAAATGTCATGGACAGATATTCCCTACTTTGTCCCAGATGCTGCCAGTGCATTGCAAAAGCGAAACTTTCTAAAAATCAGAACCCTTAGTTCTTTGGGTATATTCAAAAGCATCCTGATATTGTTTTTCTGTTACAGCTGTATACAGTCTTCCAAAAATGGAAGCTGACTGAAAGTTTAATGGATTGTCTACCACGTGATATTTGTGTGCACCTTTTGATTCTGATGTAATTTACATTTTATCTGTGAATTATGCCACTGCTAATCACATTCTGAAACCTTTCTCTATATGCATGTGATGATAACAGAACTGTCTGCTTCCTTTGAAAATTAACAAGTTCTGGGAACATTTGTTTCTAATGAAGTACTTTTTGATAGATGGCCACAATACCATTGTTGAACCAAAGTAAATGTGTTTACACTATTTGTTCTAGAGGAGGAAATTGGCTTGCACCATTGTTTCATTGATTGCCATGTTGATCTATGCAGAAACTGAAGCATATATATATTTCTGGTAATTGGAGAATAAAGCAGAACAGAGAAGTATGGTCTGAGACTCAGGACTGCTGCCTGTTTCTTTTATGTTTTTCACCATATTGCTGTGTCTACACCCTGTAGCAACAGTGGCTTGTACCTGGCCCAGGTTCCCCTAGACCGTGAGGCCGGTAACACAAAGTTTAAAACAGTGTCTGCAAAAAATAAAAATGCAAACACATGCAAGAAGAAAAGAGTAATGGTAAACCATCAATAGTCTGCCTTGTTCGGGTTCATGGCATCAGTGAAAAAGCGGTATTTATCATTTACCTATGTGTTTATTGAAACTGATATGCTAAGCTTAAATGATACAAAGGAATTTTTAAGCAAAAAAACCCACATTCAAGGGCCATAATTAGGTATTACTTACTTGTAATTAGGTATTACCAAAAAGAAGCTTGTTAATCAGGAAAAATTGTATCACAGGGATTCATATACCCAACACTAATTATATCTAAAATTCAATGAATTGGGAATATGCATGCTGACCTTTATATGGTCATACTAATGATGTGACTTCTGCACTCCCAGGTGGTTGTGGCATTGACTGCAATAACAATGACTGCTGTATTTGCTATAAAATGGAGGTGTTTGTAAACAAACAAAATGGTGTCATGGAATATTGCTTAAAATTTAAAGTCTCTGAGGACTACAGCAAGACAACTCAGGACAACGTTGGGTTAAAAAGCCTCAATGTAGCCTAATAGAACTCCCCAAAACACTCTAGAAAAAACATGAAAAATTAATAAAAGGCATCAGTTGTAAAACTGGGCATAGTGTGTTTAAAACACTGAACACAGGGACAGGTTGGCTCACCAAAATTAAACCCTTTGATGGTATAATATAGTCTTTTATAATATTATTTTTAATCTGCAGTTTATTTTATCTTGTAATGAGTAATTATCAATGTATTTATGCTCAAAAGAGAAAGGTAGATTCACACAGCCACAGACAAAAAAAAATAATTTGGCATAGATACCTTTTTTTTGTTAATATTGAAATTAGCATGAAATGATTTATGTTACTGTCATGAATAACTTTTTTTTTCTGAGTATGATGTCGTCCCTTGCTTGAAAACGATTTTGTTTAATATTTTGGTTGTAGCTCAAATTGCCATCCCCATTCCATCTTAATTTTTGTGAGCAGGGGGCAATATGTCTTGAACAACTTATGTTAATTTAGACAGTGAATAATTCTTAGCCAGCAAGGCATGAAAGACACAAGATTTGCTAAACTGTAGAATTTTATTTTTAAAGTGAGTATTGTGTCGCCTGCAGAGGGCACTCCTGCCACCCAAACCTGACACAGACAGACGCAGGACACAAGTCGACACAGCTTTTATTTATTTTTATTTAAAGCTTTTATTTATTTTTTTTCCTTCTTCCTTGTAGTAAACACCTTCTCCTGTTTCCCACCTACACAGCACAGTTCCAAAGCATAAATACACAGCACTTTCTTTTCTTCTTCTTTCTCTTCATCTTAATCCACCTCCACTCTTCCTGGCAAGCTTTGTCTCCCTTCCTTCTGACTCTAGCTCCTAGAGTAGAGGGAGCTGGATCTTTTTATAGGGCACCCGGAAGTACTCCAAGTGTTTGGTGGCCATCTTCAAGCAGCACTTCTAGGTGTGGCAGAAGTGCTACAACAAAGGGCTCAGCAGTCCGTGCAGCACCTCCTGGTGGTGCCCAGGGAACCCACCAGGGCTGCACCAAACACTGAGCCCTGTGGGAGTCCAAGGTACTGCTGCAATCTGGGGGGCTGGGGAGGGGTCTTGCCATCTATTGCTACAGGGGACATAAGGTACTCTCCTGGTACTTCCAATATAGAGGCGTCCGAGCCAGGTAAGTGCCTCCGCCACAATTGTTAGTGATGGAAGCAGCCATTAGAAGAACTGGTTGCTTGCTGTTCTGTCAGTCAAGTTCAATAAATCTTTTGCTATTACTCTAGAGTTCCTTTTCACCTTCTTTGTTATTGCAGTTTGTGCTCTTGCTGTGGTCCTTGTGGCATAGCCACACATACTGAAGTTAGAATCAGTACTTCCACTTTTAGACAATTTGTCTCATTGTATACTGATGACTAATCAGGCCTTTAGAAATACTTTTATGGTCTTTTTCCAGCTTTATGCATCTCTACATTCTTCTCCAAGGACCTTTTATATTTCTTTTGATTGGAGTATGAGTCATATGAGTAGATTGATCAGGAAAAGTGCAGACTCTGTCATTAACTCAGCTGTGCGTGGCTATTTTTTATAAATAAGGGCATCTTAAATGCACACCTCCAGCCTCTTTTCAGTGAAACCAAGTTTTTAGCCCATACACATTAGATTGCTAGACTGTATATTTTTAAATGATTTATTTTACTATTGAAAAGAAGAAGTTCGAACATTTGTATTTTATTAGTATTAGCAAATTGTGTTTGTCAATTATTGTGACTTACCTGTAGATCAGACCACCTTGGTATGAGTAAAGAATGCAGAAATTCAAGTAATTCCAAAGGGTTAATGTGTGTTTTGGATATGTATATGCATAATGCAACTACTATATGTCTGTTTTCAGAAATATTTTGAGCAGAGTTATTGTATATAAAATAAAATTGCCATTTTAACACAATAAAACACAATAAAAGGTGTCATTTTGCTTGGCTTTCTCTCCATTTTAACACAGAATTACAAAAATGATTGTCATATTATTAAAATGTGTAATATAGTGCATAAGTACAGAGTAGAAACAATATGTATTATAGTACATGCTCAATACCCAGTATATGCTTAATTAAAAAAGAAATGTTATCAGTTCAACGATAGAATTTTGACAATGAATCTTTAGTGCCTCTATATAAAACCTTGATATATATCTTTCACTAAAAAGATAGAACAAGAAGCTAACAAACGTACCATTTTAAAGAAAGGGTGATTGAGCTGATTCTGGTAACCATAGCCTTACATAATGAAGACCTTTGAGTGGCTGGTAATGGTTTATATCAATCCTTTTGTGGTAGACCAATTGAACCCACTGCAGTTTGCGTATTGAACAAAGATTTTAGTGGAAGATGTAATTATGTATCTGCTCAATAAGGATTATTATCACCTGGACAAAGCTGGCAGCACTCTGAGAATTATATTTTTTGATCTGACCAGTGCCTTCAGTACAATCCAGCCATTTCTGTTAAGGGGTAAACTCAGCGATATGCAGGTGGATGTGCCTATGGTGTCCTGGATCATGGACTATCTTGTCAGGCACACCACAGTTTGTGAGACTCAAGGACTGTCACACTGGAGTAACACAAGGTACAGTCCTGTGTTCTTTTCCCTTCTCTCCTCAGACTATGTCATATCATGTTACTTGTAGAAATTCTCAGATGACTATGCACTTA
>JANRMT010062791.1:252312135-252336315 GCA_026402145.1 Polypterus bichir lapradei
AGGGGGTCAATTGTAAGTTTCCCTCCTCCTTTAATTTTCTCTGAAGAGTAGCAACATGGGGGTCACAAAACAACTCTCAAATGACCTGAAGACAAAGATTGTTCACCATCATGGTTTAGGGGAAGGATACAGAAAGCTGTCCCAGAGATTTAAGCTGTCTGTTTCCACAGTTAGGAACATATTGAGGAAATGGAAGACCACAGGCTCAGTTCAAGTTAAGGCTCGAAATGGCAGACCAAGAAAGATTTCGGATAGACAGAAGCGACGAATGGTGAGAACAGTCAGAGTCAACCCACAGACCAGCACCAAAGACCTACAACATCATCTTGCAGCAGATGGAGTCACTGTGCATCGTTCAACCATTCGGCGCACTTTACACAAGGAGATGCTGTATGCGAGAGTGATGCAAAGGAAGCCTTTTCTCCGCCCACAGCACAAACAGAGCCGCTTGAGGTATGCTCAAGCACATTTGGACAAGCCAGCTTCATTTTGGAATAAGGTGCTGTGGACTGATGAAACTAAAATTGAGTTATTTGGGCATAACAAGGGGCGTTATGCATGGAGGAAAAAGAACACAGCATTCCAAGAAAAACACCTGCTACCTACAGTAAAATATGGTGGTGGTTCCATCATGCTGTGGTGCTGTGTGGCCAGTGCAGGGACTGGGAATCTTGTCAAAGTTGAGGGACGCATGGATTCCACTCAGTATCAGCAGATTCTGGAGACCAATGTCCAGGAATCAGTGACAAAGCTGAAGCTGCGCCGGGGCTGGATCTTACAACAAGACAACGACCCGAAACACTTCTCAAGATCCACTAAGGCATTCATGCAGAGGAACAAGTACAACGTTCTGGAATGGCCATCTCAGTCCCCAGACCTGAATATAATTGAAAATCTGTGGTGTGAGTTAAAGAGAGCTGTCCATGCTCGGAAGCCATCAAACCTGAATGAACTAGAGATGTTTTGTAAAGAGGAATGGTCCAAAATACCTTCAACCACAATCCAGACTCTCATTGGAACCTACAGGAAGCGTTTAGAGGCTGTAATTTCTGCAAAAGGCGGATCTACTAAATATTGATTTCATTTCTTTTTTGTGGTGCCCAAATTTATGTACCTGCCTGATTTTGTTTGAACAATTATTGCACACTTTCTGTAAATCCAATAAACTTCATTTCACTTCTCAAATATCACTGTGTGTGTCTCCTATATGATATGTTTAACTGACATTTTTTATCGTAACAACCAACGATTTATACAGGAAAATAATGACTATTAACAAGGTTGCCCAAACTTTTGCATTCCACTGTATGTTTAATAGAATAATCCTCGGAAAACTAAAAGTCGAACACTGTAGAATAGGACTTCTGGATTGCTTTGTCTGTTTTTAAAAAGAACTTTTATTTTTGCAAATAAAGTGTTATATACCACACCTTGGTTTAGAATATCCATATAAGAAAGGAACAGGGTGGTGTTCCTGAGTGTAATATTGACAGATACGTTTGCGCTAGTAAAAGTTGTCCACAAAAGAAATATACCACCACCACACTAAAGGCACATTTTTGAACCAAACCAGAATATAGTGGCTGAACGCTATGTTTTTTGTAACAGAAAACAGAAAGGTATGCAATCTTTGTCATAATATATAGTGGCTTTAAACGGACTGGGGGAAATTGTCATTTTGGTGCAACTTTAGGATAGCAGTTGAGAGACAAGCTAATTTTGTTGGTTGGTTAAAGGGAGCTAAGCGTCCGGTTGCTAAAAGCTGCTTATGAAGAAATGTTAACCTAGGACAAGACGGTGGATATTTTGCAAAAATTACTAGTTCACCATTGCCAGCATGAAACAGTTTCATTCGGTAAAGCCATTTAGTACCAGCAACTTGGTTGCCAGACAAGGAATGAAGGAGAAGTGTTTCTGTTGTTTGGGGATTGACCATAAACCTAATATATATACGTATGCCTGTACAAGGATTTTAAGTGTAATGAGTAGGAACAGTGGGATATTTGGCTAGGGCTTGCCAAAGCATGCCAGTTGGTGGACAAGTGGCTCATTTCAAAATCTTCATGGATGGAGTTTGGTTGGTGCTAGAGCAAAGGCAGAGCAACTACATTGCCTAGGACTGCCAAACTCTCTGGAGGAGCAGTCAGAAGATGTAATGGACTTCCATGAGATAAATAAGATGGCCACTATTGGTATGCACCTAGGACTATTTATCGATCAAATGCTTTTCCCAGGATGGCAGGAAACACGAATGTGGGGAGTTTAGTTACTTCAAAGGGTACTCACAGCTAGTTTCTTCCAAGGAAGCAATACGTTACTGAGTGCACTGAAAAGGGACATAAAGGACAATTGCCTTTGGTTCAGGAACTGTCTGTGATGGACAGTGAGTATATAAAACCCTATGAAGTTCTGTTGAAAGTTAATGGTGTAAGAATCATGATGTAAAATTATACAGTTGTTGCCATGTCTGTAATTTCGGAGAAATTATATTATTCTAAGTTTAGCAAGTTTCTGTTGCCTCCAATGGATGCTGTGTTAAAAACGTATATACCAGAAAATCTAATAGTTTTGTGTAAGCTACTTGTAAATATAGAAAATGAGGGGAAACCTGATCACTTGACCCCACTTGTTGTAAAAGGGGCCGGACGTGCTTTAATAGGGCGAAACGGGCCTCCTCATCTAATGTAAAAAATGTTTGTATATTTCAGGTAACTGATCAAATTGAGGCATTGCAGCAAAAATGTGGTTGTGTTTTAGATGAAGAAATGGGGTATATAAAAGGTAGAAGAGAGGGTGGCTGTTTGTAGATCCTGCCAAGAAAATAGGAATCTGCCAGAAAAAGCACCCATGCATTCTTGGAATTGGCCAGAAAGACCATGGCAGAGGCTTTACTTGGCTTTTTGTGAAAAAGATGGACAGATCTTTTTAGTGTTAGTGGATGTCTATTCTAGGTGGGTCAAGATTGAAAAGATGAATACCACTGCTACCACTAGGTTGGTTGAGGTTTTGAGAAAATGATTTGCTGCCTGTGGTCTTCTGGAAGACATAGTATCAGACAATGGTCCAGAAATCAATTCCACTGAATTTGCTGAATTCCTTGTACTAAATGCAATGAGACCAATACTTCAGCACCCTATTATCCACAACGCAATGGAGCCATGGAATGTATGGTGCAAACATTCAAATTAGAATTGGAAAAACAAACAGGGTGCTAGAGATCATCAGATAGATAAATTCAGGTTTGCTTATTGTACCATACCTCTTACCACAACAGGAAAGACTCCTGTAGAGCTGTTTCTGAATAGAAAGATATGGGCCCCACAGTCAGTGAAACGAGAGGATACTAAAAACCAAGACGGAAGTAGAGAATTTAGAAAGTAGGGAGCAGGATGCCAGGTAATATTATAACAACATCGGGCAAAGTCCTATACCTTGTATAGGTAAAAGGCAAGGTGATGAAAAGGCATGTACAGTTAAAAGTTTTTGTCTATAAATTACACAATTATAACGCCGGTGATACTATCCCACAACAAGCAACAAACAATTAGTTTAACATAAAGACACTTAAGACACATTAAGACACTAAGACACTAACTTGTCATTAGATATGGGGGGTCTTCCCAGACTGTCTTAAGACTGCTGTAGTTAAACCCCTGCTCAAGAAAAATAATCTCGACTCCTCTGCTTTTGAAATTTTTAGACCAATTTCTAACCTGCCTTTCTTAAGTAAAATCCTAGAGAAGGCAGTCATCATTCAGCTAAATGACCACCTCAATAAACATGCTATTCTTGACAAGTTTCAGAGCAAATCACAGTACAGAAACTGCACTCATTATAGTAGTAAATGACTTGCGGGTAAATGCAGATAGAGGCCATTTATCTGTTCTCATCCTCTTAGATCTGAGTGCCACATTTGATACCATCGATCATGATATTCTTAGAAATCGCCTTAGTCAATGGGTGGGCTTCTCTGGCAGTGTCTTAAATTGGTTTGAGTCCTATCTGGCAGGTAGAAAATTCTTTGTTAGTTGTGGTAATTATACTTCAAAGACACATGATATTCTATATGGTGTTCCACAAGGTTCTATTCTGGGTCCGCTGCTCTTTTCAATTTACATGCTTCTGTTAGGTCAGATTATCTCAGGGCATAACATGAGCTACCACAGCTATGCTGATGACACACAACTGTATTTATTAATAGTGCCTGATGATCCAGACTCCCTTGATTCACTGACACAATGTCTTACTTGTGTTTCTGAATGGATGAGTAGTAATTTCCTCAAACTAAATAAGGAGAAAACAGAAATTTTAGTGATTGGCAAAAGTTGATATAACGAGGGTATTAGAAATATTCATTAGGATTAAAAGTGAAGACGGAGGTAAAGAATTTAGTGGTAACTATTGACTCTGACCTGAATTTTAAATCACATATTAATCAGTTTACAAGGACAGCATTTTTTCACTTAAGAAATATAGCAAAAGTTAGACCTCTTATAACATTGCAAGATGCTGAGAAATTAGTTCACACTTTTGTTTTCAATCGGCTAGATTACTGTAACGCACTCCTCTCAGGATTACCCAAAAAAGACATCAATAAATTGCAACAAGTGCAGAATGCAGCTGCTAGAATCTTAACTAGGAAAAGAAAATCCGAGCACATCTTTCCAGTTTTGATATCACTACAATGGTTACATGTGTCATTTAGAATTGACTTTAAAATGCTGCTTATGGTTTACAAAGCCTTAAATAATCTTGCTTCATCCTATATTTCAGAATGTCTTTCACCTTACACTCCAAATCGTAACCTTAGATCTTCAAATGAGTGTCTGCTTAGAATTCCAAGAGCTAAACTTAAAAGAAGTGGTGAGGCAGCCTTCTGCTGTTATGCATCTAAAATCTGGAATAGCCTGCCAATAGGATTTTGCCAGGCTAATACAGTGGAGCACTTTAAAAAACTGCTAAAAACACATTACTTTAACATGGCTTTCTCATAACTTCATTTTAGTTTAATCCTGATGCTCTGTATATTCAGTTAATTATTATTACTATTCATAGTGGCTCCAAAATCCATACAACCCCTTTTCTCTCTTCTGTTCTTTTTCCGGTTTTCTGTGGTGGCGATCTATGCCACCACCACCTAATCAAAGCACCGTGATGTCCCTACATTTATGGATTAAAGGCCAGAAGTCCACATGGCCGTCATCATCAAGTCCTTCCATGACAACCCTGAATACAATGAGGACTGATCATTTATGTTAGGTAGAATGCCTAGACGGGGCTGGGCAGTCTCATGGCCCGGAACCCCTGCACATTTTTTTTTGTTTTTCCTGGCCAATCGCACCTTACTCTTATTCTATGTTAATTAGTGTTGTCTTATTTTAATTCTTACTTTGTCTTTTTTTCTCATTTTTCATCATGTAAAGCACTTTGAGCTACATTATTTGTATGAAAATGTGCTTTATAAATAAATGTTGTTGTATTATCATGAAAATGATATGAAGTGTTCATCTTAGTATTTAAATTGTTCAGAGAGCTGAAATATCATGAATGTAATGTATTCTGTGTCCTGTTGGCATAAGAGGGAGCCTGCTTAAGAAGCATGTAGTGATTCACACACACAGAGTACATAGAAGAACACAGAATGCAAAGCATTTAACGTGCCACTTTAGTTACGATGGGATCTGAGAAACTCTAGTAAATTAAAAATTGATTTTAAGATTAAGTTTACGAACGTTCTACGTTAATGACAAAATAAACTACTAGATTGAAGTGGACATTTGACATTTTTTTTGCTGTGTCCCAATTTTTTTTTTCTTTTCTCTGTACCCTAATACGCTTCCATATGACACTCAGACTGTGGGCAACGACTCACCTTTTTACGGCGACTTTGATATCTAACCACTTCTTTTTTATTTCAGGCACTGTGTGATTTTTGAGTTTCTCTGCACCCTATATCATTCGATCGACTTCTTTTTGTTGTTTATACCACTGCTTAAGCCAACATATAGTACGTTTTTCCTTGCCTCAACTTCACATTCACTGAAATTCTTTTTTTCACATTCTTTTTCCATTGTCTTTTAACCAAAAATTGAAGGGAAAGGGCTATTTATATTGATTTGCATATTACAATATGTGAAATTATGGGAGGGGTCAAGGTGAGGTGTTAGACGGGTGCACGAGCATTACTTTTCACGCAGACCGGGATTTATGTAGTGGAAGAGCGTGGATGTTGACTTACGCATGGTTTTGTGGATCTGATTTTTTTTGTGCATAAACACATTTCCGCTTTTTCCTATACACCATGTTTTACTTTGAATTCTACGCACATTATGCATGAAGTCACAAGTGTTTAGTTGAATGGAATTTTTTTCTTGAAATACAACACCATTATTATTGTATTGATAATGTATGGTGAATCGGGCTTCACTGATTGTGTGTTGTTTGCTTAATCAATGTGTGTTGCTATCTTTTTCCTCGTTTTTGTTTTTACATACTGCTAGATATCATGTTTGTGATATTACTTACTTTTCTCATTTGTTCCTCCTGCTTGTCTTCTGCTTTCCGTCTTCTCCACGTTTGTCTTCTTTTTCTGCTTTACATGTTTTTTTCAATTTTTTTTATGGGATGTTTAACTGATTTTAGGAGGAAGAACTTTTAAGGTTTAGGGTTTTTAGGGTTAGTTTTTGGTTTACTGATCTGTGATATTTATCCAATGCACAATTAAAAATATTTATTTATTTGACACATGCAAGTAAAGTTGAAAATGAGATTTCCATAAAATAATAAATTTAATAAAGAGTTGCTTCATTACAAGAATGCAGATGACTGAATGATGAGTGATAATATAACGAAAAGGGATTGAGAAAATGGATAGTTGGATATTTAACTATAATACTTTATAGTGTTTAAAAAACTAGAACAAGATCAGAGTATGCCAGGCATATGCACAAAGAGGTATTGAATATTTAAGTGAAATACAGTTACAGGAAAACCAATGGAACTTTAATGCAAATACAGGATGGCCCACAAAAAAGTGGCCGCCTCCACCAAGACGACTGTATTATGTGGTGATGACAAAAATGATCAAATTTTATACTCACATTTACAGAAGATGCTGAAAGTGATCTCCTTGTGCATCAATACATTTCTGTGCCCGTTTCAGCATGTTCATGTACACTGTTTGCACACTCTTTGTTCACGGCCACTTTTTCGTTGGCCACCCTATACAAATGGACGAAACATACAAGGTATGACTGCATAATTTGAAATCTACCACTTAATTTGGTTATATTACTGAAGTCTTTATCAATAAAATAGTGTGGAAGAATTGAGACAAATCAAAGAAATTACCATTGAATTTAACATGCATAGCATTTAATAATACGGAAAACTTAATTCAATTTATCATCATCATCTTCAGCCACATACAAAACCAACAGCAAAGATATATATGTATAAGTCACTGAAGTGCAATTGCTGTGTCTGTGGAGGGTTGCTTGTTCATCACCGAGACAGCCGTAAGTTCGCAATGCCGCAGCATAGAGCTGCACAAACAACTATGACCCGATCGGCAGTAGCACTATAAGCACCTGTCACCGATGGGTGATGCAAAGAACATTATAAATGCAGGGAACAGTATAACTTGGCCACTGACCTAGCCCCGACCCTGCCCATTTGCTTCTGTGTGTAGGAGAGTGGTAGTTCCCGCTACAATAAATAACTGTGCTATTCCTGTTTTAAGTTGAAAAAAGCTGGTTTTGCTAAATTACTGAGACTCTGCCTCCTTTTTGGGGTGCAAGACACATGGTACCAGGAGCAAGGTCTATTGGGGATCATAACTGGTGTGCTGCTGAGGCGTAGCCCGCTGCACGGCAGCACTCGGGTCCAAATTTGAGTCCTTATTTTACATCTTTAAGCAATGTTATTGACAAAAGTACCTATTAGTTGCAAATAAGTAATCTTATAAGAAAAGATTTATAGTCACATAGTGGTAGAAACTGACACTCACATTAAGTTTCCTTTCCCTGATGCATTCTGAGGGGTGTTCCTGAATTGTGAATGGTCCTACATCTTCATGCCACCAGTGGTACATTGTCTGGGCCAACTGCTTTTCCACTTTTCATCTTCTTTTAGTTTCCCTCACTTCACTGTGGCTTATCCCCAGTACTTCATGATTTACTTTCTTCACTTCATCTAACCTATGCTAGCTCATTTTATGTATTCATACATTGTTCAAAGTATTTTTCCACCTTTTCAACACACTCTCCCTGCTTGTCAGCAAATTTTCATCTGCATCCTTTATCACCCTGAGTAGTAGCCTGTCCTGCACTGTATGGTCCCTCAATCTGGCCAATCAGTACAAAAGCTTTTCTCCTTCCTTTGTGTCCTGCTTCTCATAGAGCTCGACATACAGCTAACCCCTTTCCTGTACTTCCTCATTCCACCACCAAGTTTAAATAATAATAGTATTCAATACTAAGAATTATTTATATCATAATATTGTCAATTTTGAATATAAATGAGCTGTCAAACAGCTACTATGTATGCATGAAAGATGTGTTAAATAAAGCTGCTCATCTCAAAACAAAACAAAGATAAAGTGAAAAAATATTCACCTTGGTTTAATGAGAGCACATGCCATCTTAAATTAGAAAGCTGTAAATTTGAGTTGCCAGCTAGATAGCAATAAGCAAGCCAGCTCCAAAACAACAGCAGAGGTGAGAAAACCCCCACGTGTGAACTTCCCACAAACACAAACATCTGGGCACCTTCTCACACCCCCAGAGGTTGTCTGTCCTGACTCCTTGCTAACAAATAGAAAGCTGTTTTTGAGTTTTTCTTTTTGCCTTTTCTAATTTCCTCCATATTGAGTTATCATTTTTTATTAAACTCCACATGTCAGAGAATCTAAAAGAGCGTGTGTGACTTATTAAAACAGAGTACTTGATCAGAAACATTAAAGGCATTCATCAGATCATAACTGTGTCTACCTCATTCTTACATATAAAACAACCTTTAAGGGAGAAAAGCCAGTAATTAAACCAATCAGAGTCTGGCACAAGAAGTCTGTTAAGTGCATGTGTGGATGATTCATCATATGCTGATATTGACAAACTGACTGACACAATAACCAGTTATATATCATTCTACAAGGATGCTATAATCCTGGTTAAATCATTTTCAATATATCGTATTAACAAGCAATGGATTGCCAAAGATTTAAAAGAACTGCTAAACAGGAAAAACAGTGGATTTCAATGTGGAATGAAAAAGAAAACAAAGAATTACAAAAAGAGATGAAATTTGAAATCAAGCAAGTAAAACTGAAGTATAAATGCAATATTGAAATTGCACATTGGAATGACAACCTAACTTTGTTATAGGATGTTAGTAAAATATGGCTAGGATTCATAGTTGTAATTTTTTCCAGAGCTTCCTCCCAAGCTTACTTTTTATTCCTTCTGATGAGTTTTTAAAATGATTTTGAGGTACATGTTGCTAAATATGTTATATTTTCTTCCATACTGTATTTTCTATTTAGTATTTTCTTGTTTACAAAATATTTTTATTGTTGTCCTATATTTCAGTTTAGTTTGTCACATACCATGTTTTATATATATTGAGCCTAAGCAGGTGGTTCCCTCATGTAATTGTAGCTGTGGGTCTGTCCTCACTACTATTTAAAGAACCTCAGAAACCTTAGTTTTCTGCTAAGACATTAGTTATGTTTCTCCAGTTCAGGAAAAAACTAAGTGTTTTTTAGGTCTACAATTTAAAGTAAAGCCAATTTTTGAGTTTCATGAAATCCTGCACTTCTTACGATTACTAAAAGCAATAATCAAGTTGAACTAGCAAGAATTAAAACTGATGATTAAATTGATTATATGAATCCTATCTAAGGTTTGAGAAACTGGATTTTGCTTCAGAAATTAATTTGCAACAGACTTCTTTACTTATTATGATGTCAACAAGATCCTTCAACAAACCAAAATAAAATAAAAGCTCTGGACCAGACAAAATAAGTGAATGCCTGTTTTAACCCTGTGCAGAACAAGTTTATGTAATAATCCACTGCATAGTGCAGATCTCCTCATACAATGAAATCCTTTGAAAAGCTGTTTAAGAGAACTAGAAAACAAAATTCAGGTCTATCTGGACGCTTACTATTTAGTGTACAATGTTGGAGACACCACTGCTGCACATGTCTTCATCTAATGTATGAGCACATAGAAGTAACAAAAACCATAGAAAGCTTACTATTTATTGGTTGCCATCAACTGCATTTAATATAATGCAGTCTAACATAATAGTGGAAAAATTAACTTGTATGGCTGTATTCTAGAATTTTTAACTAATAGAACAAAAGTGGTGAGTGTTGATGGCTGTTTTGTTTTGATAACATTACTATAGGCACTAAATCATCTCAAGGCTGCTGTCTTTCTCATCCTCTATGTATTTGTATATAAATGGCATCAGGAGTTCACACAAGGACAGGCATATCTTAAAATTTATGGATGACTCTGTCACAGTGAGTCTTTTACAATATAAACAGCACAGCCATGGACCTACTGTTGATAAGTTTTTTCAAACATGTCATTATTTCTTTTTAAGGTTAAATATCTTTAAAACCATGAATTATATTGCTCTAGATTATATATGTTCACCCATGTATCCCTTTCTCGACAATTATAAAAGTGCAGTGTGTGGACATAGTACAGCAATCAAATTATCTAGGAACAATTATTGATAACTTACCGACCTTTGAACCCAATTTAAAAACAAATCTATATAAAAGAACATAAACCACTATTCTTTCTAAGGGAACTAAATTGTTGTAAAGTAGACACAAATTTTATTGAATCTATTGTCACTTTCATTTTTATATGTTGGTTTGGAATTCTTAGTAATAAGAACAAAAACTTATAAACATTTTTTCAAAATGAACAGTAAATTGAATGATTTGAAGCAACCATCTCTCAGTGAGCTATATCATAAAAAATTGTAAACAAGAGCAACTCTGTCCAGTCAGACAGAAGTCATCCTCTGTTTCCTTCTAAAGCTTCCATCCAGTGTTACATTTATTGCTAACATTTAGGATTTTGAAACATAACAAAAGGGTGTGAGGCCTTCAAAAAGTCCACAAAATTTGACCAGGACCTTGCACTGCTCACCCCAAAGCAGCAAATCCTCAAACTGGAACCTGCAGGCTGTCACTTACAAAAGCCTAAGGCTTGGTTTAAAAGCTCAAAAATGCAATCAAGTAGGATAATTCACAAATATTGCCTTACAATGGAGAGAAACACTTGTAAACAAGAGGAAATGTGTAATCTTTATAAAAGTTTATTAACAAAAAAGACCACAAAAGACAAAAAATAAAATAAAATCTGAAAACAGCAAAAAGGTTTTGCCTATAAAAGTAATTTGGAACAACTAGTCCAAGGATACAATCCAACAAGTGAAATCCTAACACAGAAGCAAATAAACTCAAAAAAAGGAAAATCCAGAAGTAGAAACAAGCTAGGTGGCCAAAGTCTGCAAAAGAATTGGGGCAAGTTCTCCAAGTGCCCAGAACAAACTACAAACTCATTTTCTTATAAAACTACATGAGAATTTTAAAGGTAAAGGGCACAGCAAGTACTTACTTGATTTAGTTTTTTTACTGTTTACTGCTCTTTATATTAAATTGTATTGCATTTATAGTAAATTGTATTTATATAAAAAGCTCCAAAAAATTAAAGGAACACTTTGAAAACACATCAGATCTCAATGGGAAAAAAATCCTGCTTGGATATTGTGATGGACGGCCGGGGGTTCAGTCCGGTTGGGACGTCCCAGAACAGGAAAAAGGGAGAAGAGCAGCCTTTTCAGGACACTTGCCTCCCCCGGGATGCTAGATGGCAGCTCCCCTGGAAGACAATGGTTCCCCAGATTCCCTCAGGGCATCCTGGGACATGGAGTCCATTTCTTCAGCCCTATTGGTTGCCGTGGGTGCCGCCAAGAGGAGCTCACAAAGAACCAGGGGACTCCTACGGTTACTATGACCTGGAAGTACTTCGGAGGCACGAATATGGAAGCCCGCAGTACTTCCGAGCTATTTGAGAACTGAGGATGTGGCATTGACCCGGAAGAGAAGACTATATAAAGGACTATGGGAAACCCAGCAAGCTGAGCCGGAGTTGGGTGGTAAAGTGACGGAGTTGCTGGATGGAGAGGAGGATTGATTTGTTGTATTGTTATTGATTATTGTTATTATTATTACTGAAGAATTGTGGAGTGTGTGGTGCTTTGTGCACTTAATTGAAGAAAATATTAAAGAGTCTTCTTAGTGTTTTACACGTGTGACCTGGACGTCTGTTTGTGGGGTTTCACGGGGCAATAGTGCATCTAGCATCCACAATATCTATATTGATATGGACTGGGTAATGTGTTAGGAATAAAAGAATGCCACATTGTTTGTAGGAAATGAAAATTATCAACCTACAAAGGGCTGAATTCAAAGACACCCTGAAAATCAAAGTGAAAAAATGATGTGGCAGGCTAGTCCATTTTGACGAAATTTCATTGCAGCAACCTAAAATCGTACTCAGTTAGTTTGTATGGAATCCACGTGCTTGTATGCATGCCTGACAATGTCTGGGCATGCTCCTAATGAGACGATGGATGGTGTACCAGGAGATCTCCTCTCAGATCTGGACCAGGGCATCACTGAGCTCCTGGACAGTCTGAGGTGCAACCTGGCATCGTCGGATGGACTGAAACATAATGTCCCATAGGTGTTCTATTGGATTTAGGTCAGGCAAGCGTGGGGACCAGTCATTGGTATCAATTCCTTCATCCTCCAGGAACTGCCTGCATACTCTCGCCACATGAGGCTGGGCATTGTCGTGCACCAGGAGGAACCTAGGACCCACTGCACCAGCATAAGGTCTGACAATAGGTCCAAAGGTTTCATCCTGATACCTAATGGCAATCAAGGTGCCATTGTCTAGCCTGTAAAGGTCTGTGCGTCCCTCCATGGGTATGCCTTCCCAGACCATCACTGACCCACCACCAAACCGGTCATGCTGAACGATGTTACAGGCAGTATAATGTTCTCCATGGTTTCTCCAGACCGTTTCATGTCTGTCACATGGCTTCAGGATGAACCTGATCTCATCTGTGAAAAGCACAGGGCACCAGTGGCAGACCTGCCAATTCTTGTATTCTATGGCAAATGCCAATCGAGTTCCAAAGTGCCGGGCAGTGAGCACAGGGCCCACTAGAGGACGTCGGGCTTCCAAGCCACCCTCATGAAGTTTGTTTCTGATTGTTTGGTCAGAGACATTCACACCAGTGGCCTGCTGGAGGTCATCCTGTTCCTCCTTGCCCAAAGGAGCAGATACCGATCCTGCTGATGGGTTAAGGACCTTTTACGGCCCTGTCCAGCTATCCTAGAGTAACTGCCTGTCTCCTAGAATCTCCTCCATGCCCTTGCGACTGTGCTGGGAGGCACAGCAAACCTTCTGGCAATGGCACGTATTGATGTGCCATCCTGGAGAAGTTGCACTACCTGTGCAACCTCTGTAGGGTCCAGGTATCGCCTCATGCTACCAGTAGTGACACTGGCCATAGCCAAATGCAAAACTAGTGAGAAAACAGTCAGAAAAGATGAGGAGGGAAACATGTCAGTGGCCTCCACTTGTTAAACCATTCCCATTTTGGAGGTCATTTCATTGTTTCATTAACACCAAAGGAGTGAAACTGATTAACAACCCCCTCTGCTACTTAACTGGCCAGATCAATATCCCAGAAGTTTCATTGACTTGATACTATACTCTGATTAAAAAGTGTTACTTTAATTTTTTTGAGCAGTATATATTGTATATATACATAATAACAAAAAGAATGAAGAAACAACATAAGAGGTTTGTACTACAGGTGTTAACCCAATTTGATAAATGAGGTGACAAAGGAGAAAAAATGCAGGGTATGGCCACAGGTTCCCCTTCATGATCTCAAATAACAAGCACATCTTGTAGTGAGGAGTATTTAAGGCACAAGTCTGAATGAGGAGTGGTACGTAGTGGCAATGAATAGTCATCATCCTGGTCTTCTTCTACTCTGATGGCATAAGAGGAAAATGGTTAAAGGAGCATCCTTCACTCATGAGCCTTTCAAATCAGTCCCTGAAGGTGACAAACCATACTCATGCATATAACCATATGTATTTATATATATTGAATATCTGTGGAATATGTATGTGTGTGTGTGTGTGTGTGTGTATGTGTATGCAGTACAATCTGCGTGTCTCATGACTGACCCATCAGCTTATTCTGGGTGGTGCTGTTTTGCAATAAAACTACTTGGCTTATTAAAAATGAGTGATAAATGGCATGCACTCTTATTGTAATAGTAGAGGATTACTGAGTAAAGCTACTTATTTATGTATGGATGATTGATTGGTTTTATTTTTATAATTTATATGTTCATTAATAGCATGTAAATTCTGAGTTATGTACACAAAGACAAATAGACATGAAAAAGAAAGATAATTGAGCCTTCATTTCAGGCACAAGGCTTTGGTGAGCCTAGTAAGAAAGCATTTAACAAGAAAATCAGCCTGTGATCAATACAGTGTCTTTACCATCCCCAAGAGGAAATTTATTCTTTTCTATTTGGCAACTTTGACATTACAGAGCACAGTCAGTCTGACATGGAGTAATTCAGTTTATTACTTAACACTTGACAAAGGAGGTAATGAAATACACATAAACATGTGGAGCATGTGCTAAAATACTGCTAAAGTACTGAATACATATAGAGAATTTTGTAATGGTAATACAGTTTTCCCTCGCTATTCATTCTGAAGTTTGCGGTCCTATCAATTCACTGATGGCTGAATCTGGAGGGTAGCTTTTTTCAGACAGTGCATTTATGTTCAATCCTGGAAGCTTCTCTCTTACCCATAAGTCAAACAGACCTTGTGTCCCATCCAATGTTGACCACAAATAGCAATCCCAGATGTATTATTTTCTTCTATTAGAAATGAGAGGGTAAGTATAATGTATTCTTGACTTGGGTAGGTCTTCTACTAAGTAAAAGTTACAAATCAGATGTGTGATGCCTCATGTATTAGCACCTGTCTGGCACTGAGGAGAGAAAGGTAGCTGAAAAATCGAGTAGTTGCATTCCTGTGTATGTAGAGTTCCCACTGCTTATGCCATTTTGCACTTTTTCTTTTGATTTTGAACACTTTTTTCTGTCTTCATGATTTTTGTCCTGTGGTAAGAGGAATAAAATGTGTTTGTTTGTTTTTGCTATTTGTTTCAACACCTTTTTATTTGAGCCATTGTAAATACGGTATAGTTTCACCACCATCTATCTTTGTTATTTGTTGTAAACATTCAGGATCACTGCTGAGGACTGTATAAATATGAGTGCAAATCACTGGATTTTCTGGATTTCTTTTTGAACCTTTTTCTGAAGTCTGTGTGGCCATTATTACTCCTCTGGTCTATTTGGGTACATTATTGATGCCCAGAGTTTGAAAGTGTTTGCAGGTGCTAAAGGCATCACACGTCTGATTTGTAACTTTTACTTATGCTCCCTCTTGAGGTGCAAGGGCATGTCTAACAAGAGGAGGTAATGGGTCCAGGGGTTTCGAGCAGAGATAATGAGAAGTAAAGACTGCAGAAAGTTCAATATGAATGTTCTCAGAATGATTTTTAAGGAAAGCAAATATAGTTAATAGTACAGACAAACTGTGAGGAGCTTATGTTGTAAAATGGGCAATAACCTGACTTTTCAAGTATTCAGCTATGACGATAACTGATGTTACAAGCACTTTTCAAAAGTAATTTATTTAACATAGGCTGTTGTTTTATGTAAGATATTTGATATGAGCACATTTCCACATCCATTCTTGTATCTTTGCTCCATCCTGCTTATTGAAGTTCAGGGTTGTGAGGTGTTGTTGCAGCCTACTGTATGCTGACCACACTAGACAATTGCAGGAATCAGCTCTGGTTGGATATTAGTTCATTACAGGTTACAATTGCACACACAACCACTCTTTTATATAGAGCTAAAATTATGGTAAACTAAATGTAGGTGTGTGTTGCATAGTACCTGAGTGGAGCCATGAAAGTGATTACAATATTAATATACAATATATAATGTTGAATGATACTGGAAAGCATGCAGCAGTGGCAATTTATATATGATCTGTTGCTCCTATCACTCGGGGATTCTGATGTCTAGCTTTCAATAGATGGTACTCTGACACTGTCCATGTTTTTCTTGAGTAATAGGTGTCATTATTGTGCCTTGGACTGTGTCAGAACAAGCTATTCTGAGTGGATTTCACAATAAAAGCTTCGAGATAGCAGTACATGCAAACAAAGGTAGAAATGTGCTTTGAAAACTAACATTACACTCAGGCTGATTTAAAAACACACAAAGCTAGTGAATACTTTTTTTTTTTTTAATTTGACATAGATTCTACAAAATAACAACATGAAACCATGCTAAGAAATAAGCAAATGCCTTTGTCTGAGTGTAAATGAGTTTAAATGAGAGATATTTTTTGACAGTTGTTGGATTCCTGACTAAAAGGAAATTATTTCCATAACTTTAGGATCTGACCACCGGCTCAAATTAACTGTCTTCATTAACATTTTTGGCCCCAAAGCCTAAACTGGAGGTGGCAAAAAATAGAAAAGAAGGAGAAAAGAACAGTAACAAATATTACTCAAGCAGTAAATCCCAGCCCTAAATAAACATTGCTGCTGCTCTTTTATGAACAGAAAATGTCTCATGTATGACATTACACTGTATTTAAAACTGGCTCTTTAACTAGTATCTTAATACATTTTAAGTATTGAAATAAATATTAAAAGGACATTCATCTTAAGTTTGTAACCCACAAGATGAAATCCTGCCTAATCTGAATGACACAATCAGACACATATGAACTGGCATTGACCTGACTCTGATTCACTCAGCAGAGGGTACACCTCATATTAAAAAACTAGTGGAACCAACCCTCTTTGGGGAAGGAAGCTGACCCTCTCTCTGGGGAGGCAGAAAGCACTCACAAATCTTTCAGGGCCTACTGTAGATTGATGCTACCACCACCATGCTTCACAGCAAGGATGATGTATTTTTATTAATGTCCTTACACCAAACACAGTGTTTAGTCTGAAGGTAAAAAAGCTCAAGTTTGATCTCATCAGATCAATCTTCTCCCAGCTGTCTTCAATCTCCCATGTGCCTTCTAGCTGAGATCTCATGTGTGGGTTTTTACTTTCTCGTATAGGAAAAATATTGTAATAGTCCAAAGATTTGATGTCGAGGTTTTGATGAATCTCAACATTTTAGATCTCCCTGACTTTCTCGTATGCTAAGCATAGGGAAAATATTGGAATCCCCCCAAAAATTCAGTTTCGAGATTTTGATGAATCTCAATATTTTGTGACCGAAAATACCATTTGTGTCTGTCTGTCTGTGTGTGTATGTAAACATGATAACTTGAGAACGCTTTCATTTAGATCAATCAAATTTTGCATACAAGTATTAGATACAGAACGTAGATGTCTAAGAACTTTTGGGCTAATTCCATTAATCAGAAGTGGTACTTTACCTTTTATTAACAGTGGCGTTCTCTTTGCTAGTCTCCCATAAAGGAGACATTATTAAGGAAAAGATTGAGCAACATCTGGCAAGGACAGGAGTTATTCTGAACAGTCAGCATGGGTTCAGAAGAGGGAGGTCATGTTTTACTAACATGCTGGAATTCTATTAGGGGGCAACAAAAGGATACGATCAAAGTGGAGCTTATGATATTATTTATCTAAACTTTCAGAAATCATTTGATAAGGTGCCACATGAGAGGTTGGGCATCAAATTAAAAGAAGTGGGAGTTCAGGGTGATGTTTTTAGATGGGTGCAGAATTGGATCTGACACAGGAAGCAGAGGGTGATGGTGCGAGGAACCTCATCAGAACTGGCCGATGTTATGAGTGGTGTTCCACAGGGGTCAGTGCTAGTGCTGCTGCTATTTTTAATATATATAAATGATTTAGATAGGAATATAAGTAACAAGCTGGTTAAGTTTGCAGATGATACAAAGATAGGTGGATTAGCAGATAATTTGGAATCCGTTATATCATTAAAGAAGGACTTGGATAGCATACAAGCTTGGGCAGATTTGTGGCAGATGAAATTTAATGTAAGTAAATGTAAAGTATTACACATAGGAAGTAAAAATGTTAGGTTTGAATACACAATGGGTGGTCGGAAAATCGAGAGTACACCTTATGAGAAGGATTAGGAGTAGTGGACTCAACGCTATCAACTTTCCAAAAGTGTTCAGAAGCCATTATAAAGGCTAACAGAATGTTAGGTTATATAGCACGATATGTGGAGTACAAGTCCAAGGAGGTTATGCTCAACCTTTATAATGCGCTGGTGAGGCCTCATCTTGAGTACTGTGTGCAGTTTTAGTCTCCAGGCTACAAAAAGGACATAGCAGCGCTAGAAAAGGTCCAGAGAAGAGTGACTAGGCTGAGTCCAGGGCTACAGGGGTTGAATTATGAGGAAAGATTAAAAGAGCTGAGCCTTTACAGTTTAAGCAAAAGAAGATTAAGAGGTGACATGATTGAAGTGTTTAAAATTATGAAGGGAATTAGTACAGTGGATCGAGACTTGTATTTTAAAATGAGTTCATCAAGAACACGGGGACACAGTTGGAAACTTGTTAAGGGTAAATTTCGCACAAACATTAGGAAGTTTTTCTTTACACAAAGAATGACAGACACTTGGAATAAGCTACCAAGTAGTGTGGTAGACAGTAAGACGTTAGGGACTTTCAAAACTCGACTTAATGTTTTCTTGGAGGAAATAAGTGGATAGGACTGGCGAGCTTTGTTGGGCTGAATGGCCTGTTCTTGTCTAGAGTGTTCTAATGTTCTAATAAAGCTCTAAGTGGTGAAGCACCCGGGGAACAGTTGTCTGTGCAATCAATCCAATGTCTTCCACTATAGCCTGCAATTCCTTTAGAGTTCCCATAGGTCTCTTGAGGGCTTCACTCACTAGTCTTCCTCTTGCCTGATCACTCAGTTTTTCTGGATGGCCTGCTCTAGGCAGATTTACAGCTGTGTCATACTCCATTTCTAAATGATTGATTTAAGTGGATTCCAAGGGATATTCATTGACTTAGATATTTTATTGTTTCCATTTCGTGGCTTTTTTTTCATTGTGTAGGTTAAGCCATGATGTTGACATAACACAAGTTGGAATTTCAAGATAAGGGGTATTTATATGGTAATCAATTGAAACCCTATCAATACAGACATGTAATCTCCATTAAACTAATTATGTGACCCCTAAAACCAATTGGTTGCATCAATGATGATGTGTACATTAAAAAAAATCTTTCTCTGCAGATCAATGTCAGAAAAACCAAATTAAATCCTCTGTGTTTCAATGTTGTGTAACAATAAAATGTGAAAACGTCCAAGGAGGTGAATACTTCTTTATAGGCACTGTAGCAGGTAAAAAGCCAGGCAAAGATCTGTTTTTCATGTTTATTTGTTATTGTGTAGCAAGTACATGGTTAAATGTGCAAACTTATAGGTTTTTACAGGCTTTAAAATAATTAGAAAACAAAAGAACCTAATAGTTTGTCCCTTTCTAAAAGAATAAATAAAAAAGGTAGCAAAATCAAGAAACTTTCAAATACCTCTAAATGAACTAAGAGTGGTCTTGTCAGTGTTATACACTTCTCTCTTTACATCCCAAATTTTATGTTGATATAGTTTCATAATTATTATGGGTATCCATAAATTGTATTGTTCTGTTCTTTAAAATAAGAGTATGTCACTTACTTTGATGCAAGTCTAGTGTGCAGGAGCCCCATCTACAGAGAAAGGTAATTTGAAATGTCAAATTAATTGTTGGCTTTGCCACAAGCAAGGCTGATAATGAATTCATTGATTCATTAACCTATATCGATCCATTCATTTTCTTTCCCACCATGGTCTTGTGATGTCTAACAGCTGTAATATATCTTTGCTTCTTGTATACAGTATCTTGCATCTTCTGAATCAATTCCTTCATTACTCATAGCTACTTCCTGTAAATTTTTTTTTCATATATCTCAGACTCTATATTGCTACTATTTGAACTCTCAGCTGTTGTGTCTGAGCTCTAGCTGTGAAATGCTCTAAATTTATTTCTTTTTATTTTTCTACCACTTATGCTACAATTAAACATCAAATATTATTACATGATAAATTGAACATTAAATTGTGATATTGTTATGATTTCTTGTTTTATTTCTGTAACTTTGCATTGCTAAAATGCAGTTAGGCTGACACCTCCTCATTGTCACTGGGATCTTTACAAGCTGATCTTCTCATTCTTTCTTGTGGGAAGAATGTGCTTTTTACCACTAGTTTTACTACCATTTAGTTTTCTTATATTTATCTATTTTTTTCCACATTTCTTGGTTTACTCCTTATTCTATTTCCATCAAAAGAATTTCAGAGGTTTTTTTTAACCATTAAATATGTGTTTGCTTTTACTATATTGATACATTCTGAATTTTGTATCCTGTATCTCTGCTTCACTGCTCACATTACAGGCACTGCCATATACATTTGGACAACTACCTGATTTTTTGACTCTGTTTCTGTCTTCACATCGCACCACTAAGCTGCTCCATATTTATATCCGTCTCTTTGCCTTTTGTACATTTAAAGCAAGTGCTAGTTCCCTCTGGCATTTCTTTTTTTCTACACTTACAGTATAAGCCCTCTATTATTCACAGCAAGTCTTTTGTCTTACTAAACCTGTCCCCTGTACAAGAAGGCATGAACCACACATTTCCACGTCATTAGGAAATGTGATACATGTTCAGTATGCAGTTAGATAAATTGGGTTATTCTGCTCTATGTGCTTTTAAGCACCTATTGGTTGTCTGTTAGCTGCTTTAGTCACCACAACTGTTGACCCTGCCAACCTACAAGAGACTGCAATTTCTAAATACATACTGAATTTTTACAGTGGCACTCGAAAGCTTACCAGATGAGATCATCTACTGGTAAATGCTATGTAGAAGGATATTAGTTTTTAAAAACCTCAATATATTTTTTCATCTTTTGATTAAAAAATATTTTCATAGGGAAACTTTTACTCTGCTTTCATTGTATAAGCACAGAGAACTGCTGTCAATCTGACATCCTGTATTATAATCACATTCACTAAAGATAAAGGAGAGTTAATTATCATTTTCAGTGTTGTAATTGCTTAGCTCTGGCAATGGAATGACACGATGCTATTTAATTACCTGTCAGGAGGTGACAAAGTAGCATTTTTAACATTATGCAATGCTAAAGCAAATTGTAGATAAATACATACTCATTGAAATTATATTTACATTAAGGCTAGAAAAAATCAGAGCTCTGTATAGTTTTCAATTTTAATCCTCAGTACAAAAGGTATCTTTTCCATTTTATATATACTTTGTAGTTTAGTAAACTGAATTAAATGATGGACTGCTTTATTCAGAATGAAAATATTTCACCTTTCAGAGTAATAGTAAAGAGTGATTATCCTTGATCCTTGATGTGGAAAGCTATAGCAATAGAAATGAGCTGGGATTCTGGATATGTAGCAGCCAATTCTCTACTTTTAGTTACTTAAAAATGCATATAAAAAACACATGATCATGGACATATGGTTAATTACTATGAAAAAACAGGAAAATTTTAGCATAGGAAAAATGCTATTCTAGGAATGTGTTAATAACATTGCATAAAAATGTGTAAAACAGTTCATAAACCTTGTTTAAACTCATCATAACAACTGTAAGACAACCATTGTGGGTGGGCATTCAGAGCTATTTTATTGATTTGCCTATTCATACACTTCTATCAGTAGCGCACTTCATTGTCTTGTTACAGTGGGAGCCACGTCAAACAGCCGCCTGGAGCATGACAGGTCCATGACAGGACCATGCACGGAATGTGATCCCCCGCGATGACGCAGTTAACGATGCCCCGCCCCATAAACGCCCCCATGCGCTTTCTAAAAAGATGGTTGCAATGCTGTATAATCCCGCCAGATGGAGCATTGACTGCTTCAGTTAACTGCAGTGTCCAGGAAGCCCTATACCGTATCTTTAATATACTGTACAGGCAGTTCTTGTATTGTCAACATACTGTAGTTTCATAAATAGATGACGTGGTAAAAAAAAACAACAACAAACCGATTAATAAAACAGATTTGTTAAATCACTCAATACACAACCCATGATGATACAGAAGCGTATTAGGGCCACGGTGAAAAAAAAATACGGACACAGTGAAGAAAAAAAAATCAAAATGTCGAGATTAAAATCGACATGTTGACTTTATTCTCGACATTTCCACTTTATTCTCGACATTTATGTCGAGATTAAAGTCGACATTTCCTCTTTATTCTAGTAGTTTATTTTGTCAGTAGAATGTCACAAACTAAACTTCATCTTAAAATGAATGTTTAATTTACTAGATTTTCTCAAACCCCCGTCATAAATTAATGTAGCACATTAAATGCTTTATATTAAGTGTTCCCCGACCCAGTTTTTAATCTCTATGCGCTTCTTAAACTGACTTCCTCTTGCACACAGACAGCAGACAGCGATCGCCGCACATTGACTTCATGATATTCCTGCTCTATGAACATTCAGAATACTAACATACAGTGCATGATATCTTCTTCACGATGAAATGCATTAAAGCATGTATTAAACACGGGTGGCGGGGGGCACGGTGGCGTGGCTGTAGTGCTGCTCCCTTGCATTACGGGGTCCCCAGGTGTATGTTCAGTGTAGTGAACTTTATGACAGGTGTGACGAGGCTCCAAAAAACTGGATATATGAATGGGTATCGCACTGGTTTAACTGGAATATCATGTAAATGTTGGCTTTGTGATGTGGTGGACGGAGACACGAACGCAGAATTCAATGGATGTTCTTCTGAGCGGGCTTTCTTTATTGCATGCGCGCTGTCTCTATCTGACGTACTAAACCTCCAGTTCCTATCCTTGCTTTTTCTTTTTCTTTCTGCACATAACCAATCACCACACGATAAACGTCTTTGTGAAATTAAAACAAGTTATAAACTTAGACCTCAGAGTTTTCAGAACTTAAAATGTATTAAAGCATGTGACGGCACGGTGGCGTGGTGGTTGCGCTGCTGCTTTGCAGCAAGGGGGTCCCGGGTGTTCCCTGCCTTGAGTTTGCATGTTTTTTTCTGGTGGGTCTACTTGGTGTGCTACAGTTTCCTTTCAAAGACATGTAGGTTGTGGGGTTTTGTTATGTATTATTAACCCTGCTACTTTATGTGTTCCACGTATTCACCCTGCGATGTGTTGGCACCTCATTCAGGATTTACTCCTGCCTCACACAAGATGCTTGCTGGGATGGGTGCAACCCTGAATGGATGGCATAATTAAACATGTATAATGAAGATTTTTTTTTAATTTCTGAAAACTCCATCCTAGCAAGCACCGTGCCCCCACATGCTTTAATAATTTAAAGTTCTGAAAACTCCGAGGTCTAAGTTTATAACTTGTTTTAATTTCACAAAGACGTTTATCGTGTGGTGATTGGTTATGTGCAGAAAGAAAAAGCAAGGATAGGAACTGGAGGTTTAGTACGTCAGATAGAGACAGCACGCATGCAATAAAGAAAGCCCGCTCAGAAGAACATCCATTGAATTCTGCGTTCGTGTCTCCGACCACCACATCACGAGCCCAATATTTACACAATATTTAAGTTAAACCTGTGCGATACCCATTCATGTATCCAGTTTTTTGGAGCCTCGTCACACCTGCCATAAAGTTCACTACACTGAACATACAACTGGGGACCCCTTAATGCAAGGGAGAAGCTCTATAGCCATGCCACCGTGCCCCCCGCCACCCATGTTTAATACATGCTATAATGCATTTCATCGTGAAGAAGATATCAAGTATTTCTCTTAGTATTCTGAATGTTCTTAGAGCAGGATTATCATGAAGTCGATGTGCGGCGATCGCTGTCTGCGCCTCTCAGTGCAAGAGGAAGTCAGTTTAAAAAGCGCATACAGATTAACAACTGGGTCGAGGAACACTTAATATAAAGCACTTAATGTGCTACATTAATTAATGACGGGG
>JANRMT010062791.1:252337076-252353562 GCA_026402145.1 Polypterus bichir lapradei
GCAGGTAAACAGACTTGAGCTGAGACAACTGTGTGGGGGGGGGGGGGATGTGATAGCAGGCTGCTTGCTGCTTATCAACACATTTAAAGGACAAAAGACGCTGACGGAGATGTGCGAAGCGTTTTAAGGTAGCCTCTGGTGTTTCTGACTAAACAATAGTTCAAAAGGTGAAATGCCCGAAGAGGCTTGTGCCACCTACTGATAAGCAAAGAGTACAAGGGGTAAGAGCTGATCTCAGTTTTCTCATGCTTAATGACTATTTTTCATAACATTTATTTGAGTGTTTGATTGGACTGCTCCACAAGACCTTTGGTTTGAGGGTGATATACTGAGATCTTTAAATGTTTTATTCCTAGCAAATTGGCAATTTCCCTTAACACATCAGATGTAACAAGGGTTCCTTGGTCGATAATCACTTCATTAAGGATCCTAGCATGTGAAAAGTCCCCTACTAGTTCTCTGGCAATGTTTTTTGTATTGGCTTGTCTCAATGTGATAGCATCAGGATATTAGTTAAAATTAACCAACCGGTACAAGGATTTATTTGTATCCTATAGCTGATGGTTTTAGCGTGCCTACTTGTCCATGTCTATTCACTATGTCAGTATGTGAAGAATTTGTTGGCATTATGGACCAAAGATGCAAAATTACCTAATCTCTTTGTTGATTTCCGTCCAATAAAACTCTTTTATGGCTTTCAGTATATGCTCGTATTAGTCGATTACGCCACAAGATACCCAGAAGTGGCGTGCTGTGGCGGAGTGATGCATGCAGTGTTGCAAAGGCACTCTCAGAAATGTTCACACATATTGTGATTCCTCGCAAGATTTTGACTGATCAGCACACACCCTTTATCTCTTGCATCATGAAGCAACTCTGCGAAGGTTTTGCAATTAAACATTTACACTTCATGGTTTATCATCCACAGACAAATGGTCTGACTGAATGATTTAATAAAACCCTGAAACAGATGATTTAGAGGGTGGTCCATAATGACCCGACTTCATGGGATACAGTACTGCCTTTCCTCCTGTTTGCTGAGCGGGAGGCCCCCCAAGCGTCTACCAGGAAGATCCCTTTCAAACTACTCTTTGGGAGTTTGTGCAGTGTGTTGGACATTTCAACTGAGCTGTTACACTGCAGGAACAGATTTCTAGGATGTTCTCTATTGCAGTGGAACATCTGCAGCGTGAACAGGAGGCACAAAAACGTGAGTATGACTAAATGGCTAAACTTCGCGAGTTTAAGAAGGGGGATCCATGATTGAAGAGTGTATGTCCCCGGTGAATAATAAAGTCAGAATTCCCGGTCAACAGAAACCTCTACAAATTTTGCATATTAATCTTTTAAAGGAGTAGCATGACCCCCCAGCAGGTCCTGGTTGCATTCATAGCAATCCCTAAGACTGAAGTCACTATTGGGGATGAGTTAAATGACACTCAGAGGGCAGACTTGCAGAACAGAATATCATGACTGTGTTCGATATTACTGTACATGTGCCCCCATATTGCTTTCCGCCTTTGGGCGTAATTCGTGAAAGCAAAAGCGAGTGGTAAAGCCTTATTGTGCTTGTTTCAAAACCCAACGGTTTGGTTCAGTTTTTTTTTTGATTTTTGGAGGTTAAAAAAATAAAAATTGAATAAAATAAAATTTCTAAGTTTGACGCATACCCGAAGCCACGTGTAGATGACTTGTTGGAAAAGCTCAGGCAGGCCTTATATATTTCCAAACTAGATCTCACCACTCCTGATAGGCTGTTCGAATTTACAAGGCTCCCTTGCAATCTCCATGGCACACCGTTGACCTTTTAGTGGATGATGAATCAGATCCTGCATCCTCATTCTGCATATGCAGAAGCATATCTAGACAATGTAGTCATTGTCAGTAACGACTGGAGCTCTCATTTCGTCCGCCTGCAAGCAGTGCTTGATAGTTTCAGGCTGGCAGGGTTGACAGCTAACCCAAAGAAAGGCAGACTGGGTATGTTGGAGACCTATTATTTAGTATATCCCATAGGGAAAGGTTTGCTCAAGCCTCAAATGGACAAGGTGGGGGAGGTGCTTACATATCCACATCCCAAAACACAGAGGCAGGTTTGTGCCTTCCTTGGGTTTGTGGGGTACTACAGGCGGTTCATTCCCAATTTTGCGCAATGAGCTGCCCCCATCACTGACTTGACAAAGGGCAGGAAGAACCATTATTTTGTTTGGACCAATGCCTGTGACAGAGCCTTCTCAGACCTAAAAGCCACTTTGTCCTCATTCCTGGTCTTGTGAAATCCAGACTTTTCAAGGGAATTTATTTTGCATGATGGATGCAAGTGCTTTCAGTTTAGGGTCAGTGCTTTCACAGTGTTTTAAAGGGGATAAACACTCAATCACATTTCTCAGTAGGAAAATTCTCCCCAGAGAACGCAATTACTTGACCATTGAGAAAGAATGTTTAGCGATAAAGTGGGCTGTGGAAGCCCTCCGGTACTGCTTGTGGGGGCGGCGGTTTACCCTAGTGACTGACCACAAGGAAAACTCTATATCTGCTCTGCTGCATCTGGTAAACAGGAAACCAAGGGCAAAACAATTGGGTGTCCACTGCAGGATCAGGGCAGTGAACCATACTTGTCGGATAATGTTTAACATTTAACACTAGGCTTTGATATGCTCTTCCTCACACTCTCCTGATCTATCTTCTCCAGACTGCGTCTGCCACAGCGGTGATTCCGAGCCACTGATGTTCTTCTAATCTGAAGATGAGAGCTAAAGCAGAACAATTGCCCGTGCTATGGCTCCTAACAACTCCTTTTCTGAATGAATTATCGAGACTGTACCTGCCTTCTCTAAACAGTAATAAAGTACCTTTATTTTCCTTGAAAACTTGGACTCATCTTCCTGACTCTCATACAACTCCATGACTGAAGCTTGACAATACCTGTATAAAAAAACAGCACTTCTTAAACTGCTAAAAATAATTTATTTAAAAATAAGATGTTAGATGTAACTTTCTTTCATAGAAATACAGGTATGAAAAAACAGAATGAAAACAAGATGTTAGATGTATTTTTTGAATAGAAATATAGATACAAACACTGAATGAAAACAAGATGTTAGATTTTTTTTTAATAGAATTACAGGTATGAACACAGAATGAAAATGAAACATTAGATATCTTCTTATTAAATAGTAATACAGGTATGAACACAGAATGAAAACGAAACGTTACATGTAATTTTTTAAATAGAGATACAGGTAACAAACACAGAATGAAAATGAAACGTTAGATGTAGTTTTTTCACATAGAAATACAGATATTAATACAGAATGAAAATGAGACAACCTGCTGCATGGTTCCCAAGACTCGGCACAGAAAGTGTAGGAGTGACGTTGAATGTTTTTTGTATTGCATTTTTATCTTTGGTGGCCATTTTTGGTCGAAAAAAAGTTTGTTATACTGAGATTTAATGTTTGTTAAAAGTACAGTAGATTCATTTAACATGATGTTCTATGAATGTTTGTCTGGGCCCAAAAAAAGTACAGTGAACCCTCATTTATCACGGTTAATCCATTCCAGACTCTACCGTGATAAATGAATTTTCGCGAAGTAGGATTCTTTATTTATAAATTGAATATTTTTGCAGTTAGAGTATAGAAAACCTGTTTACGACCTTCTAAATACGTTTTTTTAACATTATTAGAGCCCTCTAGACATGAAATAACACACTTTAGTCACCATTACATTCGTATTACCCAATATATTAGACAAAATAAGAGAAAATAAGACATATTAGACGTTACAAATATATTATTACTAGGCTCACCCGCCTTTTAAGGCGACCGACTTTTATCCTCAATTTGTGTGCGCTCCATGTGTACATCAGGCATGTACGTGTAGGGAATGAGAACATTAAAGTGCCCATTCATAACATCTCCCGAAAACCTAAGTTTTTTTATCCCCTTGAGTGCCTGTCCAAAGTCGTACAATGTCAGCCCGAATCTGTACCGCTAAAGACGGAGTTTCATGCACTAAATAAGCTATAGATGAGAATAAGCAAGCACCATCTCCCCTGATATTTACTACGCGATGAGGCATTTGTACTCCATCAACATTAATTATTTCCAGAGACATAATTTTGTCTATTTTTCCAGCGCATTGCGCACAAAAGCAAGGGGATGATGGGAGCAGCAGAACTCTGCTCACATCGCGTCGCTTCGTACCGCAAGCCGCAAGTAGTAAGTCAGTGATAAGCGGAATACCGCTACGCTTTGCACTCACGGGACAGAAGGACAATCTCGACTGCTTTTATATAGTAGATTATTGTACTGTACATTTAATTACACACACACAGTTCTTACACACAACCACTAACCTATGAAGGCACAACATCAGTAGGAGAGTCTTCAGGTGGTGCAGTATATTCAGCAGGTGCATCGTTGTCTTCTTCCGCTGAAGGAGTACTAAGAGTAGGCAGTGGGTATCTGGGTGCGCGGCTGAAGAACATCTTGATAGGCAGTTGCTGGCACTGTCTTTTCATATGTGTGAGGAGGCTTTTGTAGGGTATTACCATCTTTGATCATATCCAAGAGTTTCACCTTCTCCTGGATAGCAAGCATCTTCCTCCGGCTCTTAGTTTTATTGTCAGAAGGCTTAGAAAAAGCAGCACGTTTAGGAGCCATCGTGGGGCTTAGATAAAAGTTCTCAGAAAGCGCATGCGTAGTGACGTAAGCGTGTATGAGAAAAAATTGTGATAGAGTGAAGCCGCGAAAGTCGAATCGTGATATAGCGAGGGATCACTGTATTTGTTATTCTGAACATTTCGTTACTTCAGTATTCGCTATAACAGGATTTAACCTGTATTATACATTAAGAATTTCACTGTAAAATGTATTAAACATTTTTGAGTATTTGGAGACACTGGTGTCAAACTGAATTTATATTGTAGAAAAACATAACATAAACTATTCTCTAGCATGCTTAAATATGTGTTTTTGTTTCTGATCGCTATATAGCAATTCCCTTTTAGATAGATAGATAGATAGATAGATAGATAGATAGATAGATAGATAGATAGATAGATAGATAGATAGATACGCTATTGATCATGAGGGAAATTTATGTACCAGTGGTCAAGAATTGTATCAAGTTAAATACAAACTTTTAAATACACACTACACAAATAGCAAATACTTTACAAATAATATAAAGTGACATGGCTTAAGCTAATAGGGTAAAATGTTTAATCAGGTCCAGAACTCAACCATCCTCTGTCCCTGTTGGGAAGAGTTAAAGAGTCTAATGGCTCTGAGGACAAAATATATTTTGTATTTGTCCATATTGCAGTTATGTGATTGCAGCCTACCACTAAAGAAACTTCTCTGCTTAATTATGGTGGTGTATAATGGGTGATGTTCATTGTCTATAATAGATAGCAGCTTGCATAGTGTCCTCCTCACTGCAACTGGCACCAGAGAGTCCATTTCTATACCAACCACAGATCCTGCTCACTTGCTCAACTTGTGAATACACTCAGCATCTCTCTTCTTCACGCTACCCCAAGGCACACCACAGCGTAGAAGAGAGTACTGGTAACCACAGACTGATAGAACAACTATAGGAGTTTCCTACATGTGTTGAAGGAGCCCAGCCTCCTCAGAAAATAGAGCTGTCCCTTCCTGAACAGAGTCTTTCTGTTCTCTGACCAGTCCAGCCTGTCATGCAGCTGCACTCCAAGGTATTCATAGGTCTTGACCCATTCCACATCAACCCCTTCAACTGAGACAGGTCTCAGTGTTGGTATAAACCTACGGTAGTCCACAATCATCTTTTTGGTGTTGGTTTGACTGACACCATCCCACAAATTCATTCACCAATTCACCAAACCCCTATACTCCTCCTCCTGTCCACCCCTGACACATCCCACAATAGCAGTGTCAACTGAGAACTTCTGTATGTGGCATGTCCCTGACTTGTAACTGAAATCCAATGTGTACAGGATGAAGAGGAAAGGAGAAAGAACACCCCCCTATGGAGTTCATGTGCTCCTGATTACAGTTTGTGATGTGCAGTTCCGCAGTCTGACAAATTGAGGTCCACCAGTGAGGTAATCTTTAATCCAGTTCACCAGTTGCGAGTCCACTCCAAACCTGTAGAGCTTGTCCCTCAGTAGGATGGGCTGTATGATGCTGTAGGTGCTGGAAAAGTCAAAGAACATGATCCTCAGAGCACTACATACTTTGTCCAGATGCAAGTGGGTCCAGTGGAGAAAGTAGAGAATGGCATCATCCACACTCATCTTCTCTCAATAGGCAAACTGCAGTGAGTATGATGCATGATTCACCTGTGTCTGTAGAGACGAAGAAGTAGTCGCTCCAGAGTCTTCATAATATGGAATACTAGACTTCTAGAAGCCTACAAAAGTATTCATAGTTCCAGGCTACCTTAAATTCCCTTGCACCTCCTAATCAGCGCCTCTGTTTTGCAAATGTGTCAATCAGCACAAGCAGCAAGCAACCTGCTATTCCATCCCACACCAAGGCAGCTGAAGTCGAACACAAAATTCTCTGTTATTTCTGGAAGTGTGGTGTCTGGAATTGTTTAGGGTAAATAATATATCGTTATTTGGAATACATACATTTCATGTTCCATGTCTACAACAATCGTTGTAAATGTAGGATGACAGAAAATGCGAGGCAAGAAATGTTGAACACATAACTAAAACAGAATTTTTTTCATGTTATATTAATAATGACAAAATGGTGATGTGAAGTGTATAATGTGTTAAGGCTGAAGTCCAAATATCAAATCAAATAAACACTTTCACAAAAGGTATAACAAAACAAGTGCGCTTTGATTCAATTCAATTGAAATTGTTCAATTAAAATTTTGCTATCAATGTGTAAAAACTGAAGCCCAAATATCAATTGATACAAAGGGGGTGACATATTCAAGCCCACATTCTCCCTGTATTTAGTGTTTCGAGTAGTGAGCTGCTATTAGTATTACTATTATATAATAAAAACATACATTTGATTTGAGTCTGTAACAGCCGGTTTATTCAGTTTTTTTTCTCTCAGTCACATTCACGCTCCCCTGAGCTGACACTGTTACTTTTCAAATGAGGAGGAGCGTTGGCACCTACACTAGAAAAGTCGCTACAATTAGTTTCAACCAAACAATACCTTCCACACATCCAGCATGAAAGTGTGAATCTTTATTGTTAGACGAGCACTTCATTTACTTGGACTGAGTTGTTAGACTATTTACTGTTAAGTATTGTGTGAGTTACTGTTTAGTATAACAGATGGCTTACTTAGTTCTTAAATAAATATGGAAATGCACACACATGCCTCTTTAATTATATACTGAAATGCCTACATTTACAGTGTACATTTTAGAAAATCTTAATTTTTACTTGTTCCTGTTATTATCTATACTAATAAAAGGCAAAGCCCTCACTGACTCACTTACTCACTCATCACTAATTCTCCAACTTCCCGTGTAGGTAGAAGGCTGAAATTTGGCAGGCTCATTCCTTACAGCTTACTTACAAAAGTTGGGCAGGTTTCATTTCGAAATTCTACACGTAATGGTCATAACTGGAACCTATTTTTCTCCATATACTGTAATGGACGTTAGCTCGATGGCCATGGGGGGGCGGAGCAGCGTATGACATCATCACGCCTCCCACGTAATCACGTGAACTGACTGTGACCGCAGTACATAGAAAAGAAGGAAGAGCTCCCAAAGCGCTGAAGAAAAACGCCGAATACTTTATTCGCGAGATACAAGTTTAATGAGAAGACACGAGGTATAAACGAGACTTTGGATCACTTTGTAATGGAGTTAAAATTGCTGTAGCGAGAAACTTTTAAGTGCCGGGTCTTAGCTAACATTAAATAAAGCCGTGGACATCGCAACATCACACAAGAGAGCAGCTCACGTGAACTGACTGACCGCAGTACGAGTGATCACTTCCATGCATCAAACCTGTTCAAAAAAGGCATTACACAATTGACAAGGTGGGAAAAGAATATGCTCCGAGCTGAACTCCACAGCTAACGCGGTCTTGCGGAAGCAACTTCGTCACGCTGCTACTAAATCCTCACAGAAAAATCCACAAGTTGATACACACGCTGTCTCTAGAGTTTCTCCACCCTCAATGTATTCCATCCCTGTTACACCCTCTGATCTCCCATTTCAATTCAGATGCCTCCAATTTCCAGTAAGACTCTGCTTCGCGATGAGAAGTAAGAAGTCTCAGGGACAGACCCAACAAAAGGTTGCCATTGATTTCAGGCAAGATTGCTTTTCTCCTGGACAACTATACGTTGCATTCTCAAGAGTGAGCTCACGCAGCTTCGTCATATTACAACCAGAGTGCTGAACTGACAACGTGATATATAAAGAGAACTATAATAATCATAATAAACGAACAATAAAACAGCGGAGAACCCGTGGATTAAATAAAATGGCAGCTTCCTTGGCAAAGCAAGGAAAAAGGATAGCTTTATATGTCGTTCGTTTATAAAACAGCGGAGAAGCTGTGTAAAGGCTGCTTCACAAAAAGCCAGTGGAGCGCCTTATATGAGCAGGCAGTCAGCTAAAGAAGGGAATCAATAAATATCTATAAACGTAATAAATGAACAAAAATAGTGTACAAGCCGCGGATTAAATAAAGGAAATGGGTATCTGAACAGTAAAGTAAGTCTCGAATAGCTACACAATAACTATAAGAATCGTAATAAACGAACAATAAAACAGTACAGAACCCCGAAGCAAGGAGAAACGACGACCTTATATGGCGTTCGTTTATAAAGCGGCGGAAAAGCTGTGTGAAGGCAGCTACACAAAAAAACAGCAAAGCGCCACACTCTGAATGTATTCCTCGCATCACCATTATACCCTCTGATCTCCCATTTCAATTCAAGTGCCTCAAATTTCCAGTAAGGCTCTGCCTCGCGATAACAATTAATAAGTCTCAGGGACACACCCTACAAAAGGTTGCCATTGATTTGAGGCAACATTGCTTTCCTCCTGGGCATAACTATACGTTGCATTCTCAAAAGTAATCTCAGTGCACAGCTTGGTCATATTACAACCGGACTGCTGAACTGACAACGTGGTATACAAAGAGATCCTTAACAGATAGTTATTGGTATATTTTCCCTCAGTTTAAAAAGGTTTTCTTTTCTTCTTAATAAAAATTTAAAAGCAGTTCTTCGTTGCTACGAAGCGCGGGGATTTTGCTATATACAGTATATATATATCTAGATATATATGTATGTATGTGTATATATATATGTAGATATGTATATATATGTATATATATATATGTGGATATGTATATATATGTGTGTATATATGTAGATATGTATATATACTCAGCAAAAAAAGAAACGTCCCTTTTTCAGGACTGTGTATTTCAACAATAATGTTTTAAAAATCCAAATAACTTTACAGATCTTCATTGTAAATTGTTTAAACAATGTTTTCCATGCATGTTCAATTATCCATAATCAATTAATTAACATGCACCTGTGGAATGGTCGTTAAGACCTTAACAGCTTACAGAAAGTAAGCATTTAAGGTCACAGTTCTAAAAACGCAGGACACTAAAGAGACTTGTCTACCGACTGTGAAAAACACCCAAAGAAAGATGCCCAGGGTCCCTGCTCATCTGCGTGAACATGCATTAGGCATGCTGCAGGGAGGCATGAGGACTGCTAATGTGGCTAGGGCAATAAATTGCCATGTCCACACTGTGAGACGCCTAAGACAGCGCTACAGGGAGACAGGAAGGACAGCTGATCATCCTCGCAGTGGAAGACCACGTGTAACAACACCTGCACAGGATCGGTACATCCGAATATCACACCTGCGTGACAGGTACAGGATGGCCACAACAACTGCCCGAGTCACACCAGGAACACACAATCCCTCCATCAGTGCTCAGACTGTCCGCAATAGGCTGAGAGAGGCTGGACTGAGGGCTTGCAGGCCTGTTGTAAGGCAGGTCCTTACCAGACATCACCAGCAACAACGCCGCCTATGGGCACAAACCCACCTTCGCTGGACCAGACAGGAGTGGCAAAAAGTGTATGAGTTTCTGCATGACAGCAATGTCAGTGTTCTGCCATGGCCAGCGAAGAGCCCAGATCTCAATCCCATTGAGCACGTCTGGGACCTGTTGGATCGCAGGGTGAGGGCTAGGGCCATTCCCCCCAGAAATGTCCAGGAACTTGCAGGTGCCTTGGTGGAAGAGTGGGGTAACATCTCACAGCAAGAACTGACAAATCTGGTCCAGTCCATGAGGAGGAGATGCACTGCAGTACTTCAAGCAGCTGGTGGCCACACCAGATACTGACTGGTACTTTTGATTTTGAGCCTCCCTTCATTCAGGGACACATTGTGAAACATTTTTAGTTTATGTCTTATGGTGTTGACTCTTTTAGTGTTCATACAAATATTTACACATTAAGTCTACTGAAAGTAAAAACAGTTGAAAGTCAGGGGACGTTTCTTTTTTTGCTGAGTATATATGTAGATCTGTATATATATGTATATATGTGTCTGTGTATATATATATATATATATATATATATATGTGTGTGTATGTATGTATGTGTATATATATGTATGTGTATGTGTGTATATATGTATATTTATTTATCTGTATGTATGTATGTATATATGTATATGTGTGTGTTGTAAAATACACAGAACACAGCGTAAAGGTTTGGGGGTTTTAGCCCCGTATACTGTAAACAAAAAAAAGATTATAGCAGTCACAATATACATAAACAGAAACGTCTTCAACAATACGCGACCCTTTTCACAGGGTCGGCGGCCATTTTTATACGGGTGGAGGAATGCTGGGAAGGAGGCGTGAGGGATGACGGGACTGCTGACGTCAGGGAAGATGGCGGAGGAAGGGCGGAAGTGGACGTAGTGCGGTCAGGTTATGATGGTGGAGGATCCTTTTTCCTGGAAGAAAGAGCAGAAAGGTTAGTACTCCGCCATTCCCTACCGGCAAACGTCCTGCGCAATGGTTTCGGATCCGTCCACGGTCTCCCACTCGCGCATGCGTGACAGTGTGTATGTATGTACGTATATGTATGTATATATATATGTTGATATGTGTATATATGTATATATATGTAGATGTGTATATGTATATATATATAGATATGTGTATGTGTAGATATGTGTATATGTAGATATGTATATATGTATATGTATATATGTGTGTGTGTCTGTGTGTGTATATATATATATATATATATATATATATGACAGCAACACTCATAACAGTGACAAAACAATTACATTGACAATCATGTTACGTTATTTTTAAAATGTTTCCTTTTCTTTTTCATAACTTCTTTAACACACTACTTCTCCGCTGCAAAGCGCGGGTATTTTGCTAGTCTATTATAATTCCTCAGTGTCATATGTTAATTGTTACCACTCATGAGTCCTGCTTCATTGAGATTTTGTCTTATGCCATATACATTTTAAAGGGAGCATTTATTGAACTGACTGAAGCAGACTTGCCATCTTCTTAAACTGATTTAATTTCTATGATACCAACAAGTAATCATGAGATCAAAAATAAAAGAAGCTCCAAGTTTGTGTATACTGTGATTTATTTTTTCCCTTTTTTTTTAGTTTAGTGACATTGCCACAGAAGAGAGTAGAGAATGTGTGCCATGTCCTTAATGATAGCTCACAAGCTTTTATGATATTTCTTAAAGGGCAATGCTTCTCAGTTTGTTTATATTTATATTAATATATTTATATTATATTTTGACAGTGTTTTATTTTAATTTATTCCAAATTATTTTTAATATATTGTAACATTTGGTTAGAATAAACATAAAAGTAACAACACATATAGTAGTTATGGTGCATTTTTTATAATTAGTAAAACTCATTGTCTGAAATGTTATGCTTTGCATTTTTATGTTTGGCAATGGAATGTTTCAGTATACAGTTGATTCATTCCACTTCTGAAGGTGTACATTGTCAGTATTCTCCTTTGAAGTTTGTCCCAGTGTAATGCGTGCCAGTATGGCTGATAGACTGAGAGGCAGCAAACAAGAGTTCAAGTAATGGGAGACAAGACATCTCCTCACCCTGATGCCCAAGCTCTTCCCATAAATATTCCCATCTTGTGCTTTTTCTCATTCTTCCCATATTACAATTAATAATATTGAACACTTTATGTAGAGAAAATGTGTGTCTTATTTGATGTGTATGACAGGAAGGACGGTAAATCTTTGAATGAAATTCAGCATTGATGATCGGTTGATGATTGGTGACAAGTGACAGCAGGTGCCTGCTTTGTGCACCACGACAGAAAAGGAGCAGCAAAACTTTTTGTCAGTGACTGGGATTACATAACTGGAAAATGGTTTAAAAATACAGAAATGACAAAAGTTCAGTCTTTTAATAATTCTATTTACATAATGATAATAAATGATGTATTAAGCACTGCTATATACAGTAAATAAATGTTGTTGTTGTTGTTGTTGTTGTTGCATTCTGCTGTGCTTTAATTTGGATGACTTCTTATGCACTGACCCCTCACCAGCCTTTGCCAAGAGTCATTCACAAGGGATGGATGTCGCTGGCAAAGTCAGGTGCTTTTTTTAAAGTGTGGGTCCAGGTGTGCTTATCCAGCTACTCTTTCTTGTCTTCAATTGAGAGATCTTTAGGTTCACCTCTGGTTGAATTCACAAAGTTGCTTTACACCTTTTTTTTTGTCTCATTAACACAGAGGTCCCGAGGCTCCCACAAATTGCAGGTTACTGGTTCTGTTTGAAAGACAATTGTAATTAGTTATGCAGCACATGCTTTTATTCACATTGCATGTTGGATGATTTTGCCATGGCTGTCACATGGCCTAAATATCATTGAAAATCTGTGGATAGATCTCAAAAGACATGTGCATTCAAGATGACATAATAAATCTTGCAGAATTAGAAGCCTTGGTGAATTGGTGAATTGAAAAAAAAATATATATATATATTTTGTATACGTTTGGGCATCCTTGGTTAAAAAAAAAAATGAAAAGGGCCTGAAGCAAAGGTTTAGGCACCCGACATTCTTAATTGGGATATTTTCGCCAATTTGTTCATGCAAAAGGCTTCTGTTTCTACAAGATTCTTGGGCTGTCTTGAATATCTCCATTTTTGTGAGTTTTGCCAAGCAATACAGTTGTGCTTGAAAGTTTGTGAACCCTTTTCTGTATTTCTGCATAAATATGACCTAAAACATCATCAGATTTTCAATCAAGTCCTAAAAGTAGATAAAGAGAAACAGTTAAACAAATGAGACAAAAGCGTTATACTTGGTCATTTATTTATTAAGGAAAATGATCAAATATTACATGTTTGTGAGTGGCAAAAGTATGTGAACCTTTGCTTTCAGTATCTGGTGTGACCCTGTTTGCAGTAATAACTACAACTAAACGTTTCCGGTAACTTTTGATCATTCCTGCACAGCGGCTTGGAGGAATTTTAGCCCATTCCTCTGTACAGAACAGCTTCAACTCTGGGATGTTGGTGGGTTTCCTCACATTAACTGCTCGCTTTAGGTCCTTCCACAACATTTTGATTGGATTAAGGTCAGGAGTTTGACTTGGCCATTCCAAAACATTAACTTTATTCTTCTTTAACCATTCTTTTGAAGAACGACTTGTGTGCTTAGGGTCGTTGTCTTGCTGTATCACCCACCTTCTCTTGAGATTCAGTACATGGACAGATATCCTGACATTTTCCTTTAGAATTCTCTGACATAATTCAGAATTCATTGTTCCATCAATGAAGAAAAGCCGTCCTGGCCCAGATCCAGCAAAACAGGCCCAAACCATGGTACTATTACCACCATGTTTCACAGATGGGATAAGGTTCTTATGCAGGAATGCAGTGTTTTCCTTTCTCCAAACATAACGCTTTTCATTTAAACCAAAAAGTTCTATTTTGGTCTCATCCGTCCACAAAACATTCTTCCAATAGCATTTTGGTTTGTCCACATGATCTTTAGCAAACTGCAGACAAGCAGCAATGTTTTTTTGGAGAGCAGTGGCTTTCTCCTTGCAACCCTGCCATGCACACCATTGTTGTTCAGTGTTCTCCTGATGGTGGACTCATGAACATGAACATTAGCCAATGAGAGAGGGGCCTTCAGTTGCTTAGAAGTTACCCTGGGGTCCTTTGTGACCTCGCCGACTATTACACGCCTTGCTCTTGGAGTGATCTTAGTTGTTCGACCACTCCTGGGGAGGGTAACAATGGTCTTACATTTCCTCCATTTGTACACAATCTGTCTGACTGTGGATTGGTGGAGTCCAAACTCTTTAGAGATGGTTTTGTAACCTTTTTCAGCCTGATGAGCATTAACAACTCTTTTTCTGAGGTCCTCAGAAATCTCCTTTGTTTGTGCCATGATGCACTTCCACAAACATGTGTTGTGAAGAACAGACTTTGATAGATCCCTGTTCTTTAAATACAACAGGGTGCCCACTCTCACCTGATTGTCATCCCATTGATTGAAAAAACCTTACTCGAATTTCACCTTCAAACTAACTGCTAATCCTAGAGGTTCACATACTTTTGCCACTCACAAATATGTAATATTCAATCATTTTCCTTAATAAATAAATGACCAAGTATAATATTTTTGTCTCATTTATTTAACTGGTTTCTCTTTATCTACTTTTAGGACTTGAGGGAAAATCTGATGATGTTTTAGGTCATATTTATGCAGAAATATAGAAAATTCTAAAGGGTTCACAAACTTTCAAGCACAACTGTATATAATAGATTATAAGTTTTTCTTTTCTGTGTTTTTGTAAAATACTTTGAGCTGTACCCTTTTCATGAAAACGTGCTATAGAAATAAATCTTATCACATTCTGCTATAAAGAATTTTACTGCAATGAAATGTGTCTATGCTTATTATTTATATTTTGCAAACCACTTTTTAAAAGAAAATCTAAGCATTATGTTTAAAATCAACTTTTCAAAGTTGCAAAGCAGTAAAGCATAGTTCAGTTACAAATAGATGCAATACATTAATATAACTGCCCAGTATTTAAAAAGCAAGAACATTTTGACTTTAAACTGACTCTTGCCATATGTTTAGATAAATTCAGCCCCATAGGTGAAATATGTTTTAATACGTATCTTCCATAATGATTAAGCTTATTTTTTATTTTATTGCTTTGTCATGAAAGCAACAGAAGAAAGGTCACAGAAGCCAACAATATTTTTTGAGAAAGTCAAGGTACAGTATTCTGTTGCAGTTTATTTTAAAGGGCATAATTTTAACCTCTAAATATGACATTTACAAGATATTGCCAAATGCTCTGTAAACATGCTACCCGGCTTCAGGGTTTTACTCCAGTTAGCCTTATTTAAATGTCAAAACATAATTGCAAGATGTTCGCTGTATTTTGCACAGAGGAAAAGTAAACACACTAGCCTTTCAAAATCTATAGAGTATTTCTTAGCATTTGCACTAAAAATGAACAGAAATTTGATGTCTCTTGATAAAAACTGTAAAACTGCAAGATTTATCAACTCTCCAAGGTAACTTGAAAAGGAAAGCACTTTAAATATCATTGCAAAAGCATGCCTTTAAAGAGTATCATTTTCTCCTGAAACTGAGCTTAATTTGCCTCAGAAAATACTGCAAGAGGTTGTTTTGTCAGGAGTCTTATGTAGTAAAAGGTCGCCCTGAAAACATTATGGAGTGCAAAGAACAGGAGAAGGTCATATTGATATCTTTTGTGTGGACCTGAAAGGGAAAAGTAGCCATCTAATTAAGCATCTGGGCATTGTGAAACAGAAAGTGGGTTTTTAACTAAACTTGTGGCTGTTGAACAGTTAGCTATTGATGGGTCTGTTGTATGCAAAAATATACTGAAAAAACAGACCTGGTGATGAACAGCCCAGAGAAACAAGTAAAAAAAAGCTTAATAAAGTAAAGAAGACAAAATAGTGCATACACAACATGAGAGAACCTAAACATATAGTATAGTGAACATAAATATAACTCACTGACATATAGTCTTGTCAAACTTGTTTTTAAACATACAAAGCTGAAGTAACCAGCATGTTAATTGATGAAAATATAAATGTAGCATGCAGCAAAATAATCTTTAAAATGTTTGCAAAACTAAAATAAATGTGATGATGGCATACATGTTACAAAAATAACATTTTTTGTCCATTTATATAGTGATACTTGCTAATTCCAATTATTTTGCTTATCTGTGTATGAAGGTATAAATTCAAATTCAAGTTCTTTAATCCAAATTTTGTCATTGTTAATAACATTATAAATCTAAAAACAGACTGCATGCAACCAACTATATCAAACATGGTGTTATGATTTGCGATCCTCTTTATTTTTTCTCAGGTTTATATACAGGGTGGTCCAGATCTAATTATGAAATTATGAAAAGGTGAACACATCGCACCCGCTGTTC
>JANRMT010062791.1:252403562-252416405 GCA_026402145.1 Polypterus bichir lapradei
TGGTCAATGGTGTCAAATGCTGCACTTAAGTCTAATAACATAATTACAGTGGAGTTTCCTTCATCAGAGGATATCAGAATGTCATTTACAACCCGTGTTAGTGCAGTTTCTGTACTATGACCAGTGCGAAAACCAGACTGGAATTTCTCAAATAAATTGTAATGCATAAGGTGTGACTGAAGCTGACTGGCGACTACTTTTTCTAGTATTTTAGAGAGAAATGGTAAATTTGAAATAGGCCTATAATTATTTAGTATGTGTGGGTCTAGGTCTGACTTTTTAAGTAAAGGTTTAATGACTGACACTTTTAGTGCATCAGGTACTGTGCCATGCAGTAATGAACTATTGATAACGGTTAGAATAGGTGCTGCAAGAACATCCATTGCACATTTTACTAGTTTTGTTGGCACTGGATCTAGGGAACAAGTAGAGGGCTTCATTTTAGTAATTAAAGTTAAGACTTCCTGCTCAGTTACAGGATTAAAATTACTAAAGTGCTGAATGCAATGTGCAGCAGGGTCTGCTAAGCTAGTATTTGGTTTGTTCTGTGATGCTGAGATCTGGGATCTTATATTTTTAATTTTCTCATTGAAGAAGTTCATGAAGTCTGTACTGCTAATATCTGTTGGTATTTTGCACTGTTGATCTGAGTTACCATTTGTTAATTTAGCCACTGTTCTAAACAGTACCTGAGGATTTTTATTATTGCTATCTATTAATGTAGAATAGTATTCTGAGCGAGCTTTAAAGAGGGCTTTTTTATATTTATTAACACTCTCTGTCCATGCAATTTGAAAGACATGTAGCTTTGTTGTTCTCCATCTACGCTCCAGTTTTCGACACTCTAATTTAAGAGCTCGAGTATTTTCATTAAACCAGGGAGAGTTTCTATGCGCTTTGATCACTTTTGTTTTAAGGGGAGCCACTGTGTCCAGAGCATCTCTCAAGGTCACATTATAATGTGATATTAGCTGATCTAAATTGTTTTCCATGTTTACATTTGATGTTAACTGATCTAATTGGTTTTCCATAATTACACTCGACTTACTCAAGGTGTCTATAAATTTTGAAGCAGAATTACAATCTAGATGTCGCACTGTCTTTGTTTTAACTCTTTTAGGGCTAATTTTTTTTTTTTTTCTTATCTCCCAGGGCTGAATATTTTTCCAAAAACTAACATTTTTTAAAAAAGAACACAAAGCAATTGTTTAACATATCAAATCAACAAAAAATATTTACTTTTGACAAATGTTACTGTCTTGCATGTTGTATGAGCCTGCATACTCTATGATTTCACATACATATCACATACATTTTACACAGCAAAGTCCTGCAAAGTCTGATCTCGCTCAAAGCAGCCAATTTCAGTCATTGCCACATTGCACTGCTTACAATACATGTTGCTTTGGTGCCTACTTTTCAATTGTCTGTTGCTGCACTTTCTCACATATATTGTTAGTGTGTACTGTAGAGAGACAAGTCACCCTTTTGCCATCGTGCCATTCCTCTGCCACCAAGTTTTCTGCCCGCATGAAAACCGTATTGTCACCTCTTTTCATCTTCTGAAACTTTATGAACTTTATGCATGGCATTATAGCCTGGCTCACCCCATGGGATTTGCTTCTGTTCATTACAGAAGTGAATAAAAGCAGCAGGTACCTATCACCATGCTGCATAACCTGTCCAAAGCCACCAGGGGACAAAGCACGTTTGGACCAATGCTCCCTGAAGTTACATCACCAGTTCTGTCCCATCTCTATTTGTAATACCACAGCACGCTTCATCTCGTCTTTTGTTGTGGGTTTACACTTTGAAAAACAAGAATGCGATGCAAACGCAGCCCGCGATTCAAAAAATTTCTCTGCCTACCTGTTTATCTCATCTGACGGTAGCTGAAAAGCAGCATCAGGAGAGAGCAGCCTGAAGTACAGCAGCTGGTGATCTGTCGTGTCCAACAGCAAGCCATGCCGTCTTGTGAAGTCCAGCAGCCAGATCGGCTCTCAACAGATCAATGTCTATGTATTTATCCCACGCGAACCTTGCCGTAGATGCATCGGCTGCGCGAAGCGCTCAACTGGCAGCAGATCCGCTAGCGCGGCATCGGCTGGTGTTTGATCAGCTGATGCTGGCTTCTCACTCTCTTGCTCGATCTCCTGATCACTGTCAATAAAATCCGATTCTGAAAAATCAGAGTCCGACTCCGTGATAATGCGCAAAACATTGTCTGCCGAGTGTTTTCTTTTCTGCACTCGCTTCGCTCCCTCGTCACATGTGGATGCCATCTTGCCATTGTTTACATTTCGCAACTCACGCACACGCAAGGATTAGTTGCCGAGTCAACGAGTCTAGCATTCCTCCAAGCACAGAGGGAATGCCTATGACGTGACAGTGAGATTTGTCGCCATTAACAGCTGATTATCGCCCTCTATCCCTGGATGTCGACTTTAGTCGACATTCGCCCTCAACCCCTCCTGTCGACAAAAGTCGACATCCGCCCTAAAAGAGTTAATCTGTGAGTGCGTTGGCATGGGCAGAACTAAATCAAATGTAATTAAGAAGTGATCAGAAATAACTACATTTAATGGAGTAATATTTAAATTTTGAATTTCAACTTTGTAAGTTATAATTAAATCTAATGTGTGGTTATGATTATGAGTTGGACCTTTGACAATCTGACAAAATCCTACTGAATTTAACAAATAAGTAAAACATTTGCTAAAAGTGTCAGTTTCCACATCAATGTGTACATTAAAATCCCCCATCAGAACTACGTGATCATAATTTATAGCCAAATCAGACAGAAGGTTGCTAAATTCAGTCATGAACAATGAATATGGTCCTGGTGGTCTGTAGACTAGCACTATAATTGTGTTGGAATCTGTTTTAATATTTAAAACGAATACCTCGAAGAATGTAAAGTTGCCTAAATTTTTAGACGTGATTTGCATTTTATTACAATGAATTATTCCAAGGCCTCCTCCTCGACCAGAATCTCTAGACTTATGAAGGAACGAGTATCCATCTGGTGACGCCTCTGCTAAGGGAACAGTGTCACATTTACTAAGCCAGGTTTCAGTAAGAAGACACAGATCAGATTTTGTACTTAATATAATATCATTTACCAAAACAGCTTTAGTGCCAAGAGAGCGAATGTTCAATAAACAGCATTTAAAACTGCATGGTTTTTTCTGAACTGGCGATATATTTTTTGTTTTAATTTGAAGTAAATTTCTATTACAGATGCCCCTGGTGGAGGGTCTGGTTTTATCCCTTGGTCTAATTATACACCTTATTTTTTGGTTATCAATTAATTTAAGGTTTGTATCAAGACTAAATTTACTGGATGCCCCACAACAGGGATTATGGATAACAGCTTCAGTAAAATAACAGGTGGGATAAACAACAGCCTGTGATTTAAGATCACATGACTGCGGCCTGGATGGTGCTCTAATCAGTCAACCAGGCAGTTTTGCTGCCATATTTTGGGATAATACATAAGATCCCCTCCAGTTAGGATGAAGACCATCTCTTCTGAAAAATCCAGGCCTTTCCCAAAAATCATCCCAATTGTTCACAAATGCTATGCTTTTATTTGCACACCAGGTTTCTAGCCAGCAGTGAAAGGAATGCAATCTGCTATAAATCACATCCCCTCTATATAATCTTGGTAAGGGACCAGATACAATTAAATTCCGACATTTTGTTTTAGCTTTGGTGCATAGAGAGATGAAGTTCCGCTTTAATACCTCAGATTGCTGTAAATAAATATCATTAGTGCCGACATGCAGCAATAAGGTAGATACTTCATCGTCGGCGACACGGTCCAATGCGGCCTCTATGCCAGAAATCTTGGCCCCTGCGAGGCACTTAACATTAACTGCTGGTTTAACATAGTTTGGAATTCTAACATTCCGCACTATGGAATCGCCAATTATGAGCACTTTATTATTCTCAGTTTCCACAGGCGCGCTGCGGAGAGCTGAGAACCTGTTCTGGGTCCGAATTGGTGACCTGGGTGCTGGGGGACTAAATTTTGGATTCTTAGACCCCCGTCTTACTGTTACCCACTCGCCCTGTGGCTGAATTGGTGCTGCTGCTTTCGGCCGCGCACTGACTACAGTGGGACCTGGAGAGACTGAGGCCGAATCAGAAGTTGCCGAATTGTCTAAACAAACCGAGTCGATCCAATTTTCGGTTTGCCTAATCGCTATCAGATTCCTAACGCGGTCCTCCAATTCGCGTATTTTCCCGACCAACTCTAAATTAACTAAACATTTTTGGCAGGTGAAGCTATCTTTACTGTCGGCCGGAAAACCTGAGCTGTACATACTGCAGGACACACAACATATAAATGCGCCCTCGACGGGCAGAGAGCAGATAGAACTTACATTGAGTATCGAAGTCATCTTTGCCGTTTTTATAGGTGCTTCGGCGCTTTCCGTGTTCAGCTGAATCACCGTCGCTTTAAGTTTCCACCACCCGCTGAGCGATCGACTTTAATTTTTCACTGCCGGTTATTTCTACTGGTCAGCTGCCGGCTTTACCTCAGATGAACTTGCTCGGGTGCTTGCGAAGGGCTACGTGCCTGTGGGAGACGCCGCTGCTCTCTGCTTCCGCTCGCTGATCCGCTCTCTGCTTCCGCTCGCTGATCCGCTCTCTGCTTCCGCTCGCTGATCCGCTCTCTGCTTCCGCTGGCTGATCCGCTCTCTCCAGTACAATCCAGCCATTTCTGTTAAGGGGTAAACTCAGCGATATGCAGGTGGATGTGCCTATGGTGTCCTGGATCATGGACTATCTTGTCAGGCACACCACAGTTTGTGAGACTCAAGGACTGTCACACTGGAGTACCACAAGGTACAGTCCTGTGTTCTTTTCCCTTCACTCCTCAGACTGTCATATCATGTTACTTGTAGAAATTCTCAGATGACTATGCACTTATGGGGTGTATTGGTAGATGGGATGAGGCAGAATACAGGAGTCAGGTAGAGAACTTTCTTTATGGGTGCAGAAAGAATCAGCAAAATCAAGTAAATGCTTATTGACTTTCACCACACCCAAGAGCCTTCATGTCTGGACATTATTCTGGGAGTGAATGTTGAAGTTGAACACTCCTACAACTACTTGGGGGTCCACATCAATGACAGGTTGGACTTTTCTCTTTTCACATAGGGCCTAGATATGAAAGGGCAGAGCAGTCTCTAACATTCTTCACATCTTCTAAAACTGTGATGGCCAGTGCGATTTTCTATGTTGTGGTGTGCTGGGCTGGTAACATCACTTCAAGAGAGGCCCATCAAATTGACAAGGTAATTAAAAGGGAAGGCTCAGTTATGGGATGCACTCTGGACCATGTGTAGGTAGTAGCAAAGCAAAGAAAAAAATTAACACTAGAATCCCTGAAGCCTACAAAAAAAGTCACAATCCCAGGTCACCTTAAAATCCTTTGCACTTCTCCATCAGCATCTTTGTTTTGCAAATATGTCAATCAGCACAAACAGCAAGCAGCCTGCTATCCCACCCTCCCAAACCGATGCAGCTTAAGTTCTCCCAGCTCAAGTCTGTTTATCTGGGTGTGAGGTGCCTGGAGTTGTATTGGGTAAATGATATATTGTTATTTGGAATACATGTATTTCATTTGCATTCCATGTCTGCAACGATCTGGGTAAATGCAGGATGACAGGAAATGAGAGGCAAGAAACGTTCAACACATACCTAAAACAGAAATTAATTCAGTGTTATAGTAAAAATAAATAAAATGTTGATGTGAAATGTATAATGTGTGAAGACAAAAGGTCTAATAAAACAAGTGTGATTTTATTCAAAAATATAACCAGAGAAGGAGAAGAAGAGGGGGGAGACGTGTCCAGAGGCAGGAGGTGAGGAGGAAGGTAAATAGAGTAGAACTGAGGCAATTAATAAATGAGCTTCAGTTTTTACTAATTAACAGCAACATGTAAATTGAATCATTTCTTCTTCCTCCGTTATATTCTTGAATAAAGAAGGCGCACTTGTTTTATCAGACCGTTTGTAAACGTTTTTGTTATTTGAATTTCACGTCATTTTATTAATTTTTACTATAAGATGAAAAAAAAATTCTGCTTTAGTTATGTGTTTCTTGCCTCGCATTTTCTGTCATCCTACATTTTCCCAGATCATTGTAGACATGGGACACACATGAAATGTATATATTACAAGTAAATATATTATTTACCCTATACAACTTCAGGCACCTCACATCCAAATAAACACACTTGAGCTGGGAGAACTTCAGATTCGTTGGTGGGGGTGTTGGGGATGGGATAGCAGGCTGCTTGTGCTGATGTACACATATGCAAAACAAAGACGCTAATGGAGAGGAATTTAAGGTGGCCCGGGATTATGACTTTTTTCGCTTTAGGGACTCTAGTGTTAAAACAAACCTGAGTCTCATTATGAACAATGCTGCACATCCTCTCTGTGACACACTAACACTGAGGACTTTCAGCCGATGAATTATTCAGTAGAAGTGTGTCAAGAAATGCTACTGGGGCTCCTTTATTCTAACAACAATACACTTCCATAATGCTCCACTGTGACTGTGACTGCCAAGTCAGAAATTTTATTTTTAAATTTTCCTCTTTTTTAGTCATCCTGATGTGTGTTCAGACTGTAGCGTGTGTGTGAATTTATTTATCTATTTATGTAGAGAGCTTCTGTAAAAAGCCAAATTTTCCCTGGGGGACAAATACATTTCTATCTGTCTAGCTATGCTAGTAAGCTTAACATTCAATTAATGGGAAAAAATATTAAGGAAAAGCAACACCAGTAAATAAAAGGTGTATTAGTCATGATTTTAAAAAGACTCTTACTGCATACAATAATACAGGCTAGTTTTCTGAACTTGTTGTGCTGTTATTAGTAAGTTTTTCAAAACACAAAGAACCAACTTCATATGCAGATAACCCTTCCCAGAATGAAATGGTTCTTTGTCAAGCAATGGAGTTATAAGGAACCACACAACCCAGTAAAGAACCATAAAGTGCAATTAAAGAACCATTATTTTTAAGAGTGTAGGTGGTCATGTCTGTCCTCCTAAGGACAATCAATTTAAAGCAAGACGTTACAGGTTTATTTATTAGTCCTTCATAAACAGTTTTATTATGCGGTCTAAACTGTTTTCCTTATCTTGTCTGTTTTTTTTAAAATCATGGTTGATGACTGGGCAGTGGAAGAAACTCAAGATGCAGCATAATGTCTTGTGAATGATGTATTCCATATTGGTTTCTTTTATTTTAAATTACTGTGGCTACCTTTGAGGAAGGAAATGGAACTGGACCATTCATACCTTTTTACTGGTATGTACTGCATGCCATTGTTTGTGAAAAAATTGAACCTGTAGTAGAAATGCATGATGAAAGACAGTACTCCTTTTAGTAAAAATGATTTACCTTCAAGTGTCATTCTTAACCTGGAAAAGTTTTGGTTTCACAATGCTCACACATAACCCCAAAGGTATAGAGAACACTTCAGGGCCATATTTTCCAACCCTTCAGCTGGAAACTGGCCATCAGCAACCAGCACATAGCTAATTTCATATACCGTTAAAAGCAAAATTTAAATAAATAATTATATTAAGCATATGATACAATATTGGACAATTTGCTTAAGAAGATAAAGTTATAAACATTTTAATAATGAATTAAAGTATTATGGGGAGTTTATTACATGTTTTTTACTACATCTGGTGAGACTCTACCCTATTGGCCCTGAATGCAGGAATGCCACTTCTGAAGCCACAAAGCCAACAGTCTCAAAGCATGAGGACATGTTTTAAATATTTAATACAAATTAATCAAAATTAATTGAACTTAAAAGTAAGCAACACTTAAGTGATGGCTCACAAATCACATACAGTACATATTGTCTTTTCAAAGTACACATTTTTATATCTATGAATTTTAATTGAGTACACCTTTACCAAATGATCTTTTATTGGTTATTTGAAAAGAAAAACATGGACTGGCTGATTAAAAAATCCTAGATACCTGTGTTATGAAAGGCATCATTGCAATCTGTTACATGGATTTTAATCTAAAATTAACAGAATTGTGTTTAGTTTAAGACTGCCTATGGTTCAAATTATGATCAGTTGTAATTTGGTTAGTGATTAATATATTTTTTTTTGTTTGAAATGTGATGTATTTTTAGACACATTTATACCATTAAGCAATTTTATAGTGAAGGCACGGGTTGAATGCAGTGAATTGATGGCATTACAGGTGGTAGTGGGGGCTGCTTGTTAAGAAAGTAGATGATAAAGTGATGCACTTGCACTGTCTGAGAGTGGTGGCAGGAAGATGAAAAAAAGATCAGCTGTTATGTACAGGGGCCAGAAAATTCCCATTAAACTGCAGTCATTTATTGAAAAAGCAGTCGAAGGCTCGGAGAAGGTATTTTTTCTGTTCCGTAATGATTCTGTAATGACAATATTATAGAGAAAAAAGGAATATTCACCATTATAAGTAGCTTAGAACGATTTGAATTATACTGAACTAGCAATTATACGTCAAACTGAACAGAACAGGGATCAATAGGGGTGTCATTTGAGTCTGTACTTCAGTTATGCTTAATGGTAACACATCAGTTCAGACTTTCTTATTTGTCTTTTTGCATGACTTTCACAAAACAATTATTTACAAGATGATTTACAGAGCATTTTGTATATAAGTATTTACTCATTTGCACATTTCAAGAACTGTTTTACATAGTCAATTGATTAACTCTTATAAAATACATGCATGCAGTTACAGATGGATAAAAATTGAGTTTCATTTGTTCTCCATCAAAAAATGATTTCTGGGCTGTAGATTAGCAGCTATAGCTTGAAAGATTGTGGTACTTAGCAACAACAAGACTTTGGAGATAGTAGGGAATATTCACATTAAGCTTAAAGAGAAGAGGGTTTAATGTGGGAATTTAGAAAAATGGATGTAAGAGTTAGTGGATCCACTTTTTCTGTCCACAAGCTGTAATATTAAGATTTCACAAAACTCATTGATTTCTTTAGCATTTTTGAGTACATGCTCCTATTTGTTTTGATTGTTTAAGGTTGTTGCCTTTTCACATCTTTCAATGTTGTGGTCTTTTATTGTCCACCTTAATAAAAGGGTAAGTGTCTGTGTGTCCATCTGGTTGCTATGTCTCTGTGAAGCCAACCGGTGGTGCATCACTGCTACAAATGTTTGTGATATGCCATCTTTTGACATGACACATGCAATGCGTAGGTCTCTGTTATATGCCATGTGATATGGGATTCGTAAAAGCAGTGTTGATGTTTGTAATGAGCCTGTTACAATGAGAGATGCAACACATTTTATTACTTCAAATTCCAGGCCTACAGGGGATAAATTATGAGGTAGATTAAAAGAGCTGAGTCTTTTCAGTTTAAGGAAAAGAAGATTACGTGGAGACATGATTGAAGAGTTCAAAATTATGGAGGGAATCAGTACAGTGGATTAAGACTGTTATTTTAAAATGAGTTCATCAAAAACACAGGGACATAGTTGAAAACTTGTTAAGGATAACTTTCGCACAAACCTTAGGAGGTTTTTCTTTACACAGAGAACCATAGACACTTGGAGTAAGATACCAAGTAGTGTGGTAGAAAGTAGTAAATTAGGGACTTTCAGAACTTGAATGATATTATTTTGGAAGAATTAAGTGGATACAACTAGTGAGCTTTGTTGGGCTGAATGTCCTGTTCTTGTCCAGATTTTTCTTTGGGTGTGTGTTGTGACTGTCTACAACTCGTTGCAATTATATAAATGAAGACTATAATAATAAATTTTTGGAATAGTTCTCTGTGACAATCTTAACTAAACATTTGCCAACAAAGAAGAGGATAACACAGAAAGTTATTAAAGTAAGTAATGTTATTGTTACACAAGCACCAGGGACCCAGTGGAACTACACTAAGCCTGATTCCTCTTTTATTTGTATTACAATTTTTCTTAGGATGTTCTATGTACAGCAGTTAACAAAGAATTGATCTTTGTGCAATTCATATTATGACATGTGAGTCCCTGTCTTGCACCCAAAAGACAAGGCTGAGTCCAATGGCTTTAGGAAAACCAGCTTTATTCAGGTCAAAAGAGGAGCTGCCAGGGGCATTTATTGAAACGGGAGCTACCACTTCAATACACACCAACACAGCAAACAAGCAGTGACGTTATCACTTGTCCTGCCTTGGCTCCCTTCTTCATTTCAGGAACAGATAGTCCTCCTTGTCAGGTAGGTTCAGCGGCTGCTTACCAGCAGCTGGAATCAAGTCATCCTCTAAATTGGACAGAAAGGAAAAGAACAGGCTAGGTCAGTATCTGGGTTAAAATGTTCCCTGCATCAACCATCGGCTGACGGAAATGTTATGCAATGAGGCTGCGAACTCGTAGTTTCCTTGGTGGCTGCCTTGGTGGTAGAGGAGCCCCTCGACAGACATGTCCTACATGTTTCAGCATTGGGGAGGACGTCATAGGGTCTCACAGATCTTACAATATGGTTTGGTATTTAAGATCAGTTATATTTTGTGCAACAATATCTCCTTTTTTCTCTGTTTCTTCTCATGGTGATTGCCTCCAAGCGACACTTGGTATCATAGTAACCAAGCTTACTAATGTCAACACTTCATGATGTCATAACTGCAAGACTCAACATGAAGAAGAACAGAACTTAATTTAACTAATTCTTTGTGCAATGGGCCACAGGAGATAAGGGCAAATCCCAATTGTACTTTGGGCTGATGCCAGTGTTCAATAGCACTTGGAAAGTTTGACATATAACAAAAGAGTGTAAGCAGGTGAAGATCAACAAGAGTTGTGCCAGCAATAAAACACAGCCAAGAACAATAAATAAATAAACAAATAAAACTACCAATCATTAAAAAATAGCAGAAAGAACAATTAGCACCATGGTAATTTGCTTCATATATTACCTATGAGTAAGCATGTGAATACCAACTGTTTACATTTTATAGAATAATTATATAATGAAAAAGTAACAACTACACACAAAGAGAAACACACACTTCACTTAGGTAGGGGTCCTAACTAAACAGACCAAAGCTAATTTATAGTTATGTACTTTGCACGGTAGAGCATAGCATAACCTGATCTTTGACCAATAGATCATGGGATATAAGAACTAATCACTTGGAGAAAAGAAGTAATAAGTACAAAACACTGAGGACTTTATACTGGAAAATATATTTATAATAACTTATTTTAATATGTTATTATACTGGAGTTCACTGCACATACAGTATGCCATGGAAATCTGTCCTTATTTAATCATACATTTTTCCAATACCAAACATTTAAAATGGTAATAAATTTAAAATATACCAAGACATAAGTGCTTTTCAGTTTTAAAAAATAAACTTCCGTAATTAGCTTTTTTTGCTTTACAGGATTCTGATTACACATTAAAGTTAACTATTAATTTTATATGTGTTGTTATATTTGGGAGTCACGGTTGGAATGATCAGAAGCAAGATTAAGCTTCGATGAAAATTATTTTGTGCAATTAAAAATAACACAGTGAGTGGAATTAATGTTATTTAAATACAGAGAAGCAATCTGTTATGCTGGATAAAATAGCTTAATTACTGTAAACAACTAGAGTAAATATGATAAATTCTATGAATAAAGTCATTGAAGCAGTTAGTCTCATTTCACATGGTAATACCTTCTTACCAGCAGATTCAAAAATATTTTACTATTTGGTTGGAGATTAACTCGAATAAAAATTAACATCATACACTTACTGTAAGGTGAATTTGCCTAGATTTTTAAATGTGTACAGAATTTCAAATTGCTGGTGCAAACAAAGTCCCAACTGTTTCAATTATTATATTTCTGCTAGTATAACTGAAACAGGTAATATAGCAGGTTGTTTATGAATTAGACATTATGGCACAAGGCTGCTGAGTTCAAAACACACTTTACTCATTTTATGATACTTTTGCAGTCACTTAAACAACATGTGTGCCGATTATTAGCTAAAAAAGAATTAAAGCATGCTTTTCACTTGCATCACACCTTGGCAAAGGTATTAGTATTTATTATAGAAAGGCACAAGAAAGTAAAACATACTTCACATTTGCTCAGTACCAAATAAACTCATACTCAGTTTAAATTTGAGTCTTTTCAATTATTAATGCTAATTGATAATTTGTATACTTTGGTGAAAAATAACTACAGTACAGTAAATGACCAAATTATTGCTTTTGCTATATTCAGTTTTAAACTTACACAATAAAAATAACTAGCGAACCTGCGGCGTAGCATACGCCTCATAATTATGTATTGATGGGTGAACACTTCCTGAAAGACACAGTTGTCCAAATGGGGTTGGTTTTGAGGATACGACTGTAGGTGAATGAAAAAATGTAACTCTGGAGAGGGCAACATACAATACAGCGTTTTACATGCTGCATACAGCGATTCACATCCGCGACAAATATGATTCTTCTTACATGGTGCTGTCGCGTCCACCCACGCTCTCGAAGCATGCACACTGCCTGGTCATGTGCCCGCTTGCAAGAGCAACCAAGAGAGACCCGCCCACCAACTGTAAGACCATGGGACACCCCTCGCAAACTGTTCTACACGCCGCATACAGTGATTCACATCCACGACATGATTTTTCCTAGATGGTCCTGTCACGTCCACCCTCGCACTCGAAGCATACACACTGCCTGGTCATGTGCCCGGTCGCAAGAGGAACTGACAGAGACCCACCCACCAACTGTAAGACCATGGGAAACCCCTCGGAAACTGTTTTACACGCTGCATACAGCGATTCACATCC
>JANRMT010062791.1:252416415-252476492 GCA_026402145.1 Polypterus bichir lapradei
AACCCCTCGGAAACTGTTTTACACGCTGCATACAGCGATTCACATCCACGACAAACAAACTGTTTTACACGCCGCATACAGCGATTTACATACGTGACAAACATGCCTGTTCTTAGATAGTCCTGTTGCGTCCACCCTCATTCTCGAAGCATACAAACCGCCTGGTCATGTGCCCGCTCGCAAGAGAAACTCACAGAGACCCACCCACCAGCTGCCTGTGTGTGTGCCTCTGTCTGTCTCTGGTGCTGCCTGTGTGTGTGCGGGGCGTTCTCTCGCGCTGCCTCTGTGTGAACCGGTCAGGCACAGAGAAGGTCAGCTGCTGAGAGAGTGTCTCGACTGTTGCATGGCCTGCATTGGTGAAGCAGGTGAGACGGTAATGAAACAGGCACAGGGCTTATTGGTTTTTAAAGACTACTTCCTTCATTGTGTTTTAACCTCAGTTTTTAAGGATTGTTTTAAAGATCCCATGGGATACCCCTCGCAAACTGTTTTACACGCTGCATATAGCGATTCACTTCCGCAAGAAACATGCCCCTATGAACAGTCAACGTGGCTCAGAGGTGCATGTGGACTCTACGACAGACGAACATAAATGACGCCGTTTTTCCTGTGTCATCGCGTCTGAGTTGGTGGGCGTGGTTCTGCGAGTTGTCATCGTATCCAATGGTCTTAGAGTTGGTGGGCGTGGCTCCTTCCTGCATTCACCATGGGCGTCTTACTTGTCGGCGGCTTAGTGAATCCATGCCCCTTCCGGCGTGCTTTCCATGGGTGTCTTGCCTTTGTGAATTATATATATATAGATAATTCTTTATATTAAATAGCATTTCACTCACTACTCAAAAAAGCGATCTCCACACAAGGAGGCCCCAAAGATCAAACCCACAATCTCCTTAATGCAAAGCACCAGCACTACCACTGTGCCATCAATCTTCTTTATAGCTAAGCACTGTTATACTTAATAGGTATAGGCTGGGTGGCCAGTTGGCTTAGGATTGTTGGATTTGTATAAGTCAAAAACCTAGGGAAGTACTTTTAACCAGAGCCCGGATTCTATTCTGTCATCACAGTGGCCAATAATCTACACTAATAAAAGGCAAAGCCCTCATTGACTCACTCACTCACTCACTCACTCACTGACTGACTCATCATTAATTCTCCAACTTCCCGTGTGGGTAGAAGGCTGAAATTTGGCAGGCTCATTCCTTTCAGCTTACTTACAAAAGTTGGGCAGGTTTCATTTCGAAATTCTACGCATAATGGTCATAACTAGAAGCTATTTTTCTCCATTTACTGTAATGGAGTTCAGCTCGAGGGGCGGAGTTTCGTGTGACATCATCACGCCTCTCATGTAATCACGCATTACGTACAAAGCCAGGAAGAGCTACAAAACGCGCTGAATAAAACATGCATTATATAATTAAGAAGGCAGCGAAACAATTAGAAGCGAGCGAGTGACATATAAAACCATATTCAGCGGCTCACGTGAACTGACACAGTGCGCAGACAAAAAGCAACAGTTCCAAAGAGTGCTGAACAAAAACCGAATTACACTGCTACGCTCAAATAGACAAACCACACGCCGTGGCGCAATAGTAGAGGCTTCGCCTCTAGCGCCGGTGTCCGAGGTTCGATTCCTGAGAGGGGATGCACTAAGTATGTACGCGCGCTTCTCGATTTATTTTTAACCTCTCATCCCCTTAGTTTGAGACGTATGAAAACGCATGTGGTTAACGCAGAAAGACAGATCACCTATTGAAGCTTCATGAAAAATGGATACTTTATTCGCGATCAATGATTGTTTTGGTAAAGCCATACTCAGTGTATTCATTAGATGAACGGTAAAAAAGTAAGAGCGAGGGGACGGTAACTTACTGAAGCACACAAGCAAAACCACAGTAGCACGCGGGCTCGATGTACTGTAGTGCGCGTCAACTAGATCTGAGTGCGCGATCACATTCCAAAAAATATTTCTTTTCAAGTTCTATTTAGTCCATATGAGTCAAACTCAAGGCCCACGGGCCACATCCGGCCTGGCGTGTAATTATATCCGGCCCGCGAGATCATTTTATATACTGTATTATTGTTATTAATGGCCCGGGGATATGAAGCGCTGGTAACATAATAAACTACAGATCCCATAATCCAGCGCTTCAGCTGCCTTGCCGAACACTTACCACGTTAATCAAGTCTAGCTTATGATGCTACAAGTTATTGCCAAGCTAGCCCACACGATGCCAAAGAGAAAAGGTGATTCTGAACATAGAGCCTTTAAAAACCTATGGGAGGCTGAGTATATGTTTACTGACATTGCCGGTAAACCCGTGTGTCTCATTTGTGGAACGTGTGTACAAAAACTGGAGTCTCCTTCCCAGCAAGATAAACACAAAAGAGCACAACTCTTTACACAGCGAAACACGTTGATGCTGAATGAGCGAGACGAGACTTCCTGGTTAACACTGCATTCAGCACGCAGGAACTCAACTGCGTGCTCTGATTGGTTAGCTTCTCAGTCAGGAGAACTTAACTGCGTGCTCTGATTGGTTAGCTTCTCAGCCATCCGCCAATAGCATCCCTTGTATGAAATCAACTGGGCAAACCAACTGAGGAAGCATATACAGGAAGTAAAAAGACACATTGTCCGCAGAACCCGCGAAGCAGCGAAAAATCCGCGTTATATATTTAGTTATGCTTTGATATAAAATCCGCGATAGAGTGAAGCCGCGAAAGTCGAAGCGCGATATAGCGAGGGATTACTGTATAGGTAAAAATCGAAACCATGTTGTTTAGTTTTTGTTTAACCTAAGGAATCTAATTCTAATAGTTTTCTGAGTTTTTGCTTTATTATTAAGTTTATAGATTTTTAACAATGTTTTGATGCCATTTTGTTAATTAGTGGATGTGTCCATTTTTTTGCCAAGCAATTTCCAATGATCTACTGGAGAGTGTATTTTTGATGATGTTGTGTTAAGTGATAGTACAAAAGATTGCCACTGGACTCTATTTACTATCTAAGATTGGATATTAACTTAGTGATACATGTGACTTTCTTTCTGACTTTGTTATTGACCCCTGTGACTCTCTTTTGACTACTAGTCTTTCTGATTATGTTTTGGATTTTTTCTTTGATCTTCCATTCTGGGCACAATTTTGTTTTCCCGAGTCTGGTTATCTTCCGGTCTTTTTCTAATAAGCTGATACATAATGAAAGTGAAAGTGTCAGATAGATAGATAGATAGATTTGGCCCCAAGAGGTAATATGGCCTTTACAGAAGCATTTTAAATAAACACACACACACACACACACATATATATATACATATATGCACACACACTACAATGACTAAACAGCAAGTAAAATTTTACAAGGAACAAAAGAAAACTCCTGACTTGCCAGTTAAGAGTCACAGTGAGGGATTATTTAGGTGTATTGCAGTTGGTGTAAAGGAGCCCCCATAGCATTTCTTGACACATTTCTGCTGAATATTTTGTTGGGTGAAAGTACTCAGTGTTAGTGTGTTAGAGAGAGGATGTGCAGCATTGTTCATGATCACACTCAGTCTTGTTTTAATTCTCTCCTTCGCTACTACCTCTAGGGACCCAGAGTGTGTCCAATAGCTGAACCTGCCCTTCTAATTAGCTTGTTAATTCAGTGGGCCTCTCTTGAAGTGATGTTACTATCCCAGTACACCATAGTGTAGAAAATTGCACTGGATATTATAGAGTTTGCAGAAGATGTGAAGAAGGTCACTTCCCACATTAAAGGAACATCATCTCCTAAGGAAGAAGAGCCTGTTCTGCCCTTTCTTATATAGTTCCTCTGTGTTTCAACCTGATTCTAACCTGTCATTGATGTGGAACCACATGTACTTGTAGGACTGCACCACCTCTACATCCACTCATAAACAGTGACAGGATATAGAGGCTTTTTGGTGTGGTGATACAACCAGTTCCTTGGTTTTGCTGATGTCAGGTATAAATTACTACTATAGAGCAGATATAAGTCAAAAATGTGTGGAAGCTAGCCTGGAAAAATACTTAACAGAGTTTAATGCAAAAATTACCTGAAAATCAAACAAGATCTCATAGAGGAATAAATGTACAAACAATAAATATGCTGTGTACACACTGCAGATGGGTTGTGATGAACAGGTGCTGGGTGAACTGCTGAGTAAAGTTATAACAGAGGCAAAAAGCGTACATAGGTGCATATTTGGGTGTGGAAGAGAAAAATAACTGAGGTAAAAGAGTCCTATAGAGACAAGGTGTGTAGAAAATAAAAATAGTGAGAAGTGAGAAGTGTAGTGGTGGATTTCAAAATGACTGACACAGGTGTTCCACAAGGCTGTGTTCTGAATTAATTGCTATACTTTAACATCATTGTCAGGTTTGCTGAAGACACAGCTGTGGTAAGCCTGATATCTACCATCAATAAGCAGTCATACCTGGATGAAATGAAAAGTCTGTCACACTTGTGTCAGGACAATACAGCCTATTCCTGAATGTCATCAAGACAAAATAGCTGATTGTGGAAGTAGAGAGAAAACAGCAGAGACAATATCACTCCTTCAGAATGAACAAGAGAGCAAAGGATGGACAATTTCAGATACTTACATCAACACGTTCACGGAAAACCTAACCTGTTCCAAGCACACTGTCTCCTTGGTGAAGAGGACACAGAAACATCTTCACCACCTCAGACACATCTGGGATAGCAAGATGCCCTCCCAGATACTAAAGAACTTCTTCTCATCCACAGTCAGAAGTATTAAGACAGGAAATAAGATATCCTGGTTTGGAAACAGCCTGCAGCAGGATTGTAAAGGTCTGCATGGAGTGGTGTAGTCAGCTGAACACATCACTGGGTGTGCGCTTCCTAACTTCCAGGATATCTATAGCAAACAATGCCAGACCATGGCAAAGAAAATTATCCATGACACCAGCCATCTCAGCAACGGCCTATTTTCTGTCCTGCTTCAAGTAAACGCTACCACTGCCAAAAGTGCAATTCAGAATGACAAAGGAGGAGCTTTTTTCCATATGCAAGTTGAATAAGGAAATGTTTCTAGAATTACATGATTCCATATGGTTATCTCTGCTACATCAAGTTATTTAACTTATTGAGTTATTTATTTACTTAGTATTTAGTATTTGATCACTTATTTTTAATTCTGTTAATGATTTTTGAATATTCATAAAGTCATGCATTGTTATTGTCCCTTTACATTCTTCTTAAAGGTCCAGTCATTGGAGTTGAGCAACAAAGCATATCTCTACATATTGTACTGTTTGTATAATTTGTGTTTCAAGTAAAATTTATTTTTATTGATTTGGCTATTGTAAAAGCATTTTCAAGAAGTAAAATATAAAACTGGGATTGGAAGTGTACAGGTACTACATTTTGTGAAGAAGTAAAAACCTGAAGGAGATGTTGGATTTCAAATCATTCTCAGGAGGAAATGCTGGAAACCAATATAAACTAGTACAGTTTAAGATTAAATTTGGCACTATCCCCAGAGAGACGTAAAAACAAACTCAAAACATTATATGGCTGAAATTAAAAAAAGAAGATTTGAAACTGTGATTCAAAAATGAAGTGGAAATGGAGCTGAGCAAGAGAGAGAGAGATAGAGAGCAGAATAAGTGTCTGGGAAATACTGGCAGATAGAAAATGAGTATTGATGGTAGCAATTCCAGGACAGTCATCAGTTAGAAGCTGATGAGAGAAGGAAATATGGTGATGGAATAAGGAGGTGCAAAACTGAGTCAAACTAAAGAAAATATTGGGCAGAGATAAGGAAGGTAAACAGGCATTTAAAAGTGCAAATAAAGAAGAAAAGGAACAGTACAAGGAGATCTGCAACAACAAAGAGAAGGGGTAAAGACAGAAGGTAATATGTCTAAGTTCCTAGCCAATGAATAAAGCTATACACAATATCCATCACAAGCAGGCAATAAACACTAACAGAGAGCAAAAGTATAAGAAACGATGTAAAATCTGTGAGAGGAAAATCTGGACATGTGCAGTGTAAGAGAGCTAAAGAAAACAGGGAAGAAATAAAAAAGGGAGATTTAAAAATATAAATGTGCAAATGCAATTGGACTGGATAATATACCAGTGGAAGTGTGTACATGCTTAGATGATACAGTCAGTTAGTCATTTTCTAACCTGCTTAGTCCTGAGCAGGGTCATGGGGGGTGCTGGAGCCTATCCCAGCTAGCATATGGTGCAAGGGGGGAACAACACTGGACAGGGTGCCAGTGCAGCACAGGGTGAACACAGTCACACACAGACATCAACACACTAGGATCAATTTAGATTTGCCGATTCACCTAACCAGGCATATCTTTGGACAATGGGAGGAAACCAGAGCACCCGGAGGACACCTTCACAAACATGAGAGAACATGCAAACTCCACACAGGGTGTTTTCAGGATGCAAACCCTGGTTTCCTTACTGTGAGGCAGCAGTGCTGCCACTGCGCCACCATGCCTCTCACACTAGTATTGTCTTAGCTATATTTTTAAATCAATATAATGGTATCTTAATAGTAAAAGTTTTCAATTTTTGTTTCAAAAACACAACAACTTCTGTGTGTTTCCAGACTTTTGATGGGTAGTGTATACAAAATGATGTAGACAATGATAGTATATAGAGAGTATATTTTGAAATGACATGATATTATAGTTTCAGTCCATGTAATTTCTTTTCAAATATCTGATACTTCATTATAAAGCATTTCAGAAAAAAATATTTTAAAATGAATTTATCTTAAATAAAGAGTTATTTGTTAGAAAGTAGTTGGTGGAGCATTTACTGTAGGTGATGTAAGCACACAGCATCTCTGAACTGTTATTAATGTGCACTCAGGATCTCCTTGAGGAGCATATATCACATGATTAGTCTGTTGAGGTACAGGGTCAGCCCCCTTTCTGTTAGGACCCTTTATCACTGTTGACCGAGGTGGCAATAATGGCCCCTAACTGACCTATGACAAGGCTATGTTTTATGCTTCAAAACACATCACAACAGTGTCAAAAATCTCAATGACAACTCAAAGATAAAACAGCGACAGAGTTAGCATGTGTTCACATCCTATAATCTGCCATTTCTTTGGCCTAATGTCAGCGGTACCCTTCAATTTCATAGTTGAATATTTATTTTTTAACACAAAGCTGCTGTAAGAAATGGAAGACTGCTGTTTGCTAAAATATGAAAGGAATGAAATGTGCTGACCTTTATTTGTCATGGCATATGCATTTGTAAATTAGATCTCTATGCATCAATGTTTATTTAAATTTGACATTTTTCCAAGTGAAATTCACCTTATAATATGCATTTATATGTTTGTGGTATTGTCTTTTAGTAGAATATTTAAGCAATATTTCTGATGGCTGGAAGGCAGGTTGAAAATTCCTTTTACTTAAATGTTAGTCCAAAACTTATAATATGTATAAATTATATTTTCTAAGCACTTATATATACATATAAAATACACACATGTACATTCATACCTGCTTAATACCAATAACAGCGGGTTTGAGGCAGGAAGCATTTTTTGTCAAGTATAAAACAGATGTCTGAATACACAGTCAGAATCAAATTAAAATAGTATTATATAGCTCTTTTAAAATATCTTTTCTGTGATGTAAACAAATCATTTTTAAGATTGCCTAATGTTATACAATTATTGGTAAAACTTACTTTTACTTTAAGCAAATCAGGCACTCTCGGACGCATTTAGTCATTCAAAGGCGAAGGTAATGAAAGCATTTATTTACATTTACCAAAGCCACTGAAAGCATTTAAAATGAGCTGCCTTCATCCATTGCGTGAAGCATCCAAAAGGCAATTATTCTGATAAAACCCCTAGGTGTTTCTTTTCTATTTTATTAAACCTTGTTTGTAACAGAATCCATTTGAACAGACTTGATTATCGGACCGTCTTTCATGAGACTGGTCGAGCAAAAGAACCAGGAGGGGAGAGATAATGATATGTTTGTGAGCAGCATGAAAATGAGCAGTGGCACACTAAAGAGTGCTAGAGATTATCTGTATTTAAGAGAGATTGTGTTTATATCAATTACATATTGAATTAACTGTTTTTTGTCATGGTTGAGGATGATTGCTTCTATAAATCAAACCTGTTTCTTGAACCATATGAACATTTTTTTTCACATCTATCATTAAACACCTATCCTTGATATTTTTTTTCTCATTTTACAAGACTACAGAACATTTTAGTTAACTATTCTGTATCATACTAACACCTTGCCGCACATTCTCAACAAAAAATGACAACCACAAAGAAAAATCCTTAACAAATAAATATGGCTATCTACAATTTTTCAGACTTGCCTCTGAAATTCAGGGGTGAACATTTAACCCAGAAACCACAGACATCACTTCTTAAAACATTATTCTAGCTTGACAGGGTACAAGATTTTATCATGAAATAACTACACAAAGAAGGAGAATTAAGTAGATGATGGAGCAGATGGAGACAGTTTGTCCAACTTGTGGTCACCAGGGGCCTCCTGACACGATGCCAAATCCATCACAGAGCTCACTCTTGCACACACAATCATGCTAACGTGCACATTACTCGGAAGAAAAATGAGAACCCATGCAGAACCCACACAGACATACAGAGAATGTGTTTGATCCGCGCAGACAAATAAGAAGCATGGGATTCATATCCTGCATGTTGGATCCACAATTGTTTTTGTGTGTACATCCGTTTTGTACATCTCAAAGGACTGTATTAAGTGAACTTTTAGGAGATATTAGGCAGAGTGTAGCTAACATAAAGTAAATGCTATGTAGTATAACTTCGTAACTGCTTCAAGTTTTTGTCTCATTTCTAAATAGTAGCCACAATAATTGGCAGACCAGCTGCTGATACCCATAACTCTGCAATACTAAAGAAAATGATTTGCATGTTTAAATCAGATAACACTATTGTGCTACATTTCTCTTAAAGAAATATATATATAAAAAAAGAAACAAAATATTTAAGATATTATTTTCTGGCATTATTAACTGGAGGTGGGCGGGGGCAAGTGTTACAATTAGGTAGTTATATTCCGTTCTTAGTAAATTACTCATTAGAGTTCAGTGGTCTCACATATTGTATGGAAGGCTATGTAGGATGTTGTCTCTGGCACAGACTTAGCCTTTCTCTTCTTTGTTTGATCACTGTCATTTTCACTAGTATTTAACTTTCAACGTTACCTTTGTGTAACAAATATTGTTCATGAAGGAGACTAGCATTCAAACCCCTCCATGAAGTTTGCATGAAGTACCAATGTCTGCATGGATTTCCTCCTACAGTGCAAAAGACATGCAGGTTAGGTAGATTGGTGATGCTAAATTGGCCATAGTGTATGTGGGGTGTGTGTGTGTGTGTTCGATTGGTGTGCTGTCCAGGGATCGTTCATTCATCGTGTCCAGATATTGCTGGGATAGGCAATAGCTTTCAAGTGACCCTATTCTGGATAAGTGTATTTGGAAAACAGATGGATGGATGGTTAAGTATACTGTTACATTTATGAAAAATAGGTAATAGTACTGATTAAAAGCATGTCAGCATATTAAATCTGAAGATGCCGGCTTGGTCATCTGTTATTCCACTGAGATATTTTCCAGTTCATTACTGGAACCATGCTCCTTCCATTCTAGCATATTTATCTGCAGAGATACTTCAAAAAAAGGCATTTTCTTTGTGACAAATGCCCCACACACAAAATCATTCTGCCTCCCTGGCACATAGCAAGTAATATAATCATTTTTAATGTGGTATTAGCAGACTCTTCAACCATCCTATACAATCATCATACAATTACTTAAAAATGCATAGTGGTTACTTGCATGAGATCACATATTTAACTATACATATAACAAAGTATGAGTTAAGAGAAAACAAGTAAACAAAGATTACAGTAAAAAGAACTGATTCCCTTTGGTTGATAAGGTCATTTTTTGGTGCTTCACTATTGCATTCTGTGGTAGTAATGGGTGGTGAGAGCAAAGTGCATGAACTTATGTATATAGCAAAGCCCAGCAGCCAACAGGCACCTTATGGTCTTTAATCTCCAGTGTGTCCAGGACATTATAAACTGTTGGATATGCCTCATTTATCAAAAATCTGTTTGTTCATTGGAATCATCTTTCTAGCTTTGATGCTTCATGTGCTTTTTGTTTATGCTCCATAGTGGCAGTGGCACTTCTTACATGCAGAGGTCTGTTCAGTGCAGTGGTTGTTGCACATTTCTAAAATTAAAGAATTTGGAAGCCAGGCTTGCCTGTACAAGAATATTGTAAATAAATAATCCATAAAGCAGTGATTGTTCACTAGTTTAAAATCCAGATTTAAAATGAAAGTAATAACATCAGAGACATCGGGCCCTTATTTTGTCAGATCACACACAAGCCCAACCCAACTCACTCTTCGTCTCCACGGCCCCCTCATTGCTCGCACAGGCAGCGGAGACACCAGTAGCCACAGTCCTCCTTCACCTGACCCCCAATTTAACTGCCATCTTAACTGCCACATGCGGCTCCAGCCAGACCGCCTGGGGTCGGTTATCCTCCCATCATCCTTCATGCTCCTTTCATCGTACCTTGGATCCTTGGGGTAGAACGCCTCCATCATCGCCCCCACTCTACTACCAAAAATCAGTGGTGATGAAACCCCAAGAGCACCAATACTTTGCTCCTCTGCTGGGACAAATAACCATATTGCCTTTCCCACACTGTCTGTTTGTCTGTCTCTTCTTGCCTCTCCACCCATCACTGTTCTCTCGGCTCTATCCATCCACTCTCTTTCCCTGTCCCTTTATTCTCTGCTGCCTAATTGGGGTGCAGGTGAAACACACTGCTCCACCTGACTTATCCGCCTGCCTCTGCATGGGTATACAAGGTGGACGGCCAGGTACCCCAATTAACCACGTAGCTAGGTGTGCCTGCACACAAACCCGCACCTGACTGAAGTCTTGCACCTAATGATTATTTATTTCAAAAGCCACCCTGTGCCATGGACCACTCATCACAGTAATGTGAATGGTAACTTTCCAAATCAAATTCTCATCAAATTATTACTCACCACATATTCCTTTTATTCCGAATAGATTGGTTAATGATCCTCAACATAAAACAGTATTAATTCTTGATTTTGATGTTTTTCATATAGTGTTTTACAGCAAATAGTGCTCATAGAAGGATTTCAAGGTCTTTACATGATCACCCATGAGGTTTTTTTCAATGCTCTTTAAATTTAAAGAACTGCATAGCTGTACATCATTAACTGCCAATGAGGTGCTCTTAATAAACAAACAAATATTCAGCTCACCATGCCGTTTATAAACCCCAGACAACAACAGGACTAACAGCAGATTAGTTAAACTTTGTACTGGTCTCCTTTAATTGTTTTCTGCAACAACACTTGCTCCTCAGGATCATCACGTTCTAATATGATACTACGTTGACTGATCTTGGTACACTGCTAGTACAATAACGCTGTAGGCACACTGCTACTGCCCCCTAAAGTTCTTCGACTGGCAGCTGAAACTTCCATTGCAGTTTCCAATTTAGGGGAGTCCAAAAATTGGGAAAAACTAAAACTGAAACAGAAAACATCATTCTAGTATTAATCTACATAAAATTTAGGAAATACATAAAACTGGATTAAGATTGCAGCTGTTGATGGAATCTCTTGCTAATAGGAAACATACAACACATGCCAGGGTGGCATAGAAATTACATAGTTAAGTATTTAACTTAAACACTCTCTGATATGAGCAATGCTCTCGCTTACAATGAAATAAACACAAATACAGAGGACTCATCATACCAATGATACTTTGATGGACTTGAAAAGATTACAGATGAAGTTAAGTGGATAAGCACAACCATGTTTTCTTTTACAAGTTGCTTTTGATGACTTCATTGGATAATGAGAAGTAAAAGGAACATTAACATATTCAATTAGACTGCAATATCATTCATCCATCCATCTTTCTAACACATTTATCCAGGGTAGGGTTGTCGGACACCTCAATATCAAAGAAGGCAAAATTTAGCATTTAAAGGACATTGTAAAAACACAAATATTATTATCATTGGATGCAGAAAAAGCATTCGACATGATTGAATGGAAATACCTTTTTACTATATTGGAGAAGTTTGGGTTTGGCCCAAACATCTGTGCATGGATTAAATTACTGTATACTAACCCAGAAGCTTCAGTTTGCATCAACAACATTTGCTCAGACTACTTTAAACTAGAACGTGGCACTAGACAAGGATGCCCCTTGTCACCGCTGCTGTTTGCGATTGCCATTGAACCACTGGCAATACATTGTCGAAATACTGATCAGATAAAGGGGATTAGCAGAGAAGTACTGGAACAGAAAATCTCATTATATGCAGATGACATGGTACTGTATATATCAGACCCAGAAAATTCTGTACCTGCAGTCTTAGCAGCACTCACAGAATTTCAAAAGATCTCTGGTCTCAGAATTAATCTGAATAAAAGTGTACTCTTTCCAGTGAACTCTCAAGCATATAATATTAGATTAGATACCCTACCTTTTATCATTGCAGAACAGTTTAAATACCTAGGGGTAAACATCACAAGTAAACATAAAGCTCTATATCAACAAAATTTCGCCGTTTGCATGGAAAAAATTAAACAAGACTTGCATAGATGGTCAACCCTTCATCTCACACTAGCTGGAAGAATTAACACTGTTAAGATGAATATTCTTCCTAAGCTCCTTTTTTTATTTCAAAACATCCCAATATACATTAATAAATCATTTTTTAGGCAATTAGATTCGACAATAACCTCATTTATTTGGAATTCAAAACATCCACGCATCAAAAGAGCGACACTACAAAGACAAAAGGCAGAAGGCGGCATGGCTCTACCTAACTTCCAGTTTTATTACTGGGCAGCAAATATACAGGCGATAAGAACCTGGACACAAATAGAAGAACATACACAGGCTTGGTCCGCAATAGAATTAAATTCCTGCAGTACTTCTTTGTATTCCTTGCTCTGTGCTCCAATAAACACACGTTATCGGCAATACACTAATAACCCAATTGTGCTCCACTCACTTAGAATCTGGAACCAATGTAGAAAGCATTTTAAGACGGAGAAGCTTCTATCTGTGGCACCCCTGCAAGAGAACCACCTCTTTCAACCCTCACAAACATATGCAGTTTTTAATATTTGGAAAAAATTTGGAATTAACTTGCTTAGAGATCTTTATATAGACAACGTCTTTGCATCCTATGAGCAATTACATTCCAAATTTAACATTCCAGCTACACATTTCTTTCACTATCTTCAAATCAGAAACTTTGTTAAACAAAACCTTCCAGATTTTCCTCATCTTGCACCCTCATCCATGCTGGAAAAAATATTGCTCAATCTCAAGGACTTAGACTCCATCTCTACAATATATAAAATCATTTTACAATCCCTCCCTTTTAAAGATCCAAGAGGACACTGGGAAAAAGATCTTTCAATTAATATATCAGAAAAGGAGTAGAAAGTAGCAATGCAGAGAATTCAATCGAGCTCCATATGCGCAAAGCATACAATTATACAACTCAAAATTATATATCGAGCACATCTGTCTCGACTAAAACTCTCCAAAATGTTCCCAGGGCATGATCCAACCTGCGAACGTTGTAACCAAGTCCCAGCCTCACTAGGTCACATGTTCTGGTCCTGCACCAAATTAACATTATTCTGGACAAACATTTTTAATTACCTTTCAGATAGCCTTGGACTTACAATCCCTCCAAACCCATTAACAGCTGTGTTTGGGGTTCTTCCAGATGGGTTTAAAGCGGAGGAAGACAAACAAATTGTGATTGCATTCACTACACTTTTGGCACGTAGACTTATTCTCATAAACTGGAAGAACCCAAACTCTCCTCTTTTAAGTCAGTGGGAAACCGATGTGTTATATTATTTGAAGTTGGAAAAAATCAAATACTCAGTTAGAGGATCCGTACAGACTTTTTTCAAAACATGGCAGGATCTAATCAGTAATATTTTAAAATAAGTTCAAAAGGCACAGAGAATTTATTAATTTAGGTATGTCTCCAAGCCTTAAATTTAACGCCGTTTGGCTTGCTCTCTCTCTCAGGGGTGGGGATCAATCTGTTCTTAATTTTTTCTCTTTGTAAAAACTTGATTGCTTTGTATGGATTGTAATAAAATTAATAAAAAAAATAAAAAAACACTTTGCCAATTGGCTGTATTAAAACCAGACAAAATGTGGGGATATTTATATGGATGGCAGCTGTCAATGTGTGAAGGAAGGGGTGCAAAGAAATAAATGTTAGAGTGGCAACCCAGACTTCCTGGTTTAATTCTTTAGTCCAAAGAAAACAAATGTGATGGAGGATTAACTAAAAAATGATCAATCACAAACAGAAACAGATCACTTGAAGTACAGCGCTTATGGCTTTGAGCACTCAGGTTACACAGAACTCCATCCTGCGAGTCACTCAGGCTTTCATAGACTCACTATCCTTCTGGTATGCTTGATTCTTATGGAGCCCCTGACAGAAGAGGCAGAGTCAATTACCCTTAATGGGCATCTTCTCTGGATTGCGGAGAAAGAAGGAGACAACAGAGTGATAATGCACCCTCTTGTCCAGGGGTGGTATTATGTACCTCAGATGAGCTGATCCTCCAACATGTATGCGTAACATACCATTACCATTTTCCAATCATGCCAAAACCAGAAATGAAAGTTAATAAAGTAAATAAAAATTAAAAACAGTGCATATATTATATTATTAGGGGGCTTTGCCCTCTGTTCGCTTCACTCACCAACCCCCTAGGCCTGCGCTACGTGCCAGCCACTTTGCATCTCTACCGCTCGTGTATGTGGATTTCACTTTCACGAAACAACAAATCCTTTAATTCTCTTGGACATGCCTCTTCATTGGGAAGAAACACTACTTTTCCCTGATGGTAACACGAATTAGACGATTTTACAAAAAAGACATAAATCGTTTGCAACTACTGCAGAATGCAGCTGCTAGAATCCTAACTAGGAAAAGGAAATCCAAGCACATTTCTCCAGTTTTGATGTCACTACACTTTTTACCTGTGTCATTCAGAATTGACTTTAAAATATTGCTTATGGTTTACAAAGCCTTAAATAATCTCACTCCATCTTATATATTGGAATGTCTGACACCTTATATTCCAAATCGTAACCTTAGATCCTCAAATGAGTGTCTGCTTAGAATTACAAGAGCAAAATTTAAAAGAAGTGGTGAGGCAGCCTTCTGCTGTTATGCACCTAAAATCTGGAACAGCCTGCCAATAGGAATTCACCAGGCTAATACAGTGGAGCATTTTAAAAAACTGCTAAAAACACATTACTTTAACATGGCTTTCTGATAACTTCACCTTCATCTAATCCTGATACTTTGTGTATTCAATTCATTATAATAACTATTCATGATGGCTCCAAAATCCGTACTGAACCCTACTCTCTCTTCTGTTTCTTTTCCCGGTTTTCTGTGGTGGCGACCTGCACCATCACCACCTAATCAAAGCACCGTGATGTCCTACATTGATGGATTAAAAGCCAGAAGTCTACATGACCATCATCATCAAGTCCTTCCACGAGAACCCTAAATACAAAGAGGACTGTTTCATTTATGTTAGGTAGAATGCCCAGAGGGGACTGGGCGGTACCATGGCCTGGAAGCCCTGCAGATTTTATTTTTTCTCTCCAGCCGTCTAGAGTTTTTTTTTGGTTTTTCTGTCCTCCCTGGCCATCGGACCTTACTCTTATTCTATGTTAATTAGTGTTTTCTTATTCTAATTCTTACTTTTTCTCTTATTTTTCTTTTCTTTATCATGTAAAGCACTTTGAGCTACATTATTTGTATGAAAATGTGCTTTATAAATAAATGTTGTTGTTACAAGTCTCCAACTTAAAGTTTAAATCCAAAGAATATATTCAATCTCTTTTTGCTGTTCCGCTATTTCACCGAATAATAATTTCCGTTTGTTTGCGCTAATGCGATCTTTACAATAATTTTTTTAAGACTTTAGAATTTTAGTACTTTCATTATCTCTAACTGCGCTAGCATGTGTATCATGCCAACGTTTTTGAATTCTTTACAACATTCTACTTTGTCATGTACACTTTGTCTTTTATTTCCGGCCCTGGGCGTGGTTAAATTTCTTGGCATAAAGTCTTGTCTCGCAAAAAATGAAAGTATCTCTCTGAAAAAGTCACGTCTCGTTCCAGGCTAAAAAGCCTAGTCTCGTCCCAGGATTTTTTGTTATTATAATAGAGAGAAATAGTATGAAAATGTGTAGACTTTTTGTCATTTCCTTAAATATAATTGTGTTTATTTCCAGAAATAGGCTACAATGGAAGAATTATATCACATGCAAAACATAAAAAAGTTCATTCCAAAGTATGATCAAACCAATATAAGGCAGAGTTATGATTCAATAAATTGAAAAAACACTAAAGACGAAGTGGTAAATAGTACCAAGAATGCCACCATATTGATTAAAACAATATGTGTTAAACAGTGATATTAGCAGGAGCTTTTACTTGCTTAATTGTTGGTTTGCTGGCCATAAACTTTATTTGAATTCTTTATTATAAGCATACTAAGTACTGTATGTGAGAATCTCTTAATAAAGGGATAACTTTGGTTACGTTTATCTTATAAATTAATCAAAAAACACTGCACTTGTTTTAACAATAAAATTGCACAATTTATTACACAGGTGTGTTCTTTCTTTCTGTGAAATTTGTACAGTTTTTCTATTTGTAAAACTTGAAATTGGTTAAAATCACCCAAACCTGAACATGGTGCCATTAAATATTCACAAATTGTATGGATTCTACCCTTATGCTGTGCAGTATTTCTGACAGCAGTAAAGCAAATACGATAAGCTAGAAAATTGCTTTCTAAAAGCTACATAAATTAATATTAAAATACAAGTATCCTCATGCAGATCCTTTACGAACTGTTCACTCTTACCAAATTACTAATCCTTCCGTCAGCTGAAGATATCAATTTAGTCTAATATTGAGTAAAGTTCCTATGATAAAATAATCAGCAGGTCTTAGCATGCTGTTTTTAGCAATAACAATTAAATCAGCATTGAATACATTTTCTGTTATGTTATTTAAGGTGTGATCTGTCTCAATAGATATAGTATTTACATTCTTTGCAGGGAAATTTATTAAATCTGGACCTGAACTAAAAGCTTGGATCTTATGAACCAAGGACCTGCAAGTTATGTTCTTTTTGTTCTGTCATCCAATGGAGTATAACTAGACATTGCACTTTGAAGCACAACCATTACAGTAGGCAATGCCCATTGCCATGCATTTAAAATTACTGTGTTTGTTCATTCAGAATACTCATTGATCTGAAAAATCGTCTCCTGTTACAACATGGAAAATTGGTCAGTAATTTATGAAGTCCTCAAACTGTTAAATTGCAGTGTGATCTATGTGGCTTTTCAGAACCATGCCAGCTGCAGCAGTCCTTTATTCATTTGAAAAGTAAAGAGCTGGTTAAATACCTTTTTGAAGAATGCTCATTTATTTCTAAGGTGTATTCAACATTTACAGCACATCAAATTAGATATTACAGTTTATACAATTTAAAGGACTTTTGCGAAGAGTTGATTTGTGACAATGCCTCAGTGTCTTTGCACAGTGGACCACATGCAAAGCATGACTTGCATATAGACAACAAAACAGATGATCTATCGTTGTTATCTTCCAATAGCACTGATATTCCTACAGAGGAAAATGAGAAATCAATTGAAAAAAGACTTGCAAATGCACATTTTATATGTCTGAAAGACAGCCACTGAGGAGATCATTGACTGGTTTTATGAATTTTAGCCTACTATCTGGAGAATTAAGTAAGAAATCTATTGAAGTACTTCTAAAACAAAATGGTGTAAATGTTGATGCCTCTAGTTTAACATTGATATCACAAACACTAGATGAAACATTCCTCTCATTACACTGTAAAGACTGGCTCTCTAAGCACTGACTAAAAGAGATCTCTGATTTTCAAAAAGAATTGTACGATAATTGAGACTATTGAATATGTTTAAGGGGATACTAGGAAAAGGAATTATGTGTATGTTCCAATTCTAAAGGTATTAAATAAGGTGGTAAACAGATATGAGGTGCTTGATACAATTATTTTTGAAGAATCTTTTGCAGTATCAAATAAGATTGTATCATTCTTTTTATGATAAAATTGTATTTTCAGAATAACTTTTTTTTCTGGAGATGAGCAGCATCTTACTTTATTATTTTACATTGATGATTTGGAACTTTGTAACCCTTTAGGGTCACATCATGGAAAAACACCATTTTCCATTTAAATATTGATCATCTTTGTCATCAATTTATCTGGCAGTGTTGTGTAGTACTGCTGATGTTAATATATATAATTCAGGTATAGGCAGAAGAAAACTCTAGAGGCCCAGATGACCAGAAACAAATTTTTTGCTTGAAGACAGATGTGTCTTGAAATTGAGAGGAACTTTACTGTCAATGAAACAATGAATAAAAATCTAGACTGAAAGATTACAGACACAACAATGGAAAACATTTTCATTTTGACAGAATGAGATCATTGGGAATGAATCACTTGTAAAAGACATACGGTCTGAATGGTCTGCATTATTTACAGAAAGGCAGGTAAAACAGTGTTCCTCAATAACACCTCAATTATTCATATTTCCTTTTGACACAATAATTGATAATTAACATTGTTTTTCTGGAACATTATTTTTTACCTAATGTTGTTGTTTTTTATGACAAGTATTTAACTTTTTGAACATTGTGTAGGAGAGTTATGAGTAGTTAAAAATGAGATGGATCATTGTTTGACAGTTGGTTTGTTAAGTTTAATTTTTCCAAAAATCTGTAATATTGCATTTTAGATCAAACCAGAAATTTGTTCAACTAGTTTCTTCTCACCACTTTTGGGCTTTCTTTGATGAGCCCGACCAGTTTTTAAACAGTTTTATAGAACTACTAGGGGGTTCCCCGCTGCTCGCTTCACTCGCCAGCCACTTTTCGTCTCTGCCGCACGCATTGTGAAGAGGGGGGCTGAACACACCTCAAAAAGATGCAGTTGCTCCTCTGAAACCCCCTCTTAAATGGTGATACAATGGGAAACTCTTTGCTCGATCAGCTGCTGGATTGCTGCTGCTGTGGTGTGTGATCTGCATCTCGTTTAGCACTTCAAACATTTAAAAGCCTGTACGCCAGTTGTCCTACTCTTTGACTGTTATTTCCAGCTCCAGGCATGGTTAAATTCTTTTGTCACTAAGTCCCGTCTCGCGAGATATGAGCTCTTGATATTTTTTAGTTTAGAATTTAAAAACGGAATAAGAATCTGAAAATCTAACAACATCACATTAAAGTTCGATAAATTCTAAAAAGAATAATACCAAACATATATATGTAGGTTTTAAAGCATGAGAAAAAAATGTGACATAAAAACGTCACTGTTGCACTTTTAGGGTTAGGATTATACAGTATATATATATTATATATATATATATATATATATATATATATACTAGCAAAATACCCGCGCTTCGCAGTGGCGAAGTACTGCCTTAAAATTTTTATTAAGAAGAAAATTTTACCTTTTTAAACTGAGGGAAAATATGCCAATAATTATTTGTTAAGGATCTCTTTGTATACCATGTTGTCAGTTCGGCCCTCCGGTTGTAACATGACCAAGCTGTGCGCTGAGCTTACTCTTGAGCATCCAACTTACAGTTGGCCATGTGAACAGTAATCTTGTCTCAAATCTCACAGCTTGGATTGCTGCTGTCATAATCGGTTTGAGTTTCATGGTTTGTTTCAATTACAATAGTATTTGCAGGATTTGTTGTGTTGAAGTGACATTCGGCATCTGTCAAGCATTGTAAGCACACAACCGGTTTCATCGATAAAATCACATCCAGCTTTTGAGAGTTTAAACATTCATAAACATCAAAGTGTCCACTACTGAAATCATCACCTGTGAATCTAAGATGTTTAAGAGGCATTGGCGGTTGTCGAAAGGTGTAAAATATTTGGCCATTTCGGTATACTTGAAAGCGGCAACCGAACAATTCAGCGGCAGCCATCAACTCACATGCAGAACCATAGGTGAAGGGCTTAAGCATTTCACTCTTCTAGTGCTCCTGTGTAGTATAATTATCTCCTGTACCGTCATCAGTCCACACCTTGAACCTGTCCCAGTCATTCAATACATAAGACACAATGTTCCTCCGGATATCAAGAGTGAGCCTGATATGGCCGTGCAATATGTAACAAAGAGAATGGAAAAGGTAGGTGCCATCTCCGGGCATGAAAACCACTCAGTAAGTGACAGTTCTTTGATCGATAGTGATCACCTCGATAGACATGGTAATGGGGGTTGGAATGATAAAGGAAATGGGTACCTGAGCAATGTAAAGTAAGTCTAAAATACCTATACAATAACTATAATTGTAATAAACAAACAATAAAACAGCGGAGAAGCCGTGGATTAAACAAAAAGGCTGTAGTTATCAGTAGGGAGACGTGAATCCTGTGGCGAAGCAAGGAAGGGAATGTAGAGACCGGAGTGACGGACGGTCTTATATAGGCAGGCAGCCAACAACGTGGGAGGCGTTCGGATGGGGGACCCAACGCCACCTCACACAGTGACTGAGCTGCAGGCTATGGACGTATATATGTACGTAAGTAGGATTCAGTTAGCGTTGGGAACACATGTACCAAATTTCTTGAAGATGGTCCCATAAGTAACAAAGACTGTTGAAAAGTTCAATATGGTGGCCGACAGTGGCATCATACCACCGAAATAAGTACGTACATTGGTTTCGGTTAGTGCAGGGAAGCCGCCTATAAAATTTCGAGAAGATCGGGCCATAAATAAGAAAGTTCAACATGGCGGACGTTGTTGACCGTTATGACCGTTACGCGTAGAATTTCTAAATGAAACCTGCTAAACTTTTGTAAGTAAGCTGTAAGGAATGAGCCTGCCAAATTTCAGCCTTCTACCTGCACGGGAAGTTTGAGAATTAGTGACGTTGGAAAGTTCAATATGGCGGCCAACAGTGGTGTCATACCAACGAAATAAGTACGTACATCGGTTTCCGTTAAAAGTTTAATATGGCGGCCGACAGTGGCATCATACCACCGAAATAAGTACCAAATTTCAGCCTTCTACCTACACGGGAAGTTGGAGAATTAGTGACGTTGGAAAGTTCAATATGGCGGCTGACAGTGGCATCATACCACCGAAATAAGTATGTACATTGGTTTCGGTTAGCGCAGGGAAGCTGCCTACCAAATTTCGTGAAGATGGGGCCATAAATAAGAAAGTTCAATATGGTGGACGTCGTTGACCGTTATGACCATTACGCGTAGAATTTCGACTTAACTTTTGTAAGTAAGCTGTAAGGAATGGGCCTGCCAAATTTCAGCCTTCTACCTACACGGGAAGTTGGAGAATTTGTGACGTTTGGAAAATTCAATATGGCGGCCGACAGTGGCGTCATACCACCGAAATAAGTACGTACATCGGTTTTGGTTAGCGCAGGGAAGCCACCTACCAAATTTCGTGAAGACGGGGTCATTCTTCTACCTACACGGGAAGTTGGAAAATTGTTGACGTTGGAAAGTTCAATATGGCGGCCGACAGTGGTGTCATACCATCGAAATAAGTAAGTACATCGGTTTCGGTTAGCGCAGGGAAGCCGCCTACCAAATTTCATGAAGATGGGGCCATAAATAAGAAAGTTCAACATGGCGGACGTTGTCGACCGTTATGACCGTTACGTGTAGAATTTCGAAATGAAACCTGCTTAACTTTTGTAAGTAAGCTGTAAGGAATGAGCCTGCCAAATTTCAGCCTTCTACCTACACGGGAAGTTGGAGAATTAGTGATGAGTCAGTGAGTGAGTGAGTGAGTGAGGGCTTTGCCTTTTATTAGTATAGATAGATATATATATAGAGTAGATTTAGACAGAGGAATTCTGGGACTGAAAAACAGCAGTGTATCCTGCAGTGTCCTTCCATCAATGTAAGTAGTCAAGTGATGTTTATGAATGGTATTGTTTTAAATATATTTGATAATAAAACTTTTCAGTGAAAAAGTATTTAATATGTGATACTATCTTTCTAAAGTGCTAATGGTTTGCAGTAAGTGCACCATGTAAAGTGAAAAGAAACATCTTTGAAATGCACATATCACTTATTTAAAGATTTTAAAATTAACCTGTTATCTTTTTGCAGCTTTTGGGCTATGCACATTGAAGTATGGAAACACCTGTTAACTTTAACTTTTGTTGTTTTAGGACTCTTGGAACCTTTTCTGTGAATTATAGAGAGATCCCAGTTCACATACACACACACAAATTATTAATATTATTAACAACTTTATTACTTTCTGGTGCCCACAATACACTAACATAGAGTGTTGGGCAGGGTACACCCTGGACAATGCACCAACTTATGGAAGTGGACATATAGAAGGGCAAGCCAATCAATTTTTCACACATGGTACACATAACCAATTGTACATTTCCAGTTCACCTAACCTCCGTGTTTGTGGATTGTGGGTGGAAAACTAAACTATTATCTGGACTAAATCCACATGGAAACAAAACATGGAAACACCATTTGTATGGGATTCTTACTTGCATCCCCTGTTTTGAGAGGCTTGAGTGGTAAATGCTCTGCTGGTCGTTAAGCCAAGCATCTACACACACAGAGTATAAACAGTTTGAGTAGGATAGAGAGTGAGAAGGAAAAGATCAAAATAGAAATAGAAGAAAGAAAACATATGAAAGTGAATCAAGCGAGATGTTTGTGAAACAACTAATTGGAGACTCATGAGTGTGAGCTAGTGTAGTGGACAAGAGGAACGGTGGTTGGGAGGACATGTGTTGAGCAAGAGGAATGGAACTCCAGGGGTACATTGCTTTTGCTGAATTTTCGAGGAGCAGAAGCGGCTGGTGGCTTTACAGATCATCCTATGGATGCTATGGGATTGTGGTGAGATGATGAAGCCGGGCTTTGCAATTTATGCATTTATTTCTCGTTAGATTGAATACTTCAGTGTGGCATTCAATGTTCCAATCATTCTGTTCTTCAGATTCATTAATTCAGAATACTGTTTCAAGAAAATACAAACAACCTGTATAACTCCAGTTCTTAAGTCCTTACATTGGCTTCCAGTTAAGCTTAGGGCTGATTTCAAAATTCTCCTTTTAATTTATAAAACCTTAAATGGCCAAAGCCCTGCTTACTTATCTGAGCTTATCATTGCTTACTAACCATTGAGATCTCAGAATGCTAGCCTATTTAAGACTGCAAGGATTAATAAAATAAAAAGTGGAAGGCTGAGCTTTTAGTTACAATGTCCTGAAGCTGTTGTATGGTCTGCCTGCTATAATAAGAGGTCCCCTATAGTGTCAGCTTTTAAATCACTACTTTAATATAACATACCCTAACTAGAGCTGCTGATTAGCTGTGCATACTGCATTTCTGTTTGCTTCTCATTTGTACAGAAATAGAAGTATCAGAATAGTTTTGAACCATTACTAACCCCACTCTATTCTGTTTCATCTTCTCTGTATCTGGATGTGGTACTTGGTGCCACAGTTCTTCTGCCCAGCTGCTCCCCTGCATCTCGGATAAAGGAGCTTTGGAATCACTGGATGGAAAGATTCCTTCATCAGATTGGACGGCATGGCACAAACTCCACTATAGAAAATTCAGGAGTGGGTAGGCAGCCAGTTGGCTGAGGTCTCCAAGACCGTGACTGTTTTTAACTTTCTCTATTACAATTTTAATCTCTTCTGTTGTCATCTGGCCATAGTTCATCAAATAAATAATGGAGAGATACATTTAGTTTACATTTATGTTTAATCAATTTCTACTTTGTCCTTTGTGTGTTTTAACAAATCTGTATTTATAGATGTACCCATTTTGTATTTAGATGATAGTATAATCTGTATTTTAACTTAGAAATGTGCTGTGTACCTGTACTAAGGGAACAGCGCTATACAGAAAAAAGTTGTATTGTATTGGATTGATTGGTAGAGGACCATGCTTACTGGCATCTCAGCCCCGGTTAGGAGACCTGATGGGTAAGCAAGAGAGACCAGGGCATGAAAGATTTAACTCTGTGTTTTAATTCTTGTATTTATTGATTATGTAGCTCTGTTTATTTAGTTATGGACTGATTTTAACTTGCACTAAGAGCACTTTTTATGGTTTATTTATTGGATTATTTACTTATTGAAGACGATTTGCACTGCACTTATTTATTGTATGCTGCCTGTTGTGGAATAAAACTGCTCAATGCACATTTTGCACCTTGCATGTTGTTTGTGACTTTATTTCACTAGTCCATCCTTGGTACATGACAATCTATGCCCTACGAAATGGGTAATGCAAAGGCTGCAGGCACATTGGGGCATTACAAAGACAGCATCTTGCAAACATGCTCTATCAATCCAGTAAACCACAAATTTCATTACATTTATCTTTACATGCCATCAAAGAAAACATTCAGGATTATACATATTTTTTTTGCAAAAATAAAAATGCAACATTATGAGAAGTTTAAAAAGGGAAAAAGCGCTGACAAATAATGTTACAAAGCTATTATTTGATCATGTAGAAAACCTAAAAGTGCTGCATAGTGCTGTGTATGATAGCCTGATTTATGTACTCATTGACTAGAACAAGTTTAGTATTTTAAAGCTTATTGTCAAATGTACATAGTACAATGAAAATTGTATTTGTCTCCATCACACTAGTTATAGTATTATAATACCAACAACAGACAAACCAAGACAATGGATACAACATTAAACACTGAATATGTTATGTCCTGGGGAAAAAAATGAACAGAATGACTAAGGCAGAGTTAAAAACAAGCTGAGTTTACAGATCTTATAATAGAAACGTCAGGTGTGTTTGAGTTCAGATCTTCTTACATTTAAGGCTAATAAAACCCCTGGAACAGAAGGAATTTTGCCAATTGTGCTGAAAGAAATAAAAGATGCCAGCTCAGAGGGGAGAGGTACCTTATGGCTGGAAAGTTGCAAATGTGACTCAAATCTACAAGAAAAAATGGATCCTGCTAATTGGGTAATTACAGCCCAATAAGACTGAGAAGAAGTAAACACGGGATCAAAAACAATGCAGATGACATAAGGCACCATATGATGTGATGTCACTAACTGAAGTCCTTCTGCGGTCTATCCTTGGACTGTTGTACTTATTAATTGATAGTAATGACATAGATTTTGGTACAGTTAATAAACTTGTAAAATTAGAGGGATAGCTGATGCTGAAGAAATAACAAAAATACTTTGAAAAGAATCTGGCAATCTCTAGAACTGGATATCCACCTGGAAAATGTAGTTCAATACAGAAAAACCCTATAACCAGACAAACCTAACATTAATTATAAATAAAATATACAGGATACAAGAAAAACCCTCTGAGAATGATTTAGGTATTTTGGTTCACACAACATTCTCATCTCCTAGACAATATGCAGAGGCAGTAAAAAAGGAAAAATAGCATGCTTAGACAGTATAATGTCATATAAGTGAGACTGCAATTAGAGTACTGTGAACAGGTCTGGACACTACTCTACACAAAAATAAATAGTGAAACTTGAAACTGTGCATAAGATAGCATCCCAAGAGTAAAGGGCTTGTTTTACTCTGACAGGCTCAGGTAATGAAAACCACTTTAGTCTCAAGCAAAGAAGGCTACATGGGGAACTAAACCAGGTCTTCAAAATTCCTGGTGACATTAACAAAATTGACCTAGCAGAATTCTTTCAACATAAAGCAAATCCCATGCTCAATGACACCAACAACACCAGGGTGAAGCCAGGAAGCACTTTTTTACAGAAAGAGTTGCGGAGATTCTGGATTCAAGTGATGTACTTCAAACAGACATCTTAACAACTGTTAAAAAGTAACTGAATGAAATAATAGAATGACCTAGCTATTAGCTGATTAAACTAGCTTCACGGGCTAGTATGATCACCTCTCTTTATCAAACTTCTGCATTCTAACAGCAAGATGATACTGTTAAAGTATCTAGAGTATGTTTTTTAATGTAGCTGAGAATACAGACCACAAATGTCAAACTCAGATATTTTTTCTAAATTGTGTACAATCTCATACAAGCTTATTTTTTTCAAATTTTGAACATTCCAAACTCAAGTTATTATCATATCCTATATCTAATTATCAGTCAGCTAGTTGACATCAAAACAGTACGTTTACCAATCTGGATGGAATGAGACCATTAAACAATGTAGAAATTTTATTTTGCTTGACCTGCTTTTACTACTATACCAAATTGTATAATATGAGCACCTAGACTTGAATCCGGTACCTTTGGGTTATAAGGCAGCAGTTCTTACCTCTACGCCTTTCAAGAACATGTATCAACTTCCTGTCAATTGACATTTGAGCTTGAGTTTTTAACTCATTGACCACAACATGTAAATCAAATGATTTTTTTTTTCCTTTTTTGTTTATTGATATTTGGAGTAAAGTCTTCACATATTATACACTTCACGTCATTATAATGACAGATATTAGCAGTGTAGACTTTATGAACTTCTCCAATAAGAAAATGATCAATATACGATCCAAGATTTTAGTGTTAAATTACAAACCTAAAACTAGATTGGCAATCCCTGTCTCACCTACACACAGCACTTTACTATTTTTAATTGTGTAACTGAACAGAAAATGTGAAGTTTAATTTCTAAAATGAAACCTGCTACCTGTTACTTAGTCCCATCCCCAACAAAACTAGTAAAAAGCTCAATGGATGTTCTGACAGTACCCATTCTTAGCTTTATCAATATTTCATTACTGAATGGCACAGTTGCAAATACACTAAAAGTGTCAGTTATAATTACATAAATAAAGAGCTAGACCCACTTAAAATGTACCCTTTCCCTTCAAAATAATTGAAAAATAATCCAAAACATGTTTTTCCATCTTAAAAATGCTGGAAAATGTAATTGTTTTCTAAATATGCAGGATACTGAGACATTAATTTATGCATTTACTGTATTTCTAATAAGATTAACTACTGTAATACCTTATTCACTGCTTAAATTGTTCTTTTCTTCAGCTTTCATTTAATTCAACATGCTGCTGCAAGATTTATTTCAAGAATCAGAAAACACAAACACGTAACTTCAGTTCTTAAGTCATTACTTTGGTTTCCAGTTAAGTTCAGGTCTGATTTCAAAATCCTCCTTTTAACTTACAAAGCCCTAAATAACCAATGCTCTGCTTACTTATCACATCATTACTTACAAACCTGAGCGCACATTAAGATCTCAAAATTCCGGTTTGCTTATGATTCCAAAGATTAATAAAATAACAGTGGGAGATCAAGCTTTTAGTTACAGGGCCCCTAAGCTGTGCAATGATACGAGGTGAGACACAAAAGTAACCAGACTGGGCTTGGGGCTTTCCTGGAAAAAAGGCCTGGAGGATGGCCGAACATGAATCATTGAACTATATCCCCTCCAACAAACCACTGACTGGCTAGGTAAATTATGTGAATAGCCCAGTCAGTATTTACACAACAATCGCTACACGAGTTGCCCTATAATGTCAGTTAAAAAATCGAACGGCGAATCAACATCAAATTTCTAGTGAAATTGAACAAAACAGCCACAGAAACTTATGAAATGATAAACACAGTGCACAGTGATAACAGTTTGCCTCGCACACAAGTTTTTAAGTGGCACAAACATTTGAAGGAAGGACAAGAAAATGTGGAAGATGTTCAATGCCCAGGTCGAGACGGGGGAGGGTGCTTCACCAAGATAACGCTCCTGCGCACAATGCTTTTTCCGTTAAGCATTTTTTGACTGACAAAAACATTCCCGTCCTCAATCATCCTCCCTATTCACCTGATTTAGCTACCTGTGATTCTTACTTGTTCACGAAAATCAAAAGTGACCTGAAGGGAACCCATTTTTCTTCCATGGATGAAGTTAAGACAGAAACGGCAAGCCTGTTGAAGAGCCTCAAGCAAGAAGGCTTCCAGCACTGTTTCAATCAATGGAAGATACGTATGGAGCAGTGTAGAGATCGGGAGGGGGAGTGTATAGAAGGTGACAATGTTTACAATGCTGTAATTAATTTTTTTTTTACCAATCCGGTTATTTTTGTGTCTCACCTCGTATGCTAATACCGGAGATGCAAGGTCAGTCTCAGCTTTTAAATCCAGACTGAAAACTCACTACTTTATTTTAACATACCCTGAGTAGAGCTGCTCATTAGCTGTGCATACTTCATTTCCGTTTGTTAGTCATTTGTACAGAAACATAAGTAATGCAACATTTAAACCTTTTCCAACTGTCCTTTGTTTCTCATATCAGCATCTTGATGTGGCATATGCTGCCACTGCTCTGCTCCTAAGTTGTTCAACTGCCTATTGAAAAATTATCCCAGATAAATGATCATTGGAGTCATTGGGTAGAAGAATCCTGACTTTGGGTAGATGGCTAGTTTTCAAGGTCTTCAGGACTCTAACCATATCTGAGTTGGTCTTTGAATCTCTTTCTTACAATTTCATCTCTTCCATTGTCAACTGGCTATAATTCTACAATTAATTAATAGATATTATTAGTTTCTGTTTATATGAATAATTTTCTACTTTCTTTTCTGTATATTTTAACAAATCTGTATCATTAAATTTACCAGTTCTGTAATTAGTGATTGTTATAATCTATTCTGCCTTGAATGTTGTTGCAATGATCTACTCCTGCACTTGGTGAGGAATGCTGTGCAGGAACAAAGTAATTTGTACTATTGTATTTCTTAGGTGGCAGTGATAGATTGGTCATCTCACTCTGTGAAGATGATTACTTGTGTTCTGTTTTGTGTGTTGTATTTACACTATTTTTGACACCCATTGCCTGTCCAACTTACCTGGAAGCGGGTCTTTCTTTGAATTGCCCTTACAAACATTTATTCTTTTCCTTGAAAGGTTTTTTGGAGTTTTTTCTTGCCTTCTTAGAGGGTCAAGGCTGTTGGGTGTGCTATAGAGGGTCCTCAGCTTAACAACAGGTGGCTAATTTTATATAAATAATTGTGCCCCAAGAACATGCAGGTGCCAATGAGGCGAGGGTGTGCGTGAGTGAGTTTCTTCATGGCTAATCGAGGTACCTGGCTGGTCATGCTGCATACACGTGCGGAGGCTGGCGGTTCAGTGAGGCACCTCAATGATGTGCATACCTGTGCCTCAAATAGGCAGCACAGTACAAAAGTAGCCTGCAGGGTAAGAGGGGTAGAATGAATGGTCAAAAAAAATGGATGAAAAGAAAGAAGTTCAAGAATGTGAAAATTAAAGGATGGAAGAGAAGGCCAGGAGCGAGCAAGAGCCAGTGCGATGAGAGGAAGCAGGCTGACAGGAATGTGAGCCCATAAGAGGAGCATTTGGCAAGTGCTTGAGGGGGCTGAAGGTCGCTCCTGCTAAGCATGGGAGCTGGAGCAATGTAATTATTCCAGAGGACTCCCCCACAAGGGCAGATTTGGCAGCAGGTGTCAAGGGAGAGCATGCTTGACAGCACCCTGTGGAACGGCATGGGATGCACTATGGTGACACGAGCAGGTTTGAAGGTTGTCTGCGCCTGTTGGTTGACGTCTGTAAAATCTGGACAGGATAAGCCAGAAAGATGCCACATTTAAAGGGATGCACCAGGGTTCAGAGATTTTAAGGAGCAGATTCCTGCCTTAAGATTTTAACCTTGCTTTTATGGATATTCATTTGACTGAATTTTAACCTCCACATATGGTATTATTGATTATTTATTTATGGACTTTTATGTACAGCAATATTTATTAGGACATTTTGATGTGTTTGGATGATTTTTAATAAAAGCACTTTGTCACTTCTACACCATACTCCTTATATGGATGCATGTGTCCTCATCGCTCTAGTTCATCTTAGTAATATTATCAATGGTGATGGGTTCAAGAGGCTTCCACAGGAACCAGTAACGTGGAGCCTGCCCATACACAAGGGGCTGTCAACTAAACAGGGCCTAATAAAACCCATTGAGGCATTCTTTGTGTGATTTTGGGCTAAACAAAAATAAATTGTTGTTGCTCTTGAAATATATCCATCTATTTTCCAGCTGACTTATCCAGTTCATGGTTGCAGGAAACTTGTTCCAGTCCTGGAAGTGTAATATTATTTATGTTTATTCATTACATTATCATCTAAATATTACAACTGTTGACAATATCCCATGATCTGAAAGAAACATTCAAGGCAAACCTTCACCTGTTCTGCACTAACCAAAATTATGGTTAATACATAAAAGAATATTCCATACAGTAATTTGCAAGCACTTATATATATAAATAATAACTATCTACAATGGAGAAACTAGAATACTAGAAACCATAGGTGCAAGCTATACTGTAAATAAAGATACCTTAGTAAGAGGATAACATAAATCAGGAAATTAGCAAGAACTGTAACAAGCTATTCAGGAAATATCAAATTTAAGAATGTAGTGTTTTAGTTTCTACTGTTGAACAGCCAATTGTCTCATGGTGAGCAACACCCATGTAATTTTGTCCAGCTGGCCATTTTTTGAGATGGTGTACATCTTGCTGAGAAGCAACTGTTACTTTTTTTTTTTCTGGTACTACATGTATCTGTGTATGATAGCCATTCAGTCCTTTTCTAGAGTGGCCCCAAAGGGAAAAACACAAACAAAAATAAGAACACCAACAAAAATACAGGAAGTGGAAAAAAAAATGAAAATGTACTTTGTGGCCTACTGTGCAGATTTCTGGCAGCTCTGTTTTTCCATTTGGTGAGGCAGTGGTCATTTTGTGCTTCATCTTCATCATCCACACAGTCTCATGTCCTTTGGCCATTCATCAGCTGTTACATTTAGGGCACAGATGGCCATTCTTCCTTAGCTACACAATTTGTTTTTCTTATTTTTTTAACAATAATTCTGTTTAGCAACCAGGTACAAAAAAAGACCAGTGACCCAACAGCCTTAGTTAAGAAAATATATCATTTTTATTTACTCAAGTGGATCCCAACAGGTAACGTCAAAAGAAGAACAACAAACAAACAAAAGGACATTGCTGGTTAGTGTGAAGTGGCTGGCTAAACAGGGTAGAAAAGTGCCTGCTCAGTGACTCTCAGGAATACATCAAAACAGCAGTTCAGTGTGAGACAACCAGTATGGGGCGCTCTTGAGCAGTGTCCAAATCCAAAATAAATTCAATTGAGAACATTTATACAAAAAACAGAGGGAGACTTAGGATCAAAAAGCACTTTTTTCCCAAATCAGGTACTCAGGATCTTCAGCTCCCAGATTGAGGCATTTTAGGAATACTATCACACTGTGACAACACAATAAATGTATTTAAAACAGCATCACTTGGGTCGCAAATTTCAATTACTATTTGCAATCCTGCCACCCCACATGATTTTATTGAATATTTGAATATGATAAATAACATTAAACTTGATGAAAGGAAATTCAGTACTATACTGGTCACAGAAACTCCAGACATTCCAAGTAAGACTCATTGTCTAACAGTATTTCATATTCTAACTCTCAAAAAATCTAATAACAGATTTTGGTGTAGATGATTATATTATCTCTTTTTGCATATTCAAAACATTGAAGTGATTATGGAAGAATTTTATTAAATAAATATTCTATATATATCACTAACTATCTCAAAGAAGTATTAGTATTACTAATAAACATGAATTCAATCCAAGTATTGCACAACATTACAAACACTAAAACATGACGTATGTTAGTCTAAATAAACACTAAATTATTCACATCCTAGGCTCTGCATTTTGATCTTGGAGGTTAGTTTAATAATTTAAGCCAATGAACATTTAAACTTCCTTCTCAAGATCATACTGAAGCAATCAACTTTAAAGCATCAAAACAGAAAAGAACACATTTGGAAAAAAAGTAATAAATGCATAAACTGAGTCTCTTTTTTAGTTAGTATATACATAAAACATTATTCATACAGTTTCTTTAATTCTGGCTTTACTATAGCTATAGCTCCAGTGAGCGGATGGTCACTCTGTTACAAGACTAATACTTGACAGCATACAAAATGGACAAATGTCTAAGAAAAGTAGTTACTAAGCATCACAGATAAAAAAGAAAGGAGATTGAGGTGAGGATTTTGAACAGTGGCTATAAAAAGTATTCACAACTCCTTTGAAAGGTTTCATATTTAATTTTAGAACATTGAATCACAGTGTATTTAATTTAGCCTTTATGACAATGAAGAAAGACAAAGACTCTTTAATGTCAAAATGAAAACTGATAATAATAATAATAATTTGTACATTTATATGTGCTTTTCTCTCTAATCAAAGCACTTTTCATAGTGAGTGAGGAGCCACTTCAACCACCACTAATATGTATCATCCACCTGGATGATGCAATGACAGACATTTTTGCACCAGTACACTCGCCACATATGAGCTGTTAAGTAGTGAGAGAAAGATATCCAGTGTGGACGCTGGCCCGGACACAGACAGGTGGACACATTTGAATCACCCACCACATGTTTATTACACAAGTCCATATTTACAAAAGTGCAGCACAAACCCCAAAAGTCCCCAAAGTCCAGGCCTCTCTATCAATGCCTTTGTCCTTCAGGCCGCCTCACTTCTCTCCTCCCGAGCTCCGTCCTTCTCCTCACTCGATCCAAGCCATCGTATGGAGGGAGGTGGCCCCTTTTATAATCACCCGGATGTGCTCCAGGTGCATTCCGACAATCTTCCGCCAGCACTTCCCAGTGCGGCGGAAGTGCCAGCTGTGCACCCGGAAGCACTCCGGGGGTCCCCGATCTTCTTCCCCCCAGCAATTCCGGGTGTGATGGAAGTGCTGAGGTTCAGGGCTCCAAAGGCATTGGGGTGCACCCTGGCGGTGACCACGGGCCCCTACAGGGCTGAGCTTCAAAGCTCCTTTACCTGTGGTCCCCATAGCCACCAGGGCGGTCGCCACCTGTGACACCAGTTAGAGACAGAGAATGATTAACGAATCAGAATGAATAGGCCATGGAGGTCAATTTAACCTGGACATTGGAAAACACCCCGTTCTTTACAAAGGTTGCCTAGGGATCTTTAATGACCATACAGAGTTAGGACCTAAGTTTTATGTCTCATTCAAAAGACGGCACCATTTTTACAGCACTTGTGTTCCTGTCACTGCACTGGGGTATTGGGATACACACTAACAGACCACAAGGTAAGCACCCCCTGCTGATCTTACCAACACTTCTTTCACCATCAACCCAAGCTTTTCCTAGATGGTTTCTCATCCAAGTACTGGCAGGATCCGAAAATGCTTAACTTCAGATGGAAGACCTGTGGTAATGTGCCTCACTGGCATTACAAGCAATTAAATAAAATTAGTTTAGTGTCCTCTGCAGTGTTAAGAGAAAGGCATTTGTTGGGAAATAAAAGGACAAAAAAGTATAAAGAAAGGAAACTTGCCTTTTTTTATTTTTTTTTATATAGTGCAGAGAGACGTCTTCGCTGACCATATTAGCGCCTTTTGGGGAGCATCGCAGCGGGTCTCGTGTAGACTGGAGAGACGGCCCTGCCATTGATCTGCTGGGATGGCATTGTCGGTCTTCCACTCCTGCACGTGTTTCCCGCGACCTCATAACTCTAGGTTTAGAAGAGGGATCCCGTGTTTGCAGTTGTCTGAGCAGTAGCTCAGGGAAGGAGGAAAAAATTTAAAAGTGCTTACTTTCACTCAAGGCAGAAGGGCAGTCCGCGTCTCAAAGGCCGGCTCAGCTACGCACGCGTGCGCCAGCTACTTGAACTTTTATAGTAATTGTGTAGGACAGGAGACGGCACCTTTCGCAGACGTGTTCACGTCATCGCGTGCCCTTGGAGGGATGACATAGAACAGTTTAATTGGTCGGCGCGATAGTGCCGAATACAAAAAGGAATTACGGCCTTTAGAGGCTGTCTTCTGGCTACATCTTGCTAACGATTCAGATTTTAAAGATTCTACACTGCGCGCTCGATTGAAGCCTTTATAAAGGCCTCTAAACTGGGTTAGTGGAGCGAACATTTTAGATGGTTCAGACAATTGAAAGTGGAAGATTCTACTGTATTTTCGAACTTGCTTTTGACTCTGCTGCCTAACACTTTTTTAAAAGTCTCAGTTCCCAGGTGAATGGGAGATTTGAAGGAAGAAATCGGCGAATGTGTTGCAAAAATTCACGACACATACACTGTTGACTCTTCATTCGGAGAAGACAAGATGCCTCGGCATCCTAGCACGTACCAAACAATGACTTCTAGGGCACACCTTCCTAAGGTGTACTCCAGTTGACCCAAAACCCTGTCTGATCTCAGCTCTGAAGGCGAATTGGAAATGGACGAAAATTCCTACTTAGACGGTAACAGTAGCAGTGACACTGAAAGTCCCTTCTTGCCTGCAACATCCATGAAAGGAAAACACAAGATCTCTCATTAGAAACCCTCTCTTGATAGGAAGAAGCTACGGCCGACATCACTAAATTCCCCTCAGCAAGATACTCCGCTTAGAAATCGTTTCAGCGCGCTGACCGATTTAACATCGGAAATGGAAGCTTTGTGTGAAGATTCAAACCCACTCTCACCTGCTGACAATTCACAAAGGCCAGAACAAGACTGCACTGCGCGCTGCCTGAACAAAGTCTCACCGATTATTCTCCGATCTTCGGAAAACTGGTTACAATTCAATAACGAATTAAAAAGACGAAACATCACAGTCTCTGAAGCAGTCACTACTAAAGACGGCATTCGTCTTCAACCACAATCTGCTGATGACTATAGAGTGCTCTCTCACTTCCTAAAAGATGGTAACATTGACTTCCAATCCTGGATGTTGGAATCGGAAAAACCATTGAAAGTAGTCATACGTGGTATACCCACATCTGTAAGTGAAGAAGACATAGAAACGGCTCTAAAAAGAAAGAGGCTTTCTTGTTATTAAAGTGTGCAGAATTAAGGCAGGCCCTCAGCGTCTTCCCTGCCCGCTGATGCTCATACAATTAACAAGAAACAAAGAAGGTTAGCACATATTTCAAATTACTGATTTCATTTTCTTACATATTAAAGTAGAAAATTTAATTAATAAACCCAAGATTGGTCAATGCCACCGCTGCTAAAGATTTGGCCATGCTGCTAACATGTGTTATAATACACCCAGATGTGTGCGCTGTGCCGACAGCCACTGGTCACGTGACTGCAACAAACCAAGAGAAGAAAAGGCAACATGCACAAACTGCCATCAGGATCACCCTGCAAATTACAGGGGATGTGTGTACAATCCTCTTAAGAAGCGGCCACAGCCCAAATCACTACCATCCAGAGCAGTCTCTGCAGAAATCAGCTACGCTGACGCTGTAAAAAAAGAGACCTGCCTAGTGGAGCCCGCAAATCCATCACCTCCTACTTTAAACGCATCACGTCACAATAAAGTAAACAAAACTGACAGGCAGAACGCCAAGCGAATTACATCGACTATGCCCTTAGAAAGGAACTTCACTCTTCAGATGAGCAGGCCTGGGGCTCACCCTGCTGGTCCCTCTGAGGAAGATGACATTTCTGCTCTCTTAAGCCTAACAACCCTTTTTTCCAGCCCCAAAGCCAGAAGATTACTAAATTTTGCAAAGTCCCTCATTGATAAATTATGTGCAGCAAGAACTGGAACAGATTTTCTAACTATAATCCTGGCCTCAATTCCTACTGGTGTAAAGATTTTCTCTGATGGCTACTAAATTACAACACACACCAAATAATTTAAGATTAACCATCTAGAACGCTAACGGAGTACAAAACAAAAAAGAAGAACTTCAAGAATTTTTGGATCGCCATTAAATTGATGTAATGCTAATAAGTGAAACCCACTTACGTCCAAGTTCAGAATTCAGAATAAGAAGTCACTTTGTATACAGATGCAACAGAATTAAAGGAAAAGGAGGAGGCACAGCCATTCTTGCCAAAAAAGTAATACATCATTCTGAATCACCCACACCACAGTTAACCACATTGGAAGTCAACTCGATGATGCTAAATACTAAAGATGGTCCTTTGAGAAGGATTACAGCATACAACAGTCCCAAGAACGACCTACCTGTCCAAGAACTGGATTTGCTTTACCAATTAAATACTCCAACGATCTTAGCAGGTGACCTAAAAGCAAAACATCCAGCCTGGAACAGCAAAACTACTAATAAACGAGGGAGGTCTCTCCTCAATTTTGCAGACAGAAACCACCTGTTAGTGATTTGGACCAGAAGAACCAACGCTCTTCCGCCCTAATGGATACAGACCTGATGTAACACATTGCAATTCTCCAAAATATAACACACTCTCCGCTCATCAGCTAAACTGCAGAACTGAGCTCTGACTGCAACCCTGTACTTCTGGAGTTACGTGGATCAAATAGTATCACCGAAAACCACAATGACATAAACAAAGAATATCCTGGCCTGCTTTCACAAGAAAACTTGAATCATCCTTGGGTCCTCTACCAAAAATCAAAACACCCCAACAGCTAGACCACGCAGCAAAAGCCCTTACTCTTTGCATCAAGCAAGCAATGGTAAATGCTTCATACAAAGCCCATAATACTAACAAAAATCATCTGTCCTCCATTCCCAACTGGCTACTAGAGAAAATCAAAGAAAACAATAGAGTTCGAAGAAAGTGGCAAAAACAATGCAACCCAGAAGGCCACCAAAAAATGAATACACTCTCAACTGAAATCAGAGAAGAAATAAATGATGTCAGGAATCAAAAATGGTCACAAACATTATCTGAAATGGAACATCAAGCAGATACCAAATGGAAAATCGCCCGTGCGCTCCGCAACAAACAATCTCCTATACCCTACCTCCATGGTCCGAACGTACTTGTATATACCACCCAAGACAAAGCAGAAGTTATTGGCAACAGCTTGGAACTCCAGTGCTCACCAAACTATGAAAATGCAGATATCCAACACATTGAAAGAGTAAATAAAGAAACTAACCAGTTTACTGTATATGAACAAACCCACCAGAAGTCATTGATTTTGCTACTCCAGCCGAAATCAGAAACACCACTAATCATCTTAACACTAAGAAGGCACCAGGGTCAGATGGCATCCCAAGTGCAGCTCTCAGAGCACTACCTCACAAAGCAATTGTTGCAATAACCAACACTGCCAACGCGGTAATGAGACTAGGACATTTCCCTGAATGCCGGAAAACTGCTGATGTCATAGTTTTGCCTAAGCCAGGAACAAACAGATATTTCCCACAGAACTACAGACCAATCAGTTTACTTAGTACTCCTGCTAAAACCATTGAGAAAGTAATATTGAAAAGACTTAAAAAATACACAGAACAGCTACAGATAATCAATGAAGAACAACATGGCTTTAGAACTGGACACAGTACCACTCAACAACTCCTGAGAGTAGTGGAATACATCACCGAAGGCTTCAACACTAATAGATCCACCGGGGCAATGTATCCGAAGCATTTCATAAATTGTGGCAGAAAGGCCTTCTCTACAAAATGATTAAAGCAGGTATTCCAAATTACCTAGGTCACATCACAACATCTTTTCTTAAAGGAAGAAAATTCCAGATAAAGTTAAATGGCATCAGGTCATCACTCAAGAAAATTACTGCCAGTGTCCCTCAAGGCTCACTACTTTCACCCATCCTCTTCAACATCTTTGCAAGTGATATGCCAAAGACAAGCAGCACAACACTGGCTCAATATGCAGATGATACTGCAGTACTCTACAAGTCCACCCAAACTTGGGTTGTCACAAAAAGACTACAAGAGGCAGTCACAGCCTTGGAACAATGGTTTCAAACATGGAGAATCAGCATTAACCCAGAAAAAAGCACTGCAATTCTTTTTAGCAGAAGGCACAAACCACCATCTGGTACCATAACAATGTTTGGTCGTCCCATTTCATGGCAAAATACAACAAAATACCTGGGAGTTATATTAGACATCCGCCTAACATGGAGAAATCACATCACTGAAAGTATATCCAAAGCAAGAAGATCACTCAACCAACTGTACGCGCTGATGACTAGAAAAAGTAACCTGAACACTACGAACAAAATACTTCTGTACAGAAGCATCATCAGAGCTCATTTACTGTACGTAGCACCAGTATGGGGATACGCTTTCAATACACTCATCTGTCAGATTCAGTGCCTTCAAAACAAAGCCCTAAGAATGGCACTCAATGCACCATGGTATGTAACCAACGACTTGATTCATCAAGACACCAAATCCCTGTCAATTCAACAGTCCATTCAGAAGAGTTCTATCAAACTATTTACCCAACTAGAAACTCACCCAAACAAAATTCTTCAAGGGATTCTCCAATATGATAAATGTCAATACAAGAAACACAAAAGATCATCAGTTACAGCACTATAGCCATGTGGCACAATTCCTTAAGGGTGATCTGGCTCGTAGGACCGAGTGGTTGGACCAGGCCAAGGGAACGCCCACGTAATATCTGGCTGCGGCAGATAGAGGGTCATTTCTAGAGAGTGGAACTGGACCACTGTCTGCCTCAAGGGTTGTCAAACAGGATCTGAGCTGTTTTGTTGTGTGGTGGGTGCTGCAACGTGCTGTACCAGTGTATGCTCCCCAACCTGACCTGACCTGACAAAAGTACTAAGAATAAGATATCATAATGCCTTCTCAGAATCAGAAAAATACCTCATGCCCGCACTTGACCAGTAAATCCACTGAATTAAAATGAATCCAATTAATTATTGTTAATGTAATAACTTACAATGAAATTGTACAGAAACATTAAAACTGCAAGTGATAATGCAGCATATTGAACAACAACTTCATAATATGCTTCTACCAAACTAAATGAGTAGTAAACACAAAACATTGCTAATTGAACTGCATAATGGTCAGCAACATTAATTAAATCGTAAAAAACTGATTGTTAGTAAACTTGGACATAATGGAGTGCTTTGTAGAAATCAGTATAATGATTAAATGCATTTTAACAGCTTGATAGCCCATGGGTAAAAACTTTTTACAATTCCAATGGTAAGGTTCGAAAGCTACAATATTGCTTGATAGTTGAAGGCTTGCCTGATAGAGGGAGGCAAACATTTTTTTTTCAGGTATCCGTATGGGGGATGCTTTAGTGAAGTGTATTCTAGGAAAAGTGAAAGGCAATATAGGACCTTGAAATCTTTTGCATAGCCAGTCTGTTTGCAGCTCAGTGCAGCATTTGATTCCCATAAGAATCCACCTTGAGCTTGTGCAATAACAGTCCTGCATTTAAAGTAACTGTAAAAACTGTTAGTTGCTTTACCAGCGGATAGTAAGCCCAATGTGTGTGATTTATTTGTGAATTTCCCTTTGGGATTAATAAAGTATCTATCTCTCTATCTATCTAATTTGGGTAAAAAACGGGATCAGTGGCTGCAAGAATGGAGTGTTTGCTTGCTGATGTTCTAACACTTTGTAAGGAGCCATAGACATTTGGCTTGCTGTCTGCACATGTACTAGAACTTTTGAAGAAGCTCTGCTTCCGGCAGGAAATCTTTTTTTTTCACTTTTCAGTTAAGGATATGTAATCTGTAACTATGGAATTGCCACCTAGGAAATGTAACCTGGGATTGCATTAAGACTGAATGATGGCTGTATGAGATCTTTGCAAACCCATCAAGTTGTATAACTCTTTACCTTGCTTATATTTGTTGCTGCTGGTTAGTATGTAAGTAAATATAATTTTTACGTAAAAGTTTACACTTAATGTCTCTGTCCAAATATTGAGAACTACAGTAGTATTGCTGAGTGCTGGATTGTCGCTCCTTGTCTAACTACTGGGAAGAAGTAAAGGAGGGAAAATAAAAGTCAGTCCCAGTTAATGAGCATTCTGCCATTTGAAGTCTCTAGACTAGAATATACAGGATGCAATACGGACTTTGAGACAGGTAACAGGTTAAAGGTAACAGTTACATAGCTGGTTTTGACATTTATCCATTAAGTCAAGAACCTAAGTTGCCTTTTTCATGTTAGGTTCATGTAAAAGGTGAGCTGATAACACAATAAAACAGTATCTTTTGTCTTAAATGTCCTACATGAAAGGCAGCATAGCTCCTAATCCATCCATCCGTCCATTATCCAACCCGCTATATCCTAACTACAGGGTCATGGGGGTCTGCTGGAGCCAATCCCTGCCAACACAGGGCGCAAGGCAGGAAACAAACCCCAGGTAGGGCGCCGGCCCACCGCAGATAGCTCCTAATGATGAACTGAAATGTTTTAGCCGTTCACTGGAAGGCTTTGCACTCTGCCAGTGTGGAGTTGCCATACCAGACAGCTAGGCATTGTGCCCTCCATACTGCAAGGATCTGTTGTGATAGAATGAACTCCTAAGCCTTCTCAATAAGTCTTGGTGAGACCATTTTACAAGGTAGATGTTGTTGAGGGACCTTAAAACTGCACATTCTTTCCAGAGCAACTCCATCAGTGTCAAAAGATTGACAACCTACTCAATAACACTACATAAAAATAAACTGAATTGAAATGATAAATGATATGGAGTATACATTGTGAACTTGTGAAATTTACAAATGGCACTAATGTTGGAAAACTGAAAATACTGACAAGGCAGCAAAACAACTCAAAAACATCTGCACAATCTTAAAAAGTGTGCAAATAAAATGTAGTGTATTGCAGCGAGGTAAGATAAACATTGTAATTTTTGAAGCACTGTAGAAAAGAATAACCATGTGCATCCTGGGACTAATGGGAAGGACATACTTTGGCAGACTATGAGAAATCAACCTTTTATCTTGAACTGAGAAGGTCCCAGGGACAATATAAAATTGTCAGACTTCTTTCAGTTAAATTAAGAATCACAGCCCTCAATCACCAGTGGAAATTCAAAGGTTGAGCAATCTTGACAGCTATTAAAAAATAATTCTTCACATGTAAGAACGTGAAACTCTGAAACAAACATGCAAAACACAACTGAACTGAAATGGAAACCTTGCAAGCATTTGAGCGATATCCAGAAGAAATATTGGAACAACGTATATGTTAGCCAACCAAATAAGATTGATATAAACAACAACTGTTTTTATTTATATGCATATTTTCATACAGGAACTGCCTTCTCTTGTAAATTGAACTTCTCTGACTCCCAAGCCAGTTAAGATATTTGCTTCATTAGAATAAATGGTGCCACTTACTGAATTTTTGAGTTTACTGATCAAGAGACAAGTAGAACCTGGGTATGAGTAGAGAGCAACTTCTAATCCGTCACCAGATGGATACTGAGGCGTCACCAGATGGATACTCGTTCCTTCATAAGTCTAGAGATTCTGGTCGAGGAGGAGGCCTTGGAATAATTCATTGTAACAAAATGCAAATCACTTCTAAAAATGTAGGCAACTTTACATCATTTGAGGCATTCATTTTAAATATTAAAACAGATTCCAACACAATTATAGTGCTAGTCTACAGACCACCAGGGCCACATTGATTGTTCATGACTGAATTTAGCAACCTTTTATCTGATTTGGCTATAAATTATGATCACGTTGTACTGATGGGGGATTTTAATGTACACATTGATGTGGAAACTGACACTTTTAGCAAATGTTTTACTTATTTGTTAAATTCAGTAGGATTTTGTCAGATTGTCAAAGGTCCAACTCATAATCATACCACACATTAGATTTAATTATAACTTACAAAGTTGAAATTCAAAATTTAATTATTAGTCCATTAAATGAAGTTATTTCCGATCACTTCTTAATTACATTTGATTTAGTCCTGCCCTTGCCAATGCAGTCACAGATTAAAACAAAGACAGTGCGACATCTAGATTGTAATTCTGCTTCAAAATTTATAGATACCTTGAGTAAGTTGAGTGTAATTGTGGAAAACCATTTAGATCAGTTAACATCAAATGTAAACGTGGAATACAATTTAGAACAGCTAACATCACATTATAATGTGACCTTGACAGATGCTCTGGACACAGTGGCTCCCCTTAAAACAAAGTGATCAAAACACATAGAAACTCTCGCGCTCTTAAACTAGAGTGTAGAAAACTGGAGCGCAGATGGAGAACAACAAAGCTACATGTCTTTCAAATTGCATGGACAGAGAGTGTTAATAAATATAAAAAAGCCCTCTTTAAAGCTCGCTCAGAATACTATTCTACATTAATAGATAGCAATAATAAAAATCCTCGGGTACTGTTTAGTCCATCCATCCATCCATCCATCCATCCTCTTCCGCTTATCCGAGGTCGGGTCGCGGGGGTAGCAGCTTAAGGAGAGAAGCCCAGACTTCCCTCTCCCCGGCCACTTCTTCCAGCTCTTCCGGGAGAATCCCAAGGCGTTCCCAGGCCAGCCGGGAGACATAGTCCCTCCAGCGTGTCCTGGGTCTTCCCCGGGGCCTCCTCCCGGTTGGACGTGCCCGGAACACCTCACCAGGGAGGCGTCCAGGAGGCATCCTGATCAGATGCCCGAGCCACCTCATCTGACTCCTCTCGATGCGGAGGAGCAGCGGCTCTACTCTGAGTCCCTCCCGGATGACTGAGCTCCTCACCCTATCTTTAAGGGAAAGCCCAGACACCCTGCGGAGGAAACTCATTTCAGCCGCTTGTATTCGCGATCTCGTTCTTTCGGTCACTACCCATAGCTCATGACCATAGGTGAGGGTAGGAACGTAGATCGACTGGTAAATTGAGAGCTTTGCCTTACGGCTCAGCTCTTTTTTCACCACGACAGACCGATGCAGAGCCCGCATCACTGCGGATGCCGCACCGATCCGCCTGTCGATCTCACGATCCATTCTTCCCTCACTCGTGAACAAGACCCCGAGATACTTAAACTCCTCCACTTGGGGCAGGATCTCGCCCCCAACCCTGAGAGGACACTCCACCCTTTTCCGGCTGAGGACCATGGTCTCGGATTTGGAGGTGCTGATTCTCATCCCAGCCGCTTCACACTCAGCTGCAAACCGCTCCAGAGAGAGCTGAAGATCACGGCCTGATGAAGCAAACAGGACAACATCATCTGCAAAAAGCATTGACCCAATCCTGAGTCCACCAAACCGGACCCCTTCAACACCCTGGCTGCGCCTAGAAATTCTGTCCATAAAAGTTATGAACAGAATCGGTGACAAAGGGCAGCCCTGGCGGAGTCCAACTCTCACTGGAAACGGGCTCGACTTACTGCCGGCAATGCGGACCAAGCTCTGACACCGGTTGTACAGGGACTAAACAGCTCTTATCAGGGGGTCCAGTACCCCATATTCCCGGAGCACCCCCCACAGGACTCCCCGAGGGACACGGTCGAACGCCTTTTCCAAGTCCACAAAGCACATGTAGACTGGTTGGGCAAACTCCCATGCACCCTCCAGGACTCTGCTAAGGGTGTAGAGCTGGTCCACTGTTCCGCGACCAGGACGAAAACCACACTGTTCCTCCTGAATCCGAGGTTCGACTATCCGACGAACCCTCCTCTCCAGAACCCCCGAATAGACTTTTCCAGGGAGGCTGAGGAGTGTGATCCCTCTATAGTTGGAACACACCCTCCGGTCCCCCTTTTTAAAAAGGGGGACCACTACCCCAGTCTGCCAATCCAGAGGCACTGTCCCCGATGTCCATGCGATGTTGCAGAGACGTGTCAACCAAGACAGTCCTACAACATCCAGAGCCTTAAGGAACTCCGGACATATCTCATCCACCCCCGGGGCCCTGCCACCAAGGAGTTTTTTGACCACCTCGGTGACTTCAGTCCCAGAGATGGGAGAGCCCACCTCAGAGTCCCCAGGCTCTGCTTCCTCATTGGAAGGCATGTTAGTGGGATTGAGGAGGTCTTCGAAGTACTCCCCCCACCGACCCACAACGTCCCGAGTCGAGGTCAGCAGCGCACCATCCCCACCATATACGGTGTTGACACTGTACTGCTTCCCCTTCCTGAGACGCCGGACAGTGGACCAGAATCTCCTCGACGCCGTCCGAAAGTCGTTCTCCATGGCCTCTCCAAACTCCTCCCATGCCCGAATTTTTGCCTCAGCAACAACCGAAGCCGCTTTCCGCTTGGCCTGCCGGTACCTATCAGCTGCCTCCAGAGACCCACAGGACAAAAAGGTCCTATAGGACTCCTTCTTCAGCTTGACGGCATCCCTCACCGCCGGTGTCCACCAACGGGTTTGGGGATTGCCGCTGCGACAGGCACCGACCACCTTACGGCCACAGCTCCGGTCAGCCGCCTCAACAATAGAGGCACGGAACATGGCCCATTCGGACTCAATGTCCCCCACCTCCCTCGGGACGTGGTCGAAGTTCTGCCGAAGGTGGGAGTTGAAGCTACTTCTGACAGGGGACTCTGCCAGCCGTTCCCAGCAGACCCTCACAACACGTTTGGGCCTACCAGGTCTGACCAGCATCTTCCCCCACCATCGAAGCCAACTCACCACCAGGTGGTGATCAGTTGACAGCTCCGCCCCTCTCTTCACCCGAGTGTCCAAGACATATGGCCGCAAGTCCGACGACACAACCACAAAGTCGATCATCGAACTGAGGCCTAGGGTGTCCTGGTGCCAAGTGCACATATGAACACCCTTATGCTTGAACATGGTGTTCGTTATGGACAATCCGTGGCGAGCACAGAAGTCCAATAACAAAACACCACTCGGGTTCAGATCGGGGGGGCCATTCCTCCCAATCACGCCCTTCCAGGTCTCACTGTCATTGCCCACGTGGGCATTGAAGTCTCCCAGCAAAACGAGGGAATCCCCAGAAGGTATGCCCTCTAGCACCACCTCCAGAGACTCCAAAAATGGTGGATACTCCAAACTGCAGTTCGGCGCATACACACAAACAACAGTCAGGACCCTTCCCCCCACCTGAAGGCGGAGGGAGGCCACCCTCTCGTCCACCGGGGTAAACCCCAACGCACAGGCTCCAAGTCGGGGGGCAGTAAGTATGCCCACACCTGCTCGGCGCCTCTCACCGGGGGCAACTCCAGAGTGGTAGAGAGTCCAGCCCCTCTCAAGGAGATTGGTTCCAGAGTCCAAGCTGTGCGTCGAGGTGAGTCCGACTATATCTAGCCGGAACCTCTCAACCTCACGCACTAGCTCAGGCTCCTTCCCCTTCAGAGAGGTGACATTCCACGTCCCAAGAGCCAGTTTCTGTAGCCGAGGATCAGAACGCCAAGGTCCCCGCCTCCGGCCACCACCCAACTCACACTGCACCTGACCTCCTTGGCCCCTCCCATAGGTGGTGAGCCCATGGGAAGGAGGACCCACGTTACCTCTTCGGGCTGTGCCCGGCCGAGCCCCATGGGTGCAGGCCCGGCCACCAGGCGCTCGCCATCGAGCCCCACCCCCAGGCCTGGCTCCAGAGGGGGGCCCCGGTGACCCGCGTCCGGGCAAGGGAAAACGTTGTCCACAGTTTTTATTCTTCATTGGAGGTTTGTTGAACCGTTCTTTGTCTCATCCCTCACCTAGGACCAGTTTGCCTTGGGTTTAGTACTGTTTAGTACAGTGGCTAAATTAACAAATGGGAATTCAGATCAACAGTGCAAAATACCAACAGATATTAGCAGTAAAGACTTTATGAACTTCTTCAATGAGAAAAAAAAAATATAAGATCCCAGATCTCTGCATCACAGTACAAACCACATACTTGCTTAGCAGACCCTGTCTCACATTGCATTCAGCACTTTAATAATTTTAATCCTGTAACTGAGCAGGAAGTCTTAACTTTAATTAATAAAATGAAGCCCACTACTTGTTCCCTAGATCCAGTGCCAACAAAACTAGTAAAAAGTGCCATGGATGTTCTTGTGGAGCCTATTCTAACCATTATCAATAGTTCATTACTGCATAGCACAGTACCTGATGCACTAAAAGTGTCAGTCATTAAACCATTACTTAAAAAGTCAGACCTAGACCCACACATACTAAATAATTATAGGCCTATTTCAAATTTACCGTTTCTCTCTAAAATACTAGAAAAAGCAGTCGCCAGTCAGCTTCAGTCACACCTTACGCATTACAATTTATTTGAGAAATTCCAGTCTGGTTTTCGCACTGGTCATAGCACAGAAACGGCACCAACACGGGTTGCAGATGACATTCTGATATCCTCTGATGAAGGAAACTCCACTGTAATTATGTTGTTAGACTTAAGTGCAGCATTTGACACTATTGACCATTCTATTTTACTGCACAGGCTAGAAAACGATGTTGGGCTTACAGGCCCCGTGCTCACTTGGTTTAGTTCTTATTTATCAAATCGATTCCAATATGTACAGAAATGTGCTGACAGTACTCCATCATTATACACAGAAGTTCAATATGGTGTCCCGCAGGGCTCAGTACTGGGACCTTTACTGTTTTCACTTTACATGCTTCCACTGGGATCTCTCATTAGGAAACATAATGTTAATTTTCACTAGTATGCAGATGACACCCAGTTATACCTTTCATTTAAATCAAATGAAGTTTCTCTGATGTTGTCTTTAATTAGTTGTGTTAGCAAATTAAAGGAGTGGATGAATGATAACTACTTGTCTTTAAATACAGATAAAACAGAGATGTTAATTGTTGGAGGGAATGACACGGATCACAACAATATTTTGTCATCATTTAACTCAGTTGGAATCCCAATTAATTTTACTGAATCAGCCCGCAATCTAGGAGTTATCTTTGATTCTAGCATGTCATTTAAAGCACATATTACAAAGTTGTCCAAAACATGTTTCTTCCATCTTACAAATGTTAGGAAATTAAGGCGCTTTCTAAATCACCAGGATTCTGAGAAATTAATTCATGCATTTATCTCTAGTAGGATTGACTACTGCAATGTGGTGTTCACTGGCTGTTCAAACTGTTCTCTATGCAGCCTCCAGTTAATCCTAAATGCGGCTGCAAGAAATGCTGCTGTAGAATGGCCAAATGGGGGAGGCAGCTTGATGGATGAGGTCTCCAGGACTCTAAAAATATCCAAATCTTATTATGTGATATTATCTACTGTTAAATTCTGCTCCGTACTTCTAAAATTTTTTTTTATGCTGTATTAAGGATTTGTTCTGTTCTGTGTATTGTATTGTATTGTATTGACCCCCTTCTTTTGACACCCACTGCACGCCCAACCTACCTGGAAAGGGGTCTCTCTTTGAACTGCCTTTCCCAAGGTTTCTTCCATTTTTTCCCTACAAGGTTTTTTTGGGAGTTTTTCCTTGTCTTCTCAGAGAGTCAAGGCTGGGGGGCTGTCAAGAGGCAGGGCCTGTTAAAGCCCATTGTGGCACTTCCTGTGTGATTTTGGGCTATACAAAAATAAATTGTATTGTATTGTATTGTAATCCAGCTAGTTCAGAAGGTGTATCTTTCTGCTAACATTTTTCCAGCCTTTGCTAATTTTTTCCAAAGCAAAGCTTGCAAGTAGCAATATAAGCTAAATTAGATGTAAATAAATCTATTTCTAGTAAAGTAGTTTGAATAGGTAAGGGATGTATTTAACATTTTAACTAATTCGTTGAGTATATTTGCAAACACTTTATTTCTTTAACATGTGGTTTTTACTATATACCATAATAAACTACTTCTATATTTTGTCACAAGTGCAAGTAAAGTCTGTCTCTTCTAGGAATAAAAGGGATGTAGATAGAGAGTGCACAGCAGCTTCCTAATCCTTGGCACATACTCCCAGCCAGAAAGACTTCAACCAAATGGAGGACATATGTATTTATCAAATCCCTACCTCCATGCCAACCTTTTACAGTTACGATAAAAGGATACCATAACAGGAAGAGGCGCTGTCACCAGAGGGGTGCTCATTATGAATGTTATGGGCGCATATTCCAGACACCAAGGAGCGCTGTTTATGTAACTAAAGTGGCACACACTCCAGACTGCCACACCCCCATTTCCATATAAAAGTGTTGTAATCTCTACATGGTATGACCAAAATGTATGCAAATACCCTTAAAGTCTTCAATGTGCACTTTAATCATTTTTGAATTGTTTGATTTGTAATTGTAAACTGTGGAGTAGAGGGATAAATTAAGGAAAAGTGTGTCTTTGTCCCAAACATTACAGAGAGCACTGTATATCATAAGGTGTTAAAGACAATGAAAACATTGTTGAAAAATAAACAAAGAAACATCATGCATTATGTACAATAATATACTCATAGATGTTCTGGGTCAACTGCATTCTAAAAAGGATCACATCGTAGGGAAATGGTCGCAGAAGATTAAAATAGGTCCATCATATGTCATAATGTATCTCCTCCAGGGCGGGCACAGACACCAAGAAAAGAAGGATAATAGGAATTGCTATAATTATTTTTAAAACGCAATAGAGTAGTATTAATAAATAAATAATTAAATAAGTATACCAAGAATATGCCATGCTTAGATAACAAATCTTCATTCTTGACTTACAAGCTGTGGATAATTGGGCTTCTCTAATACAGTATATGTAGGTCGATTGTTTCAGAGTTTGTGTCCTCTATAGCTAAAGGCTCTGTATTCTACACTAGTTGAATTTGTTCTTGGAATATTAAGTTCTGAAACTAGCATAGAGATAATGGGATTAATTAATAAGAAGCAAATTTCTGTACTGTTCCCTCTTCAATCTCTAAATGCAGACAATAAAAACAGACTCTAAAAAAACAGATACTAAAAAAACTTATTGAATGTCAATTAGTATAGAATGCTAATTTTAATAGTCAATATTTTCTTCATGGAACAAATGATCAATGTCTAACCCATCTATTTCATTCTGATAGAAATTATAATTGAGTCAATAGCAAATTGATTAATCTGAGCAATTGTGTTTTATCCCTAGTGACTCATCAAGCTGACTACTAACAGAATATTGGGCTCTCTTATAAAATACGACATATGATACATCCTCATTCTGATCCTCTAAGGTATTCTCATCAAATTACATATGTACTGGCACAGACCCCATGATTCAATTTTTAATTTCCTGTTCCTTTTCTGAGATGTTATCAGTTCCCATTTCACCATTACCTACTTTACCTTGTACTAAACAGGGATCATTTATGTCATTCTCTCTTTTCAATCATGTCTAATTTTGATCATTTTATGTAAAGATCTAATCAAAGGAAATATAATCTCAGAATGCTTGTACATCCAGCATCATTGACATGAAATGTGCCTGCTTTTGACTAGTGTGTTGCATTTCTACTTTTAAAACTGATTTTTTAATGCTTTCAGAGCAATCTGTACATTAAGGTTAGTTTCCATGCACCACACTTCCCAAAATTGTGCCATTTTCCTCATGTACTTGAAGTGATCTGAACTCCTAATTCTGATTAAATTAGTTAGCAAAAAATGGGGAAGGTCTGATAGAGCCTGCCTATAACAGGTTTCTTTGTCATGGGATGTCACAAATTTTCAAGGGAAGAATCCTAGGATAAATATCAAACTGAAAAATAACAAAATTAACATAAAGTTTAACTTTAATTTTAAAAACTTCAATTCTGCACTGAACCCCATCATGAAGCCCTGTACAGAGCTATAATGTTACTGGTTTCATATACTTTTGACACAGAGGTTTTAAGTGACCTGGTAACCGAAACAGCATCTATAGGCGCACTGATGCCAAGTATTCTGTTAACTGTACAGGATGATACCAAGCAACAATTTGTAGTTTTAAAAGAATAATCTTAAAGTCAATTAAGTAAGAGGCAGGTTCTTTTTCAAAAACAGTAGTTCACCTGCTTTAGTACCTCAGCCTGCTTCTCCTCTCATGTACAACTCTTAAAGCATCACTGAATAGCAGTTCTCTACCACAAAGAGAAAATGGTACTGATGGACTCTATCGAGCTACAGCAGCCAGAAAACAGAATTAAACATTGTGTGACGATGCAGGTTAGGCTCCAAGCTCCCATCTGCTATTTGGAAGACCTTGAACCCAGCACCGTCAATAATGTCACCGAGATGAGCTAGACAGTGAGACAACATTTGAGCAAGGGGATGGTAAAGATGTGCAAGTGCTTTTATTAAAAACCAAAGCAACAAAAACAAAAATGTTCAAAGTGTCTAAATAAAGTGCAGTGCTTCAAAGTCTTATAAATAAATAAATAATCCATTAAAGAAAACGTGGAGGTTTTAAAAAAATACAACAAAAAAAAATCCTTTAAAATCAGAGGTTAAAATAAAACGTTCAACTGGAAGCAGTTTTTAAAACAAACAATGCCAAGCTCGGTGCTTCTTCTATGCTGGCGTCTCACCTGCTTCTCCCGACTAGGCTTTGCAGCAGGTGAGACGCTCTCTCTGCAGCTGCCCCTTTTCCATTCACACACACGAGACTGGAGACCTCCCGATCTCTGCCTTCGGTCTGGCACTCATCCCAGCCTCGAGAATTAGTTCAGTCCAACGGCCAGGACGCTCACATTGGTCATTCCCCGACCAAGCCTCCCGACTCCCGCTGCCTTTCCAGCCTTCTGCGGCCAGTCGCCTTTCCCTAGTCACCTAGCTACCTGGTCGCTCAGCAGGAGCAACAACAACTCCAACCTCTGGGTGTAGGCCTAACACCCAGGCCCTCGCGGCTGCCCGCGAGCGCTCGTTCGCTCACCCCACACGCTCTTCATGGCTCTCTCTCTTGCACCGACATACTTCCCTATAACCTCCGTCTCCTTCTCTTTTCTTTTTCTCTCGTTCTTTTCCTGATCCCTCTCCAAACCGACTCGCACTTCTTTTATACAGCGAGGGGCCATAGCAGCTGCAGCACATTAGCCACGGGAACAATCACAGATGTGGGCAGTTCCTCACCTGTGCACTCGGTGAGAAAGGCCCACACCGCAGATCGCCCCGTGGCTTGCTATGGCCCAACGCCCCCTCACTAAGCCGCCAGCGCAGTGATTATTTATTTAAAAAATGGCCTTTGCTCAGCAAGCTGTGGACCCATAACACCACACATTGTTGTCTATAATTGTGGTGAAAAGTGTTGTGTGGTCTTGGGAAATTAGGTTCAAATGGTACAGTATATCTCCAGTGAAAAGGAGTACCTGCATGTTGCGTCACAATAAGCTGATTGCTGTGTTAAATTTTCATTTGTGAAAAAACCATAACGTTTTCTTCTCAATTTTGTCAGTAGTGACTCATGTTTTTTTTTTTTGCACTGGTTCATCTGTACCATCCCTGGCACCACCTGACAGTTTATTTTTCTAAGAGCTAACAATACAGCTATCAATATCCATTATAATTTAAAATGAAACTAGTACTGACATTGCATTATCCAAAGATTTTCTTATTAATATTAGAAATTGTTAACAGCTACATTTTACATGCTAATGGGAACAATCTAAACACTACTTTTAGATTATGACAGCCCTCACTTTACAATGAATTCTTCAACCTGGACACAGTGACAGAGTTATAAATTTATTAAGCATAAATTTCGAACAAATATTTGAATGTTTTTTTTTATGTAAATAACAACTGAAATATGGAACACATGAACAAGTAGTGTGGTAGAACATAGGCCTTCAGAAGCAATCAGAACTCTACATGGATTTTCTCAATTACAACACACTGACATACACAAAATTGCCATGATTCAGTATTAGAAGAGATTGGCCATTTCTGTTCTGTGATGCACTGCAGCAAGAGAAATGCACTATAACATGTACTAGTGTAACAGACATTGCTCAACTAGAACACAACACTCTGGGACTATTTGGTAGAAGTGCTAACCACTGTGTGGCCCTATATTTGTCAAGTCGGTAAAAAATTGAAAAAACAATTATCTGCATATCAATTTCTTCTGCAAAAGGACTCTCCACTTCTTTGAAACATACTACTTGCTTCATCCTTGGTAGCTTTCTCAAATTTACTGACTATCAGGTCCTCCTCCTCAGCAGTGAATGAAGGACAAGATGCAGATCAGCCCCAGCTTAATGAGCAGGGCCATCCTGTTTGCTCGATGCATTCTTGATATTGATCTGCTTTATTTATTTATTCAAACTAGTCTGGCTACATTTAAGGGAGCAAAGGGTACTAGATGTATTGTAGCAAGCTTGAACTGTATACTCCTAACTTGAAATTAAAAAAGAAAAAAAATGTGCTTATTTTAAGGGGCTACAGTCTTCATTCTTCTGAACTGAAATTTCAGGTTGCACAAGTGCGGTGGGGCTGGCGCCCTGCCCGGGGTTTGTTCCTGCCTTGAGCCCTGTGCTGGCTGGGATTGGCTGCAGCAGACCCTCGTGACCCTGTGTTAGGATATAGCGGGTTGGACACTGACTGACTGACATGCATACAATAAACTAAAGCTTAAACCTTGACCACTGCAAGGCCAATAGACCTAGCCGAGAGAGCTGGAAACATGCTTGCAGCACCCAGCGCAAAGACAATTTCATATAAAAGGTCAATATTATTCTTGATAAATAATTGCATTGACCAAATGATGAATAATTTGAAGAAGGCAAAGTTGAGGGTTAAACTGAGGGAATCTTTTTACTTTTATACAACATCTTCTGGGGCTGTGTCCCACTGGTCCATAATGCAGAAACACTACTAATATTTTGTCATTTCTATTTTTTTTGTCAAATCTCATCTTTTTTAAATCACATGTAGTCAATATAAGAAGACCTTCAGTTTCGGATCTGGCATAGTTTGCTCATGGCTACTTTGTATTTGTGGCTACGTATTGCATGTGGCCACTACTTTTGGCTGCACTACTCTTTTCTAAAATCATAAAGGATACCCTGTTCAATTTTATTTAACTGTTTTTTATTTCTCATTATTTCCTTTGTAACTTGGATTGAATGCACCACCTCACTGCATTGTAATTATTGGTGGTTTGCAAACAAGTAACTGACACCTTATTATCACAAGAGACTTTACATGAATTTTAAACATGTATCTGTGCAGTAGACTTAGCAGGAAAAATGTGATTACTACATCTTTGTGCAAAGTGAGACTCACTCCTGTGTCACATGGTAGTGTTTATATCAACATAAACCATTGTCAAGAGATTGGAAATTGTAAGCTTAATTCTAAAACTTCAAACTGTAAAAGGAAATCAAATATTATATTCTAAATTCAAATCTTAAAGTGACAGCACTAGTGTTTTCTCCCCCTAAGCATCTGCACAAAGACAATGAACACACAGAAAGGGAAATTAAACTGGTATGGGCATGCCACATTTGTAATGGTGATCATTTTTAATTATCTTTATCACTTCTACTCTGGAAAGGAATGTACTGCCTTAAATTGACAGTTACCTTAGATATATAATCCGCCACTCCAGCCTGAAATGTCTCATCACACCCAAAAATTAACTAATTGATTAGTGTTTCCACCAATCAGCATTCTTCTTGTTTTGTTCTGTATGCTGCTGATTTACTGACAGGTACGTTTTTAGTAGTACAACTTGCTTTATTGCAAATCCAGCCTATTTATTAATTTTCTGCTGTTTGAACCTGGGTTTGAGTAGTGTGGGTACCAAGTCTGAATATTTAAAGGCTGGAATTGACAACAAAAACAGTATTTGTTTATATAGCACATTTTCATACAACAATGTAGCTGAAAGTGCTTTACAAGATGACAAAAAGTTACAAGAAATTAAAAACAATTAAAATAAGGCAATAATAGTTAAAGAACAATTAACAACTAAACAAAGTAAGATTAAATGTCTGAGAGTACAGAAAAAAAAAATCCTCTTAGACTGGAGAAAAACAAAATCTGCAGAGGTTCCAAGGCCAAAAGACCAACCATGCCCCACTGGACATCACACCTAATCAAACCTCTTAGTTTTCATGCTTCACATGGTAGGATTCTTATGGAGTTCTTCATCTCCACCTTGATTTTTAAACCTATAGGATCAAGTTTATCCCTAATGCCCTCGCTATTTTCATGTTTGCCAATCATAAGATTTCTGTTTTTAGCTTATTTAGTTTTGAGAAAGTTACTACTCATCTATTTGGAAACACTGTTAATACATTGGATCAGGCAGCCAAGAGCATCAGGTTCATCAGGCGCTATCGATAAATAAAGCTGTGTGTCATCTGTATAGCTGTGGTAGCTCACCTTGCGCTTCAAGATAATATGACCTAATGGAAGCATGTATCAGTGGACCCAGAATAGATCCTTGTGATACACCATATACTATATCATGTATCTCTGAAGTACAATCGCCAAACTAACAAAGAATTTTCTACCTGTTAAGGAAGACTGAAACCAATTTAAGACACTGCCAGAGAGGGTCCCCCGTTGTCAAATGCAATTTATAAGAATATTGTGGTCTATGGTGTCAAATGCTACACTTAAGTCTAAGAGAACAAGAACAGATATACAGCCTCTGTCCGTTTCTGTACTAGGATTTGTTCTAAAACCTGACTGAAACTTGTCAAGAATAGAATGCTTAAGTCATCATTAAGAGCCTTAATAACTACCTTTTCTAAATGTTACTTAAGAAAAGCAGGTTAGAAATTGTTTTAAAAGTGTCAAAGACAGAGGACACGAGATCATTTTTCATAACCTTAACAGCAGGCTTTAAGACAGTCAGGCCCTGGACAGGGCGGCAGTGCGTCACTATCGCTGCGCCATGGTACACCTACTTTAATACATGTTTTAATGCATTTCATCTTAGTATTGTAAAATGTAATATCATGAATGTAAAGTATTCCATCTGGAGTTCAGTCCCTGCTCGCTCCTGTCTACAAAACAGAAAGCCCGTTTAAGCACATAGTGATTCACACAAATAGAACACATAGAATATAAAGCATTTAACATGCTACTTTAGTTATGATGGGATCTGAGAAACTCTAGTAAATTAAACATTGATTTTAAGATGAAATTTACAACATTCTACCTTAATGACAAAATAAACTATAAGATTATAGTGGAAATTTCAAGATTCTTTTCTTGGTACCCTAAGATGCTTCCGTATGGCAATCAGACGGTGGGCTACGACTCGCCTTGTCATTGCAACTTTTATATATGACCACTTTTTTTATTTTGGGCATTGTGTTACTTTCTGAACTTGAACTTTCGAGTGTCTCTGCCACTCTGTATCACTTGATCAGCTTCCTTTTAACAAATAGCATGTTTTTTCTTGCCTCCATTTCGTATTTGTTGAAAAACTTCTTTTTTCCCCATGTTTTTGCCATTGTCTTTTCACAAAACGCTGAACTTAAAGGGGTATTTATATTGATTTCCATAGTCAAAGTGGCATAATTCCGAGAGGAGTCGGGGTGGAGCAGCAGGCATGTGCATTACATTTCACGCTGACTGGGATTTAAGGAGCAGAACTGCGTGGAAGTTGATATATGCCTGGTTTTGTGCATCTGAATTTTTTTTTGCTTAAGCACATTTCCACTTTTGTCCATACAACGTGTTTTAGTGTGAATTCTACACATGGGCATTATACATGAGGTTCCAGGAGCTGTAAACTTTAACCAAAAAACTAATGAAGGTCATAACCAAAAAAGAAATAATCTCGCAAGTCAGCCTAATGCATAACACTGGTATTGCTGCCAAATAAACAAAATAAAGATGTTGGAATACTGATGGTTTAAATGGCGAAGAACTAGGGAAAGTTTTTTTTAGCTTTAAATCTACAATCTTCATGTTATGATTTGGTATTTTATTTATTTTTTTGTGACATGTTTTGATTACTTTTTCAAAATATATGCATCTATTTAGATGTTTTGAATATCAAAGGTACAAAAAATAACTTTTGTATTTCATTGTATATCAATTTCATAAAGTAAAAATATTTATTATTTCCTTTTGAATATTTATATAGATTCCAACCATGTCTTTTGAATTCATCCACAATTAATTCTTTGGTACCCAGTTTAGCTGAGTATCTAACTGGGTTACAATCAATGTGGCAGCAGGAGCAGAAAAATCTGACAAGATTGGGAGGCTCTGCTAAAATGTTTGCTGACTGTAAACCAAAAGCTTCTCCTGTATTCTGACTAGGGCACAAAGTGTGGCTCGCTGCAAGAGACTTCAGCCCGAGAGCCTCCATCCTGTGAACTGGCATTATATATTAGTCATTTTGTGAATCCTTCATCAAAATGTACATATCTAATTAGGGGTTTTGAACACCAAGAAATCCAAAAAAGAATTTTATGGTAATTTGAAAAAGTATAAAAAATATTTGTTTTGCTTCAACATCAATTTTCTTTTTACCTTGGATGTGGATATTTTGTGCACTTTTCTTGTTGTGCCTGCTATGGCATTGGTGTGGGTGATGTCCAGGGTCAATCTGCATGTGTCATTAGGAGTCAAGGATATAAAGATCATCTCCATACACTTCCTGGGGCCTCAAGTATAAATGGTGCGTACTCACAAAAATGTTGCACAAGAACATTTCCACATTCAAATCGCTATGTATAAAACTTAAACTTTGTGTAAAGTCACGCACATTTCCATAGTAGCTCATACCCTGGCGTACGGAAGTTCTGCGCTCGGTTTTGCAGACTGGCAGCACCCAGCGTCAAAGCAGTGCTACTGTTCCAGTGTGGTTTTCCTTTCTTTTTTAGATCCACATCCCTGACGCGGCTTTATAAATACACTGAAATTAGCCACGTATTGTTTATTAGTTTAATGCATCGGTAATTTTGGGAATTCATTTCCGGCGCCGCATCCGAGTGGCAGCCTTTTCCAGCAGCTCCGTATATGACTTTATGTTTTTACCTTTTTATCTCTATTTTTATCTATTTCACTGATCACTTCTACCACTTTCTTTTATGTGGAATTGCTCCCTGGACACTTTTTACTATTTTTACTACTTGACATGGATTTTTACACTCCGAGAATCGCCTATTCAAGTAGTCAGCTTAAAGCACTGAGAAGAAATGCACATGCCGGTGTGGTTGCTTATTTACCTGACGAGGTAAGAAGACGATATCGGGGCAGCCGAGCCGGCGCAAAGATAAAAGATAAGATTAAATCGAGACAACTTGAGAGAAAATGGCGTTATAAACCGTCGGTGCCTTCTGTGATCCTGGGAAATGTGAACTCACTACCAAATAAGATTGACGAACTGGCTGTGCTGGTGAAAACTGTCAGAACCTACAGAGAATGCAGCTTGCTGTGTTTTAGTGAAACGTGGCTAACAACTACCATCCCAGATGCTAACGTGGAGCTACCCGGGTTTAGCACAGTTAGAGCGGACAGAGACGCAAGTACCTGCGGGAAGAAGAAAGGAGGAGGACTCGCTCTCTATGTCAATACAAAGTGGTGCAACTCAGGACATGTAAACGTTAAAATCTCCAATTGCTGCAGGGACATCGAACTGTTGGCCGTAAGTCTGCGTCCGTATTACTTGCCGAGAGAGTTTGGACACGTGATTGTTGTCATTGTTTACATCCCCCCTCAAGCGAACGCGGAGATAGCGAGTGACATCATCCATTACGCAGCACCCTGAGGCACTTGTGCTAATCGCTGGAGACTTTAACCATGTAACGCTGGACAAAACATTACCTGCCTTCTCCCAGTATGTGGATTGTAACACCAGGGGAAACAGGACTATCGACCTACTGTATGCAAACGTTAAAGACGCATAAAGGGCCACCCCGCTGCCTGCGCTTGGGAAAGCAGATCATAACCTGGTTCTGCTACAGCCTCAATACAAACCAAGAGTGAGGGCGCTACCTACAACCACACGCTCATTCAGGAAGTGGTCCCCTGAGGCAGAGCAGGCTCTGAGAGACTGCTTTGGAACTACAGACTGGGATATATTCCTGGGGTCACATAGTGAGAACATTGAAGAGGCTGTTGAATGCACAACTGATTACATCAACTTCTGTATGGACATTGTAGTTCCAGTAAGAACAGTACGATGCTATGCTAACAACAAGCCATGGGTTACAAGTGACATCAAGGGCCTTTTGAACCAGAAGAAAAGGGCTTTTAAAGGTGGTGATCAGCATGAGCTAAAGCGCGTGCAGAAGGAACTCCGAGTCCAACTCAGGGCGGCGAAAGAGCAGTACAGGAGAAAGCTGGAGCAGAAGTTGCAGAACAACAGCATGAAGGAAGTGTGGGATGGGATGAAGATTATCACTGGCTGCAGCTCGAAGCGGGGTCTCAGACGTGGAGAGAGCAAACCAAATGAACAACTTCTTTAATAGGTTTGATCACCCTAAACCACTATCACCTCGAAGTACTGCATCCTCCAACCATCCTTCTGCTGGTACCAGCATAGGTGAGACATCCCCACCCACAATTACAGCAGCCCATGTGAGCAGAGAGTTGAAAAGACTTCGTGCCAGCAAAGCAGCGGGTCCAGATGGTGTATCGCCACAACTGCTGAAGGCCTGTGCGTTGGAACTGGGGAGTCCTCTACAGCGCATCTTCAACCTGAGCCTGGATCAGGGGAGAGTCCCAAGGCTTTGGAAAACATCTTGTATCACCCCTGTCCCAAAGGTATCACGACCTAGTGAGCTGAATGACTTCCGGCCTGTTGCTCTGACGTCACATCTGATGAAGACCATGGAGCGGCTGCTGCTTCACCACCTGAGGCCACAGGTCCGCCACGCCCTCGACCCTCTGCAGTTCGCATACCAGGAGAAGGTAGGAGCGGAGGATGCCATCATCTATATGCTACACCGATCCCTCTCCCACCTGGACAGAGGCAGTGGTGCTGTAAGAATTATGTTTTTGGACTTCTCTAGCGCCTTCAACACCATCCAACCTCTGCTCCTTAGAGACAAGCTGACTGAGATGGGAGTAGACTCACACCTGGTGGCATGGATTGTGGACTATCTTACAGACAGACCTCAATATGTGCGTCTTGGGAACTGCAGGTCTGACATTGTGTTCAGCAATACAGGGGCACCGCAGGGGACTGTACTTTCTCCGGTCCTGTTCAATCTATATACATCAGACTTCCAATATGACTCAGAGTCCTGTCACGTGCAGAAGTTCGCTGATGACACTGCTATTGTGGGCTGCATCAGGAGTGGGCAGGAGGAGGAGTACAGGAAGCTAATCAAAGACTTTGTTAAATGGTGCGACTCAAACCACTTGCATCTTAACACCAGCAAAACCAAGGAACTGGTGGTGGATTTTAGGAGGCCCAGGCCCCTCATGGACCCTGTGATCATCAGAGGTGACTGTGTGCAGAGGGTGCAGACCTATAAATACCTGGGAGTGCAGCTGGATGACAAATTGGACTGGACTGCCAATAGTGATGCTCTATGTAAGAAAGGTCAGAGCAGACTATACTTTCTGAGAAGGTTGGCATCGTTCAACATCTGCAGTAAGATGCTGCAGATGTTCTACCAGACGGTTGTGGCGAGTGCCCTCTTCTACGCGGTGGTGTGCTGGGGTGGCAGCATAAAGATGAAAGACGCCTCACGCCTGGACAAACTTGTTAAGAAGGCAGGCTCTATTGTAGGAGTAAAGTTGGACAGTTTAACATCTGTGGCAGAGCAACGGGCACTAAGCAAACTCCTGTCAATCATGAATAATCCACTGCATCCACTGAACAGTGTCATCTCCAGGCAGAGGAGTAGCTTCAGTGACAGACTTTTGTCACTGTCCTGCTCCACTGACAGACTGAGGAGATCGTTCCTCCCCCACACTATGCGACTCTTCAATTCCACCCGGGGGAGTAAATGCTAACTTTTTTCATTTTTATTACTATTTAATTTAATATTGTTTCTTTGTATCAGTATACTGCTGCTGGATTATGTGAATTTCCCCTTGGGATTAATAAAGTATCTATCTATCTATCTAATTAACCCATAACAATATAATGGTCCACAGAATGGTCAAACTATTCTAAATACAATAGCTGCTTTAGCGTTGTTACTCTCACTGCATCTGCTTCTTTTTCTACTTTCAGCTGCTCATCTTTTTCCATATTACTCTCACTCCACCACTCGGAGTATTTATATCACTATATCGGAGTGTGAATCACAGCTGC
>JANRMT010062791.1:252481492-252537942 GCA_026402145.1 Polypterus bichir lapradei
TGTTGCCAAAATACAGTATGTTTAAGCTTTCAGTTACTCTTTCATGGAAGAAATGGTTCTAGAACATAGAAATTTTGGAACTTGTTTACTTGTGGTATATTTTTCTGTCAAAATGTTTTTAAATAGGCCACTACCTTTGTGATCCATACTGAAAAAAATCAATAGTCTTTTACTTCTCGAAGCATCTTAACAAACTGGTAGAACTCTAGTTTTCTTAGATATCCACTTCCTTAAAACTTGAAAAGGAACATTTTTAAGATGTATTTGTGCAGAGTTAAATACTGTATCTAAGATCATTGTTTTGTTGTGACATGCTTAAAATCTATGTGACACATCAGAAAAATAAAGAGGTTAGTAGGTATGAACTGATGAAAACAAGTAGTAAACAAGTGGTTTAGAAAGTGAATTCCATTATTATATATTCAAAGGTTTGGAGACTAAATATTATTTTGGAGATTTTACACATCTTGTAAAATGCTTTCAGGTAATGTTTGAATTACATTACCCATGAAGTGCCATTCCACATTTTGCAATGTGTTTGCAATGATGAAATGCAACTCTTCCTCATTTGCTTTTGAATGCTGAATAGAAAATTAATCCTTTTCACAAGAGACCTTTTCAAAAAAACAGCAGAAAATAAATATAATTATTATTTCTTTCAAACAACATGGAGCTTAGATGTTGCTCTTTAAATAATATTCATTATGTAAAGTGTATGCCATGAAAAAGATTTAGTATCATAGCAATTTTCAATTCAGTATCACCTTTTCACCTCTGACTATGGCACAAGGTTATCACCAAGGGTGTCCTACTTTCTAATAGCACTTAGTGCGTACTTATAGACGGTCTCCTCAGATGATTAAAACTGTACTGTGATGCTGCTGCATATTGTGCCTGGTATTAACGAAGTAATTACACTTTGTTAAACAAAGACGACTCCTATGTTCTTTTGACTTTAATTACTGTAATTGATAACAGTTATAGATCTTCATAGCATTTTAATCATGTTAACACATCTTTTGCTGTCAAAGAGGAAAATTTTAAAAATGTTAAAGGAATTTTTATTAGTCGTAATAGCTGCAGAAAAAAGAGAGAATTGATTGATAAATTAAGTATTACATTGCATTTTAACAGGGAATGTCCATAGGTGCCTTCCAAATAACGTCCTAGGAGGAAACCCAAGGGTTATGCATTTAAACAGGACCAAGCTTAGAATTCTGTTTTCATTTCATTTTAAGAATGAATCAGTTATGAAAGCCACGAACAGTAAAATCCATGGAAATAAACATCATATAAAAATACATTTTTACTGATTATTATATTAGGCTAAAACTATTCAATCAAGCCATAAGGCCTTTACACCTATTAAACGTTAAGAAAAGCCTCCAGATGTTATGTTGGTTTAAAGTTATGTTTAGATATATCTTTTCACATATTTTAATGAAAGGCAATGTTAAAGATATTAATGTACACATGCAAAAATATTGTAAGAAACTATACATGTTTGATGAATACTAGCCAAAAGGAAGTGAATAAACTGGGAACAATGTTAACTTAAAGCACAAAAAAAGGCAAGAGGCTCCAAAGACACATTGATTTAACTGAAATACTAGTTTTTGATTTCACCACAAACTACAGATTGTCAGTGATAATTGGGAAAAATGTGAACACGTCACTAACAATAAATATTTATTCCTGTCATGCAATATATAGGAATAGCACATAAAATGCTGCCTTTGCAGAAGTGATGATAAACTCACCTACTCTGACCTGTACATGGTATACAGTTTGGGAGACAGTAGCCTTATTTTTTCAGATTTGAAAATGGGGAGAAAAAATCTACTTCTGGATTTATGGGAGTAACACCCTGAACAGCATTTCAGTGTTTTTCCACTAAACTAACATTATTAGGAACAATTAACTCCTTGATCTGGGGTGCCAGAAGTGCATTTTTTAAATAATAGATGCCTACATTTTAATTATTTTTTTGGTCAAATAAACAAGATGAACTGAAATACAGGACACTTGCAAGGACAAGCAACATCAGAGCATCTTCTTTTCTTGAATTGTACCAGGACATTAAAGCATCTTCTTTTCCTGTGTTGTACCAGTAATCAGTCACTTTAAAACACCTGTGCCAAGGAAATGGCTGTGATGCCTTGGCCGTATTGATTACTTTATAACCTGCGAACAGATGTTGTGGGACTAGGAATTGCCAAATTGCTTTACAGCTTGAGAAAGGAACGGTTGTCCAACATGCGGACAGCCAAGAAATCAAATGTGTGTAATATCGCATGTCCTGAAGCCTACATGGACTTTTAAAATAAATATTGCTTGTTCGAGGGATCAAAGAAGAAAAAATGGCTATATTTTCTTTTATACTTTTTTTTACTGGCATTATTATTGTTTAATAGAAACAGCATTGCTTTTAAATTTCTATACTTTGCCTTTATATCTAGAGTGATTAAAGTAATGAAGTAAATATGAGCTCAGAACTGTAGGGTTTGTCAGGCTTAGAAGGGGAGCGGCATTCTATTGATGAAACAGTACGAGTAAAGTAAGACATCAACATTTTAATATCTTGTTGCAAGTTTTTAAATCTTTACATGGGCTTGCTCCTGCCTATTTATCAGAATTGTGTGTTTTACACCAGCCATCTAAAGTGCTTAGATCTTCTGGTCAGTTGTCTCTTGTTGTCCCTCGTACCAAGTGTAAAACTAAGGAGGACAGAGCGTTTGCAGCTGCTGCTCCTCGCCTGTGGAATTGTTTATCTCATTACATAAAGGAGTTGTCTACAATTGAACTGTTCAAAACAAGATTAAAGACTCATTTCTATTCACTTGCTTTCCATGACATTCAGTATACTGACGGTTTCCTCATTGTGATTATGTAATCTTACTTCTATTTATTATTTATTTTATTTATGTCCATTTATTTTATTTCTATTTATGTTAATTGTATGGGTTTTTTTTTTCTTCTTTTATTGTAAAGCGCTTTGGCCACAGCATTTCTATGTTGTTTTAAATGTGCTATATAAATAAATTGACATTCACATCATTGGTTGATAAACGGCCTATAGCCAATGATGTTGAGACTTTGTATGTTTAAATATAATTGTGGAGACCAAAGTAATGTTTAGGTCTGAGATATATCCAAGATGATGTATGTTATTTGTGTAAATGATAAGTAAGTCTGTTAAAATGCTTGGGATTGATGGGCTGTGTGTGTGTCATTTATACAGCACTTATGTGGGAGTGGTGGCTCTGTGGCTAGGGATCATCTTTGAAAATCTGAAGGTTGCTGGTTCAAATCCTGTAAATGCCAGAAGTGACTCTACTTAGTTAGGGTCTATGAGCAAAGCCTTTAATCTTGCTTTAATTGCTTCGTCCTGGGTATGACATTAATCTGCATCCAGCCCTGCAAGCACATCCTCCAACTTGCAGGGAAAACATGGGGTTTGTGGCAGAATTGGTACTCTAGCCACCATAGAAATACCACACACTGTTCCAGTATGGTGTTGAGCTGTCACCCATTGCACGGCTGCACCTGGGTCCCAATATAGGTGGTTCATCATGTGGATGGGTGTGGCAACATACTGTATCAGCACATGCTTCCAACCATCTTATGTGGTTAAAGGGAATAATGGGTTGTGCATGTCTCATTCATACAGCACTTATGTGGTTAGTGCCTGTGTGTATGTGTGTGTTAATCTTAAGGTGAGAGAGTACACCAATCTGGTAACAAACCTGGCAGTGTTTGAGGGTTATAGTACAACAATACACACCTGGAAGGTAGTTCCTTATGCAAGAAGAAATGACTATGGCTATGTCCACACAACTGTATTTTTGTTTAAAAATGTAGACAGGAGTCTCTGTTTTCACCTTTCATGTTCACTTTCAATTAAAGGCTTTTGAAAGTGCTCTCCAAAGCCATATACAGTATTTATGAAAATAGTGACTAAGTGTTGTAGTATGGATAGGTGAAAATATAGAGCTTAGAACACATAGACTCTAAATCACCTTCTGATTGGTTTGTGTTTAATCCTTAAACTGCCTTATACTTGGGGGTTTAATGCACCCCTGGACACCAAATATTTTTTTCATGCAAAGAGCATCACAATTACTGTAACACTGATCATTTTACACACTGCCAATGAACTGTAAAAAGTATAAAAAGCTACTGCAACAATCTATTATTATATGTACAAGGTGCAATTGACGCCTTTTATTAAATACATTAAATCACTGAGAAAACTGCGCTTGAACTGCCTGCCTGCAAGCACACAGAGGCCAACACTGATGCTTGCAGGCTAGTCTAGTGCAGCAACTGAATCCCAGGGACAGTGATGCTAATTCGCTAAGGGGCAGTAGTGGTCATGAGCTGGCTGCTCAACAAATGTACGGCACAGACTGATCAGATGCAGCATCCTGGAAAATTGCACCTGGAACTGACTATAGCCAACTTCGGCGCTCAAAGAATGTACATTGCCGAATATTCTCTGCCTTGGCTTGGTGGCAAATTGCACTAGGAACCAACTATAGCCAGTTACTGTGGTTTAAGGGTTAATATATGGCCCTTCCCTGATTGGATCCTGCTGATTACAACATCTCATTCTCTGTTTGGTCACCCTTCACAGAAGAAAACCACATTCAAACATGGCAGACATTTATTAAGGTGTGTTACTATTAATAATAATTCCACCTCATTCCCACTCTAAATAAAACAATGTTTTTTTAGTTTTCATATTCACCATTGCTGTTCCCAATGTGTAAATGCAAGCTGTAAATGAATGTCTAATGAGGAGAACACTGATATGTACATGTCTAGTGTAGGTGAAATGCTACATCATATGAGTTTTCTGTCATTTTAGTGCGAGTGAAAATGCTTTTGTAAATGATGTGAAAAAACTAGTGTGGATGGTGCTATTTGTTTTTAATAAAAACACGTTTTATTGTGACAGAGCTCATTTAGACAATGTATAATTGGTTAAGTTGTACATTGGCTGCAATTCACAAAACATAAACATCTTTGGCAGGAAAACTGGAGTAACCAGAGATATTATACACAATACTGAGAGCATCTGAACTGTGATATGCAGCTCAGGTTTGGGATAGTTAATACAAATGTATAAATTTGAGTCAACACAAAGACTGCAAGTCCAAAAAATGAATTGACAAGCATTCTACTCAAAAGAATGATCTTGTTTGAAATATTTTTTTTGTTGATTTACATAACTCAAACAAGGTGTTAGTAAATTATTATACACTTTATTCCGGCATTTATGAAAGGCAAAAGATTACATTTATTTCTATAGAATTTTTTTATAAAGATGTAGCTCAAAAGATGTCACAGAAATAGTAACAAAAAAAGAATAAATTCAATTGAATTCTTTATTATCATATGTACAAGTACCATGTACAATGAAATGCTTGCTTGCATGTGCCCCCGCAGACAGTGAACATAGACAAAAAAAACACAATAAATAAATAAATATAAATGAGTAAATAAATAATAATTGGGTAAGAATAATAATGAATAACAAAATAAATCAATATGAATTACATAACATAGTAGAAAAGTAGTGTCCTTATATATGATATTGTATTTCGAGTGTCTAAATATTGAGAAAAAAACAGAAATGAAAGCACACTACCAAATGCTGATTCATCTGCAGTTTGGCACAAGTCACATATCACACAATAATAAAAAGATTTATATGTGACTGATTGCCTACATATTGACTATATGGCAAACTATGAAGAAAATAGAAACATACAGGTTAAAAATCAGAAAATTACTATATATAAAATGGCATAAAGAAATGTCACAGTTAAAAAAAACATTAATACTTTCAAGAAATAGGTTTGAATTGTAATATATTTGAAAAACAAAAAATACATTAAAGTAACTTTAAATTAGAAGATGCTTTATAATTAATTTATATTGGATAAACTAAGCACTATGTACACTACCACATTAATAATTTTATCGTACACAGGATTGTAACACAGGGTTATTATAGATGCATTTATTATTTGTTATTGTAAGTATAAGAAACAAAAATTATACACAATATTTGAAGCCTTTGAATAAGTTTTTCCCATTTGACCTCAAGCAAGTCAGTTTATTACGTTTGCAAACGTCTTGATTATTTATTAGAATATGCTTCATAAGAAACATACAGAAACATAGTGTTGCTCTGTGCATTCCCTTTTATTATTATTTTTACTTAGTTATTAAAATTCCTTCAACAATTGATTCTGCATTCAGAAAATGTATCAGAGGATGTACTATTATCACTGCTTTAATCATTGATATTATAGCTTTAGATCCACATTTATTTTGTTATATTTTGTTTAATTTCTTTTCATTTTGAGTGATTTTGAATACTCTTTAACAGATAATACAAAGTAAAAACTAAGTAAGTAAATAACATAATAAATATAGCTATAAACAGCCATCACATATGATTAAACTTCATCAAGTAAATAAAGTCTGAGTTCATTTCTGCTTATGTTGACTATATAAACAGATTTTATTTAAAGTAAGGACTTAAAAAAAAAAGAAGAATACTGTAAATTGAATCCATGGCTGATATTACATGAAATGGGTCTGTCTGAGATATGTTTGATGTAATGTGCCTTATGTGTAAAATTGCATCACTTAAGCACTGTGCTTGGAATGTTCAAAAACAGTACACAACACATTTCAAAGAAAGGAAGAAATATAGCAAACCCACATGTGCTAACATGCTCAAAAAGCTGAGAAGCCACACTGAATAATATTCACAAAGAAAGATAACAATTTCTTGTCTACGATTAAATCTTGCAAGTACAACGCTATTGTTATTTCCAACCATGCCCCTCTGATCTTGGAGCTAAAATCATTATGCCCCACATACTCAGCCTACTCTTGCAAATAGCGTCTTAACCCACTTTTATTAGCAGACAAGAACTGTACAGAATTTATATCGAAACAAATCATTTTTTTTCTAGAGACAAATACATCCTTAGAGGTCTCTGCAGGAATACTCTGGGAAACCCTGAAGGCCTTTCTAAGAGGACAGATTATCTCATATCTTTCACACAGAAATAAATTGGAAACCAAGAATGTATCAGAGCTAACCAGTGAAATTACTAGAATAGATCAAGAACATGCTAGGTGTCCAAGTGAGGCTCTTAATAGGAAAAGGCAGGCTCTGCATTCAGAACTCAATCTCTTAACAACTAAAGAAACTGAACAATTCATTTTTAAATCAAGATATCATTACTATGAACATGGAAAGAAAGCTAATAAGCTCGTAGCTCAACAAATGCACAAGCAAGAAGTTCGCAATGCAATCCCAATAATTACCAACACAAACGGAGACAAAATTATTGACCATAAAAATATAATGCACACATTCAGAGACTACTATGAATCCTTATATTCTACTGAGTTTAAAGAAGACAAAACACAATCTAATGTATTTCTGGATGCATTACAGATACCACAAATAGATACTCTTAGTGCAGAGGAATTGGATAAACCTTTGGCACTATCAGAATTACTTGATGCTATAAAGTCACTTAAGAGTGGGAAAGCAGCAGGCCCTGATGGCTACCCTGTCGAATTTTATAAGAAATTCTCCACTCAGCTAGCTTCCCTTTTATTAGCAACATTCACAGAAGCTAGAGACAATAAAATTTTACCTCAAACTTTTTGCCAAGCATTAATCACCGTCTTTCCTAAACAAAATAAGGGCTTATTACAATGTGCATCATACAGACCAATTTCACTTCTGAATAATGATGTTAAGATATTCTCCAAAGTCCTAGCTAGAAGGATGGAGAAAGTGCTGCTTTTGGTAATATCACAAGAGCAAACTGGATTTATAAAAGCTTACAATCTTCAAAGCCTGTTTAATGTAATATATTCACCCGCAAAGTCAAACACCCCAGAGATATTATTATCGTTGGATGTAGAAAAAGCATTTGATATGATTGAATGGAACTACCTTTTCACTACATTGGAAATATTTGGGTTTGGCCAGAACATGTGTGCATGGATCTAACTACTGTATACCAATCCAGAAGCTTGAGTTTGTATTAACATTAATTCAGACTGCTTTAAACTAGAATGTGGTACCAGACAAGGATGCCCCTTGTCACCACTATTTTTTGCAATAGCCATTGAGCCACTGGCAGTTCACTGTTGAAATGCTTATCAGATAAACGGGTTTATCAGAGAAGGACATGAACAGAAAATTTCTGTATATGCAGATGATATGGTACTGTATATATCAGACACACAAAATACTGTGCTTGCAGAATTTCAAAAGATTTCTGGTGTCAGAATTAATTTGAATGAATTAATTCTGACACCAGAATTCAGCCCGATTCAAAAGCAGAGATTGTGCTCTTCCCAGTGAATTCTCAAGTATACAATATTAGATTGGACACCTTCCCTTTTGTCATTGCAGATCAGTCTAAATACCTAGGGGTAAACATCACAAGTAAACGTAAAGCTCTTTATCAAGAAAATTTTGCATTCTGTATGGAAAAAATTTAAGCAAGACTTGCATAGATGGTCCACCCTTCATCTCACTTTAGCTGGAAGAATTAACGTTGTTAAGATGAATATCCATCCTAAGCTTCTCTTTTTATTTCAAAACATTCCAATATACATCAATAAATCATTTTAAGCAATTAGATTCAACCGTAACCTCATTTATTTGGAATTTAAAACATCCACTTATCCAAAGAGCGACCCTACAAAGACCTAAGGCAGAAGGTGGCATGGCTCTACCTAACTTTCAGTTTTACTACCAGGCAGCAAACATACAAGCTGTAAAAACCTGGACATGGACACAAATAGACGAACATACACAGGCTTGGTCCGTAATAGAAATAAAATCCTGCAGTACTTCTTTATATTCCCTGCTTTGTGCCCCTATAAATGCAATTTATCACCAATATACTAACAACCCAATTGTGCTTCACTCATTAAGAATATGGAACCAATGTAGGAAGCATTTTAAGATAGAGAAGCTTTTATCTGTGGCACCTCTACATGAGAACCAGCTTTTTCAAACCTCGCAAACATATGCAGTTTTTAATATCTGGAAAACATTTGGGATTAAATCACTTAGCGATGTTTACATAGACAACGTCTTTGCATCCCACAAACAATTTCATTCCAAATTTTATTTTCCAGGAACACATTTTTTTCACTATCTTCAAATTAGAAACTTTCTTAAACAGAACTTGCCTGATCTTCCTCACCTCCCACTATGCTGGAAAAAATATTGCTCAGTTTCGAGGACTCAGACAGCATTTCTGTAATATATAAAACCGTTTTACAGTCCCTCCCTTTCAAAGATACAAGAGGACAGTGGGAAAAGGATCTCTCATTCAATATATCAGAAAAGGAGTGGAAGGTAGCAATGCAGAGAATTCACTCAAGCTCCATATGTGCAAAACATACATTTATTCAATTCAAAATTATATATCGAGCACATCTGTCTCACTTAAAATTGTCCAAAATATTTCCAGGGCAAGATCCAACCTACAAACAAGTTCCAGCCTCACTAGGCCACATGTTTTGGGCCTGCACCAAAATAACATCATTCTGGACCAAATTTTTTAAATGCCTATCAGACAGCCTTGGTGTCACAATCCCTCCTAACCCATTAACAGCTGTTTGGTGTACCTATAGATGGGCTTAAAGTGGAGAAGGACAGTCAAACTGTAATTGCCTATACTACACTATTGGCACATAGGATTCTTCCAGTTGAGCAAGATACGTCTAACTCTCCTCTTTTAAGTCAGTGAATAACTGATGTTTTATACTATTTGAAATTGGAAACAAATCTAATTCTCACTTAGAGGATCTGTGCAGAACTTTTTCAAAACCTGGCAGGATCTAATTAATAACATTTTAGATTAAGCTCTTAAAGCACTGAGGAAGCAGATTCTCTCTCCATTTCTTTTTCTTCTCCATTTATCTTTATCTGCTTATTAATTCATCAATTTACTTATTTTTACTAGCTTTACGTTTTACTCTGTTGGCCATGCTGTCTTTCTTGGGGGTGGGGGTTGTTTTGTTTTCAATCCTATTTTTGTAAAAATTGAACTGTATGGAATGTTGTGCAAATACAATAAAATCTATAAAATTAAAAAAAAAAACAGATAAACATACTGGAGGATTCCATACCATCTTAAGATTCTAGTTTATTAAAGATTCCAAAGATTAGTAAGACAACTGTGGGAGTTTAAGCTTTTAACTACAGGGCCCCAAAGCTGTGGAATGATCTGTCTGCTTATGTAAGAGACGAACCTTTGATTTCTGCTTTTGAATCGGGCTGAAGACTCACTTCTTCAGCATACCCTGAACAGAGCTGAAGATAAATTGGTCATATTGTAACCATCTTTGTGGCATAAATGTGATATCAAAGTGACTTGCACAAAAATCCAACCCTGACAATTATTTTGAATTGTTACTGACCCTGTTTTGTCCTGATTTTCTTCTTGAAACTATGCTCTGGCACTTGGAGCTATGTCTGTATTGTCACACTGACTCTTGCCCATTGACAGTAATCAACATGTAGAATATGCTCTCTGGCAAGATTTATTTTTATTATTTTTATATGTATTTAATGCAAGTGGAAAAGTACAGTATTGTAAAAACTGGCAGACATTTCTAAAGCAAAATGGGTTGAACTGCAGCTACCCTTTTTTTGTGAACAGTTATGCTTTGAGGTATTTATACTGAAGATTCAATAGAAGTGGTGAGGGGTGGGTATTAGGGAGTGTGGCCATGGCATGATGGGAACCAACACAAAAATCACTTGTGGTTCAAAAGCAGTGGTCACTACATTTTGTATAAAATTTTGTATTTTGTGCTAATGCAAATCCAAAGATTGGCTTTATGGTTTTTCAAGAATTTCACTGGAGAGTTGTGATGGAACAACACCACAAAAATTACATATTACTTCCTAACAACTGAATGGATGTTCATACATACAGAATTTATGAAGTTTCAAAAGTTTCTTCATGAGTATGGGTCCAATAGAGGGAACAACACAAAAATTGGTAGCTTTGCTGTATTAATGATTCAGTTATTCAACAATCCTTCCAGTGTTATCTGTGCCAAGATAAATTAGCATCACTGTGTTATATGTTTGTGTCTCTAGTCTGTCTGACTCCTGTCTTATATGTCAAAAAATACCTGCAATTATTATATTTCTATAATCTATGTGTTTAACAATAAATTGTATTATTCTGTTTCTTAAATGGAGTGTGCTTCAGTTACCTTGATACAAGTCTTTAGAGACCACATGCTAAAACAAAGAAAGGTAAGGCAAATAAAATAGGAGCTTTAAAGAATTATTGGATTAATTACCAGTATTGCTGAAGGCAACACTGATAATTAATCAAGTTAAAATTTCTTTTTCAAATCCTACATTACTTTGCCATCCCTGGGTGGGTGTCTTATTGGTTATTAATCTTCAAAATTCTACATTGGCCGTTTGAAAAAATACGTAAGAAACAGTAGAAAGTTCAAAAAAGAAAGGATGAAGAAAAAAGGTAGGCATGAGGAATTGGTATTGTGCATGTGAAGGATATTGGAGGAGAAAAACAAAGTTTCAAAACCATACCAGAAATACACTTGGCACATGATAGGCAAAGGTAGACATCTCCTCTAGACACAAAAAGAACAAAACGGAAAAGAATAAAACATTTCTTCTGCGGGAAATAAACAATGAATGACTAAAAGGAAACAAAACAAGTGGGCAATCCAGAACATATTTTTAAGTGCTAAAAAGAATAATTCATCCCTCAATCTCAAGTAAAGGACCATGAGCCAATGGAACTGTAAAAACTGTGCCTTGAGGCTGAAAAATAATGAATAGTTTTCATTTTTTTCCATAAAACATGCAAGTTTGAATTCTCTGACAATGTCTGGCTCAGTTTCACAAAGATGCTCAGTTGAAAAATATGTAGGTGGAGAATCAATGCAGAGAAGATCAAGGCAATGTATGAAATTGTGATTTTCAAAAAGAAACTTTCCTGCAGAGTTAAATGTACCTTGTTTATAGTGTGTTTATATTTTTTGCAGTAAAAGTGTTTGTATTATTTAACCATTAATAATCACTAAATTATTCGTTAGGATCACCTTAGCAGCCCTTCCTCTCCCTCTTTTAGGATTAGTTTCCTTTGAGGATACGTGCCACACCTACATGTCATACTTTTTAAATGAATTATATATATGAATTAAACAAAATATTAATTCTAATAGCTGCTAATTGTAAAATAAACATTATTTCATCAGAAAATGAACACTCAACAGCAGTAGATTTGGAGCAGTTTTTATTTGGAGATTTTGTATTTCTCAGTTTTAGAATGAGAAAAGAAGAATATATATAGTGTGCAGTGACAGAAAAATATGTATATAATTATGAATACAGAGTCTGTCCTAAAACAAATCCCCCAGAATTAGTTTTCTTGGAAATCTTACTTGCATAATAATATAGCAAGTCTCACTGTACAACTAGTTATGCAGAAAAAGAAATGAATCAGTAATGCTTTTTAGAAGATAAGAAACACATTTATCTTCTTATTGCAGCAACCTGACCCTCTGCTTCTGCTGATCTCTGGATATGGCCATAGTTTTACTCCTGCTGTGCATCCCGCCTAATATTCTGCTGGCCAGTATGGCCACATGCAAAGCTGGCCAAGATTGTCAAAGTGCCATTTTCATTTCTCTTTGCCCACAGATTTTTTGTTTTTCTTCTTGTGTTCAGATGGGAAAGGTTATGTTTTACTAATATGCTGGAATTCTATGAGGAAGCAATGAAGAGAGGTACATATGATTTCTTTTATCTTTATTTTCAGCAGTCTTCTGATAGGCTACCACACAAAGGCTAATGATCAATCTAAAAGATGTGGGAATTCAAATCTCAGTCTGTAGGTGGATACAAAACTTGTTCAAAGGGTTATGGTGAATGGGTCTGTTTTTAGAATTATGTGTTTTTAAAATTGATATCCTTTACGAATCAATATTGGGGCCATCCATTTTTAATATATATAAACAATTTGTAAAAGAATGTAAGCAACAAGCTGGTCAGTTTTGCAAATGATACCAAACTAGGAGCAAGAATAGATAATGCAGTATCAGCTGGACAGCATACACACTTTGGCAGATTTGTGGTAGATTTACATATAGGAAGTAGAAATTTTAGATTTGATTTCAGATGACTGTGTATCATCCTTTATCCCATTTCTGGTTGGTGTCTTGACATGTTGGAGATAATGGAATCTAAATCCTAATCTGAAATGTTGGAGTAGAGCTTTGAAACTGTCAGTATGCAATTTTCTAACCCGCTTAATCCTGAACAGGGTCACATTGGGCCATCTAAACTTGTGGCAGTTTTCTGACAAGAAGCACACTTCAGTTAAATTACAGTTGGGTTTGGGTTAGGGTTAAATCAGGGTCCGTTGCACCAGCTCTTCAATGTTTTCAAAAACAGTTTTATCAATATCATAGTCTAAAAGGGCTGCCAATATTCTTCTGATAAATCTTCAATCTTCTCTCTGAAATATGTGATAACCTCAACAGAAACCATCCATTTCATCGACAGTAGTAAGCATTTTTTTTATGTAATTCTTATTTACTTCCACCTCCCACTCTGACATATTGAATTAGGCTCAAGCAATCTACAGAAGACAATTCACCAATCAAAACACAGTATGCACTACAGCTCACCCTCTCAACTTTGATGAGTGAAAGTGACACTTATATTTCAAGCCTTATTTCATTTCAGAACAATATTAATAAAAACAATCGTAACAAATGATCCCTACTGCAAAAAGAAGAAAACAGACAAAAGAGAAAAAAAAAAACACAAACATAAGCCATGGAAGGAACCTTGAGTAAAACATATATTGAAATATGGCTGTGATTTTGGATTTCTTGTTATTTCCATGTTGATATTTTTTTCCATGGTAATACAAACTGGAATAAATGGTAAGCAGACCTCAAAATAAACAAAAACCTAACCAGAAGTTCACTAAATCTGCGCTGTAATGGATATCTTGTAATTCAATACATCCTGTTTCTTTTTGTATTCCATTAATTCCCTTTAATAAAAAAACAATAAAACCTTCTACAAAAAAGACAAACAAATAAGCAAAAAGATTTTCCCTAAAAGGCATACCAAGGGTAATAAGTCCAAACACACAATCCGGTAATTAGAAACCAAAGAGAGAGCAAAAATCCACAATAATGTAGAAAATCCAAGAAAAATACTTATAATGTTGACTCAGAATCTAGAACTATCAGTGTCATTTGGAGGAACCATCTCCACAACCACAACAATGAGGTCATGGTGGCCCTACCTCTTGGGGTTTCACTTGTAAAAATAAGAGAAAACACAGCATAAAGGTTTGGGGTTTCCGGCCCCGTATACTGTAAACAAATTTCTCAAACTCAGGTCAAAATATACAAACATAAACTGTTCATATGCGCGACGGCGTATATTGGCGTCGGCGGCCATTTTATAAAGGAGGAGCCGGAAGTGGAGGAATGCTGGGAAGGGACCGTGAGGGAAGATGGGATCGATGACGTCAGGAACAATGGCGGAGGAAGGGCGGAAGTAACGTACTGCAGGCTTATGATGGCGGAGCGTCTTTTGTTCTGTAAGAAAGCAAAGGAGAAAGGTTAGTACCCCGCCACTCTCTGCCGGCGAATCCCTTCCGAAGCGTGCTAGGGTCCATCCGCGATCTCCTACTCGCGTGTGCGTGACACACTCATTAAACACTCAAAATAACACAGACTAAAGAAAACAATATTAACGAAAAGTACAAAATGACAAAAACACATGGAAAAAATAATTCAAAAACAGAAATGTCAAAAAGGGAATCTAAACATAAGGCAAACTGCTGAAACATAATACAGGATTTAAATTCAGCAGAAATAGGAATTTAAATTATTGCAGTAGTCAGCCACAGTCTACTGAGGGGACAGATATGTTTAATTACCTTAGATAAACATCATTCTGTCTGCAGCCTCCAATTTGTTTCAGACATTTTTTCTATAGCACATATTGATACACTGGATTAACATCAAAATGCTTTACAAGATGTTAAAGAAATAGGTACAAACAAAGAAAAGCAAACAACATTAAATAAGACTAATAATGAAATGAAGATTGAACAAGAAATAAATGATACAAACTTATCAGATCGATAGATCAGATAGATATAAGATAGATGTATAATAAATACAGTAGTACAGTCCATATATATATATAAATTGTTTTTATGTTTTTAAAGATGAGTCTGATGATATGGTCAGATGACAGGGATGAAAGAAAATCTTCTAGGATTTCAGGTTTTTTTTTTCTGGTTTTGTCTTAGAGAATTTGGAACAGTGGGCCTCATGGGAAGCTGGGGTATCTGCTTTCATTAAAACATCACATTTAGCTACACAGTTCTTTGATCAGGTGGTGGTGGCGGTGCCAGAAGAACTGGAAAAGAAAACAGAAAAGTAGAGATTAATAATGACAGCCAATTCATTCTATGATAGTTCTATGCATATCTAATTAGAGTTACGCTAAACAGTAGTTCCAAAAAAGCAAACGTTAAAAGGTGGGAAAGGTTTGCTCTGGAATAATAAGCAGACCACTATTAGAAGATATAAGATTATGACTTGCAATGTAGAGGAAAGGCAGTCCAAAACATTTGAAGGAGTAAGATGATTTACTGCTTTATATACCACTAGCATTATTTTAAAGTTAGTACTAAAAGACACAGGTAGCCAATATGACAACACTAAAACTGGTGAGATGTGCTCAGACTTTCTTTTTCTGATTAAGATTCTTGCTGCTGCATTCTGAAATAACTGTAAACAATTGATTAGATTCTTAAGTAGTCCATTACAGTAATCTAGTCAAATAAGAACAAAAGTGTGAATTAATCTCCCAGCATCATGCATTCTTGTAAGTGGTCTAGGTTTTGCAGTGTTTTTTAGATGGGAAAATGCTGTTTTAGTAATCTGGTTAATGTACAATTTAAAGTTTAGGTCAGAGTCTATGGTTTCACCTATTTTTTTACTTCTGCCTTGACTTTTATTGCTAAGGGATCAAGTTAACTTTTAATACTTTAATTATTTTCATCTTTTCCTATGACTAAGATTTAAGATTTAAGAAATTCATCCATGCAGAATTGCAAGACATTGGATCAGAGAGCACAGAATGTCAAAATCATCAAGTGCTGTAGATAAGTAAAGCTGTGCATCATCTGCATAACTGTGGCAGCTCACCTTGTGTTTTGATATAATCTGGCCTAATGTGAGCATATTCATTGAAAATAACAGCAGACACTGTGTATAACACAACCATATAATATGTAATACAATATCATTTTTATACCAATTCAGCTGTGTTTGTGTGTTTCCGCACTGTCATTTTTGTTGCACCTGGTTTGTTTTTTCTATTTTGGGGTGAAGGTTGCTTAACACTAGAATCCCTGAAGCCTACGAAAAAAGTCATAATCCCGGGCCACCTTAAATTCCTTTGTACCTCTTGATCAGCATCTTTTGTTTTGCAAATGTGTCAATCAGCACAAGCTGCAAGCAGCCTGCTATCCCATCCCCACCACCGCCGCAGCTGATTAGAAATGACATGTTCTGTCTTATCAGATGTCCAAGTCTGTGAATCCAGAGAGAACAGATATATACATTTTCTGAAGGTTTACATGCAGAACATCATCCCAGTGAAAATAAAGAAACACTCCACATCGGGAGACATTGTAAGATGGCCCTACTTTAAAGATGTGCATCTATCACAAAGCGAAATCTAGTCACACTAAGTAGAAGTGAATGGCTTTACTATATGATGGCCATTTTTGAATAGAATTTTATTTGCATATAATAACATATGGGGGCATAAAAATGTTCTGACAGTATATACTAAATAACATGGCTTTAACCATAATAAATTAGTAGTTGTGTAGTGAAAGAATATACGCTTTAAACTGTGATATCAAAGATAAGAAACAACTTTTTCTGTGTAATATGAAATATTTCTCATCATTTTGTGTGAGCAGTTTTTACTTAAATTTCACTAAAGTTTTGAAAATGAAAATAATTGGACTGTGAACTTTTTTTCTGTTTCATACATAATTCTTGCACCTTATTTCAGACAAATATAGGTGTGGAAGATGCTCTCATCTACATACTCCACAGAGCCTACACACAGTTGGACAAAGCTGGTACCACACACCGGATAATGTTCTTAGAATTTTCCAGTGCTTTTAACACAATTCTTCCTCATTAACTAGGGAAAAAGCTTGAGGCTTTGAATTGTGGTGCCCCACAATCCCTTGGATCATGGAATACCTGACCAACAGACAGCAGTTTGTGAAGCTGAGAGACTATGTGACAGAAATTGTGGTGTGTAATACTAGAGCACCTCAGGGAACTTTCCTGTCTACTTTCCTGTTTACCCTAGACACAACAGATGTGCTGCAAAATATCAGCACTTGCCATCTAAAAACATTTTAAGTTGACTCATCCTTCATAGGCTGCATTAATAATTGAGACAAGTCAGAGTACCGGAAGGTTGTGAAAGACTAAGTCTTGTGGTGCAGAGACAACAACCTGCAACTGAATAGCAACAAAACAAAAGAGCTGGTGATGGAGTTTCAGCGTGACAAGAAGCCTCGGAGACTGGTCACCATAGAGGGGAAGGATATAGAAGTGGTACAGAGCTACAGGTACCTGGAGGTTCACGTGAACAACAAACTGGACTGGTCTGATAACACAGTGGTGGTGTATATGAAGGGATAGAGCAGACTGTACTTGCTAAGGAGACTCAGGCCTTTTGATTTGTGCAGCAAGATGGAAATGTTCTACCAATCAATAGTAGCCACTGTGGTGTTCTATGTTGTAGTCTCCTGAGGTAGCAACCAAAGCTCAAAAGAAGCACAATTCCTGCACAGACTTATCAGGAAAGCCTGCTCCATCACAGGGTGAACCCTGGACACACTGGAAGCTATTGTGAAAAAGAAGATGGTGGCAAAATCAGATGCCATCATGAAAAATCACTTCCATCCCATCCAGGAGCACTATTAGCCACAGGCTCATTCCACCATAGCGTTCTAAGAAGTGCATCTGGGGGCCATTTCAATGCTTCTATCCGATGTGCTTGTTAAGTTTATTGTAATTTATTTATTTGCTTACCGATTGACTGATTGGCTGTATGATTTGTCCCGTGAGTCTTGTATCCTTGTTATGTATGGTTCTACTGCTGTATGTATCTGAGTTTCCCCATTGGAGTAATAAACTTTAGCTAATCTAATCTAATAAGTAGCTCTGTAATTTTGGAAACTTCACAGAATCTTCCATTTCTCAATACAGCTCCATTGTTTCTCCTTTGTGCCTCGGATCTGGCCCTACGATGAAACTTCACTCAACCCATGAATGAACTTTTTTACAGTCTGACTTTTATGTTTCAGTTTCTTCTGAATATCCTCTCTAGCGTGTGTTCATCCTGAACCATTTCACTTTCATTTTTTTTTACCCTTTGCCTCTTCTTCTTGTTGAGACTTCTGAAAAATAGTTTTTTTACATTTTGTTGTGCTGTAAATATTGTTTTTATTTTATGAGAGTCTAATATGTCAAAAATGTATTATGGAAATAAACTTTCATTTATTACTTTACATTTTATTTCTTTGAGAAAGTTTAACATTTCTTTTTGTTTTATTTCTTAATTTGTTCCATCCCTATATTGACTGCTGCTGCAGTAATGCAATAGTTTATTAGACAGTCTCCTTACAATAAACATTTGGGCATTTGATCTGCTATTTGTATCCCATGTATGCCCTTGTATCTGGATTTTGTTTTTTTTTATATTCAGTCTTATTTTTACTTTTATAAGCCTCTATTTCAACTAAATTTATTTTTTATTTTACTGTTATTTTACTGTCCAATGCCAGTATTTCATAATACCATATATAACTAAGTACAAATGAAGGTGTTTCAATAATCCATTCAATGTGTTTATAATATGAATAGCTGTGTTATGAACATTCATTTTTGGTTATGTTCTGTCACTTTATTTTACATACTATTGCTTACTTTATGTTATTGCCTACTGATGTCAGCATTTAAAGTATTGCCTCCATATGCTTGATGTCCAAGTTTCTGAATATATCCTAAAGAAAATTTTTCTTGATGAGCAGTTTAATAAGAACAGGATTTTTAGATAGCTAGGACTGTTTGGTTTTGTTTTTGACTAAGATTTTTTGGCAACTGATTTGCAAATTGGTGCCAGATTTTTGCTTTTTCTGGTTTTGGTCATCTACTTCATCCATTTTTTTCCTTTTTTTAATTTTGGAGGGTCTTCAAACTCATCTTAATGAGTACATACATACATACACTGAGAGAATGACAACTCATTTCATATTCTTTAAACCAATATATTTTTATACTTAGTGTTTGTTTCCCAGCTTTTCTTTTTCTTTTTTTTTTGCTTGTTTTTGCAATGCAATTTCCTTCTTCTTCTACAGTGCACATTTTACAGCTGTTGAAAACCTTGTTTAGTATTTCCTGGCACTTCTTAAAACAGTCATCAACAAAGTTATTTTTCTCTGCTGAACAACCCTTATGTGTCCAGAATTTATGTTTGTGATGCTGGCAATGAATTAATAGGATATGAATTACAGCTGTGGAATTTTAAAAATAAAAATAAGTATCATTCTTCAGCTCTGACAGCTGTAATAAACATGGTGATATTCCATTGGAAGAAGATGACATTGTAGAAAATTCATTATTGCATAACATTAAATGCTGACAGCTATGTTTTGAAGCAGACAATACATGAAAACACTCTTTGTCTAAAGAGTGGGAAGGAGAATATTGTCAGGTCTGACTACATAATGCATACCCATCCTTTGCTTTGATTAGACATTTGTCAATTTTAAAATGTTATTTAGAAAGGAGGATATTTGGTGCCATGTTCACAGGCTTAATTTACAAACTGTCTGAATTGTCAGGTACTTAAAAATACTTCAGCTTGAAATCACACATACATTCAGCTTGTCTGTAGACATAAATAAAGTGCTGTCTCATAGTGATTGGCAGAGATAGTTATAACAGCAAATTTGTTCATTACATGTAAGAAAAGGATTTCAAAGATCAGCATTTACTTCTTATCAAAATGTATTAAACGTCAGTGGACTGATTTTTAGGAGTGAAGATTCAGTGTATGGGAGGAAGGTGACTGACCTTGTAAAGTGGTGTCAGAACAGTAATCTCTTTCTCTACACCAGCAAAACAAGGAAGATGATTATTGGTACATGGAGGTGGAGAGGACAGCACCCACCACTGCACTTTGGAGAGATTGAGGTGGAGAGAGTAGTCACATTTAAATTTCTTGCCTTGAACCTCTCTGGGGTTCTCACAACATCACAGACCTGGCAGAGAAAGCCCAGCAGTGTTTGTATTTTCTGAGAAGGCTGAGGAAGTTTGGCATGCCAAGCAATATCCTCAGCAACTTCTGTAGATGTACAATTGAGAGTATCCTCATGCACTCCATCACTGTCTGGTTTGGGAACAGTATAGCATGGAACCACAAGGCTCTTCAGCAAGTTAGACAATTGGCGCAAAATATCATTGGAACAGAACTCTCTGCACTAGAGGACATCTATAACACCAGAGTTCTCAGGAGATTGCAACCCACCCACGACATGAACTGTTCATACTGTTACCATCAGAGAGATGCCACAAAGGTAAAGCAGCTAAGATAACAAAGCTGAAAGACAGTTTTTTCATTTATGGAATTAGGCTTGCAAGTAAAACCCATTCACTGCCCCTCCTCCCTCCTGTCTGCAGGCTAGCTTCTGTCTGGAGGATGGAAGGCCTTCTTGAGACAATATACCTGTAGAGCTTACACTAAATCATGTATTTGTTTGCACATGCACTCTTATTCTTGTTTGTTTATTTAGATTTTTATTGTTTATTGCTGTATATTCTTGTTTGTTGTTGTGTATACTTGTTTATTGCTGGAGGCCTCGCAGAATAAGATTTTCATTGTACTGAGTACATATAACAGTAAAGTTGAAGTTAGTCCTACATTTCTTATTTTGAACACTTATTTAGCTTTGTGGCTCATACTGTATAGCAGGGGTGCCCACACTTTTTCGGCTTGCGAGCTACTTCTAAAATGACCAGGTCAAAATGATCTACATACATTAAAAATGATATATATATGTATATATATACTGAGTATACTTTATACATAAAATGTATGTTGTCGTACCTTGCATAACTGAATAACCTTTATAGCACAATAAAAGTTCAATACATTTATGGTCACTACAGTATTTGGATTTAATAATCGTCATGTGGGAAAAGCCTGACTCGCATAAATAAGTAGAGCTGAATAATGCAGTCAAGGAGCTTTTGAATTCAGCCAAATGAAAAATGACGGCTGTCCGATTAACTGCAATTTTAGTTCCCTCTCCTTTCTCTTTCTCAGATCTCTTTTTGGAAGGACATCAGTTTCGTAGTTTTTATGAACAGATCGAAAATGCCTTTCCACATTTTCCTTCTTTGGAATAGCAATGATAGATTGACAGATCAAAAAAACACACTTTGATTGTGACATTATGAGAAAAAAAATCTTCCAATTCCACATCCAGCCCATACCCTCCCCAAACAATTTTTCTTTAAATCCCTTCTTTAGTCGATATAAATTGGAAGGCTAACTAGATCACAGTCGGAGTTTTGCAGTAGCTCACGGGTTTGATCGTGCGTGCGGGATGACCAGTGTGTTAGAAGGAAAGAGACTGGCCGCCCTGTATGTCAATCAAATGGCAAATGCAATAGGGAGGATATATGATAGACTAATGTTTAAAAAAAAATTTTTTTGAATGCAACGCAATCTACCGGTCGATCACGATTGACGCATTGGGCACCCCTGCTGTGTAGAAAGGTCTCCCTTAGGTCCAATGGTAGACTGTTTCATCTCACTTCTTCTCTGTTCCATTTCAGCCACTTTGAATGTAACTGTAATCTTAACCTGTTTCTCTGCAAGAACTATTTCTGATACTGATCTCCAGCTGCTCCACTGTTTGTTTACTTTACATATGTAAGGAAAAATAAAGTCAATTTTTTTCATATATTATTATGATTGTTTACTCTGCTTATATCAAGTCAAATAAAGGCAATTTTTTCATATAGAAGCATTTTGAAAACAACTAAAAGTTAACCCAAGTTCTTCAAAATCAAAAACAGATTAGAAAAAGGAGTAAAAAAAACATTAGCTAAGAGCAATTCCTGATATTTAACAGCCACAAAAATACATATACTGAATTAAAAATACAAACTTAAGCTAGACTATCTATATGACTATAAGGTAAGTATATACAAGAGTGTTTAAACTGTAATTTAAAATAATCAGATCTTCTTGAGAGGAGTAAGCTGTTGTATGGCAGAGGACCCACTACAGTGAAGGCATGATCACCTCACAGCTTGAAGTGTGCATCTGAGAGACCTAGGGCCTCATGTATAAACAGTGCGTATGTACAAAAATGTTGCATACGTTCGTTTCCGTGCACACTTCAAGATGTATAAAAACTAAACTTGATGTAAAGCCACGCATATTTTCACTGCAGCCTTACCGTGTGCATACTCACTTTGCAAACTTGCAGCATCTAGCGTCAAAGTAGTGCTACTGTGTGGTCTCGCTTTCTCTTTTAGATTCACATCCCAAGACACTGGATCCATTAACACTAGAATCCCCAAAGCCTACGAAAAAACTCTCGGGCCACCTTAAATTCCTTTGCACCACTCTATCAGCATGGCACTGCCAAATATAAACACTATCATGGTGAATTGCTTGCGTACTAAAGTGACATTAGTTTCAGTAAAATCCCATTTTACTTATGGTTCCAAGCAGAATTGCGTTGTGGTTCAGCAGTCTATTGGCCAGCGAAAGTGCTGTGAAGAAGCTGTCTGTTGTTACGGTTCGGTCTTTGTCCAGAAATGGCTCCATTAAGCGTTATGACCACAGACTCAGAAAGCATTTGCCCTCGGATGTAACTCAAAACACTGCCAGATGTCCAACATTGCAGCAAACCTGTCATTTTTCACACGTTCTGCAAATGCCGCATGATAGTCTGATAGCAGTCACGGGACATTGTATCTTTGATTGCCGGTACAACAAATAGTTCTGAGTAGGCATCAACCACAGGACCAACTGTGGAAAGACGCCAACCAAACGTATGTGTGTACTGTATAATATTAACATTAAGAGCAGCTCACTACTGAAAACGGCAAATATAGGTGGCAGTCGTGATTGAACCAGGGACTCTTGATTACAAGTCAGCAAATCTTACTGCTACACCACGGAAGCTATTGTATCATCCTTGAACCTTTTGTGTAAGTGTTTATTTGATCTTTGGACTTCAGGCTTCAGACATTATATAGTTTATGCCAACATTTTGTCATTTACTACTAAAATATGAAAAACGTTTCTGTTTTAACAAGGTGTTTACACAAATTATTGTAGAAATGGAACGCACATGAAATGCATGTGTTCCAAATAACGATCTATTATTTCCACTCTAAAACTCCAGCACTTCATTCCCAGATAATCAATCAAGGCATGAGCTAGGACAAACATTGTGCACGTTCTGTGGTGGTGGGGGATGGGATACCAGGCTGCTTACTGCTTGTCTTTATCGGCACTTTTACAGGACAAAAGACGCTGACGGAGAGGTGCGAACGTATTTAAGGTGGGCCGGATATACGAGTTTTTTTGTAGGCTCTGGTAATTCTAGTGTTAATGTGAAAATCATCTGTGATGCAAAAATGTGCCTAATGACAACTAAGGTTGTTGCAAGATGGCCTGGCTCAACTCATTAGTCATTCATCGTGAGAAATAATAGTGTGGGGAACAAACTTGAAAATGGTACTGTGCATGATGGCTGGCTTCTCGGTAAAATAAGACATTTAATATTACCCCTTTGGTCAAAATTGTACGTTATCTGTACAGTGTACCCATATAACACGATTACTTAGGCGACAGTGGGTATCAACCGAAGACATGGCTTCTCACCCCTTTCACCAACCCATTGACTGAACAAGAGCGATGTTATAATGACCTCTACTCTAGGGCTTGTGCAGTGGTAGAACACACTATAGGGCAGCTTAAGGACCGTTGGTGCTGCCTGGATAAGACTGGTGGAGTGCTGCTCTATAGTCCACAGAAAGTGTGTCACATCGTGAAAGCATGTAGCATTCTACTTAATGTGGCACACAATCATGGCTTGCCCGTACCTTTAGAGATGCAGTTTTGATTAACCTGACCCTGAACCACCAAATGATCAGCCACATTCGACAGCATTACAACTTTGATTGAATGTAATTAACAGAATGTAAAAACAGGTAAGCAGATGCATCATTTATTTTTTAACCAATTCATTTAATTTGTGGTTAATATCACATAGTACTGCCTTTATATCCCATAGTTCATTGGCTACATCTCTTACTGCATGCACTAATGCATTTTGTAAATTTAGTATAGCGTCCGAAGATATAGTCGGCACAGCAGCAGTACCATCATTGCCTGGAGCCATGCCCTCAGCATGGGGGTCAGATTTTTGTAATATTGTCTGGAACTGAATAGCAGAAATTAATACTGCATCTGCAGCCTAATTGTTTGTCTTATTACACATGCAAATTATGGATAATGGTAAGCAGAAAAGAAATTACAGCTCACCGTCACTTGCAGTGATGTCAGAATCTTCCTTCCCTGCTGGTAAAATGGCAGTAACAAGTGTGTCACCAATAATTGAAGAAACTTTCTGTTCAAATGGCATGAGCCCCGGGAGTTTGCTACCTCCTCCAGTGGTGTTAACATTCAGGGAGTGGGCTGCGACTCTTGTTTTCACTGCTAGTTTTATATTTGACGGCTTCTTTTTTATTTTGGTAAAAGTGTGATTTTTTTGATCCTAAACTTTTGAGTGCATCCACCACACTATGCCACTCCATCAATTTCCTTTTATTGCTTATTCCACTGCCTAAACCACCAAACATTTTTGCACATTTTTCCTTGCCCCTACTTCACTTAGCAGTTACTCTATTTCGCATTCGCTGAAGTTTTTGGTTTTTCTCCGTGCTTGACTTTTCATGAAATGCTGAAGGTAAGGGGCTATTTATATTGATTTGCATCTTCAAAGGGGCGTAATTCTGGGGGGAGTTGGGGTGGGGCGACAGGCGTGTGCACGAGTGTTACATTTCACGCCGACCAGGATTTATGGTGTGGAAGAACGTGGGAGTTGGCGCATGCACAGATTTATGCATCTGGATTTTTTTCTGCATTCACACATTTCCTGTTTTGTCCATACACAGCATTATGCATGAGGCCCCTGGTGGATGACTAAGGACAGAGTAGATCAGCAAGATAGCCGGAAGCAGACCCATTTAAGGCTTTGAATACAAAAAATAAAATCTTAAAACCCACCCTGTATTTCTCAGGGAGCCAGTGAAGAGAAGGTAACATGGGTGAAATATGATGTCTTTTTTTAGTGCCAGTCTAGACTCTGACAGTATCATTTTGAATTAGTTGTAGCATCTGTTGGTGAAGAAAGGTTCACGGATCTTGACTTTGCTGATGATGCTGTGAGTCAATGGAGGCTGTGATCGGGGCGCTCAAGAGACTGAGCAAGGAGTGTGAGTGTCTGGGCTTGCAAGTGTCCTGGATAAAAACCAAGATCCAAGCCTTTAATGACCTCTTGGGCACAGCCATCAGCAGTCTGTCTGTTTGTGGAGACAGTGTTGACCTTGTTGAGAGGTTTACTTACCTTGGCAGTGACATTCATGTCTCTGGTGACTCTTCCTATGAAGTCAGTAGACAGATTGGGAGAGCATGGGGGGTCATGAGGTCACTGGAAAGGGGTGTGTGGCACTCCTGATATCTATGCAAAAGGACGAAGGTCCAAGTATTTAGTGTCTTGGTGCTTCCTGTCTTGCTATATGGTTGTGAGACATGGACGCTATCCAGTGACCTGAGACAAAATCCTGAATGAAGCACGTTACCTGCATTGTGAGGAAGCGTTAGTTACGGCATTATGGCCATGTGGCGTGTTTCCCCAAGGGTGATCTGGCTCGTAAGATCCTCATTGTTGAGGACCCGAGTGGCTGGACCAGACCAAGGTGTCGCCCACGTAACACCTGGCTGTAGCAGATAGAGGGTCATTTACGGAGGGTGGGACTGGACCGTGTGTCTGCCTGGGGGGTTGCAAACAGGGATCCTGAGTTGTTTCGTTGTGTAGTGGGTGCGGCAGAGCACTGTACCAGTGCATGCTCCCCAACTTGACTTGACTTGACTTGTAGTTGGGACAGAGTATAGAGGGGATAACAGTAGTCTAAATGGGATGAAACAAAAGCATGAAAGAGTTTTGCAGATCAGTAAAAGATAGAAATGGTTTAACATTAATGATGACTCTGAGATGAAAAAACTACTTTTCACTACAGCAATTATCTGTTTATCAATTTTGAGTAAAAGGTAATACCAAGGTTTCTAACCTAAGACCTGATATGTGGAGTCAGTGGACCAGGATTGCTCTTGATACTGTTAATAGAGATTGAATGACCAAAAAAACCAATATCTATGTTTAATTTGTTTAGTTGAAGAAAGTTTGATACCACTCCAACATCCATTATCTTCAAGGCAGCTAAAGTGAGTAGTGAGAATAACCTTTTCATTGGACTTCAGAGCAGGTAGATTGGAGTATAATGTATGTAACAGTAATAAGTGATGTTATACTTATTATAATTATTATAACTTAAGTAATAGTGCAAACTGGCAACATACAATTTACAAAAAAAGAATTGATCACAAAATAGTACCCCACAGATAGCAGATGCCAGAGGAGATGATGAATTGCTAAAGATGACACTAAAATTCTTGCTCTTAAGGTAGTCTGCAAGCCACATTTCAACCCAATGTTCAAGTTGATCGCTAAGAATGACACGATCGACTGTGTCATAGGCAACATTCTGATCCATCAGAATTACCAGAGCACAGCTCCCAGAAACATCTACTTGCTTCAGATCATTTGCCACTTTCAGTAGGGCAGATTCAATGCTCAGAAATGGTCTGAATCCAGACTGGAACTTACCAAGACAGTCATTTTAAACTAGAAAGGGCTGCAACTGAGACAACGTTTTAAGGGATTTTAGGAAAAAATCATAAATAGAGATAGAACATAAATGATCAAGAACAGATGGGTCAAGATTAGTTTTTCTTAGCAGAGGTTGCATAATTGCATGTGTAAAACAAGATGGAAGAAGACCTGTTTTTAAGAAGCTGTTTATAATAGGCAAATCAGTATGGCCAATTACTTGAATTAATTCTTTAAAAAATGGAGGAGTTAAAAATGTAGGCATAATATTGAGGGAGCAAGAAATTTGTGTTATTTCAGAGACAGAGTTGCTTAAATACACATGGAATACCAGTTGAAAATGATTGAAGACCACAGTGTGTATAATAAAAGTGGATGGATCATGAGCTAGAGTTAGGATATTAGACCTAATATTGATAATCTTACTAATGAAAAAATGTAGGAAATCATCACAGGTCACAGAAGGTATAGTGCTGCTAAGATTCACTGATGGATTAAGTGCAGCATTAATGATGTTGATTAAAACTTGAGGTCTTTGATAGTTATTGGAAATAATGTCAGAAAAAAATTTTTCTTGATGTCTTTACAGCCGTCTGATATTTGGCCAGTCAGTGTCTGAGAATATCATATCTGAACTCTTTCTTCCACTTCCTCTGTGCCATCAAACAAGTCAGCCAGATGGAGCGGGTAGTGGAGCTGTATATCTCTCTTTTGTTTATTCATTTTCAGAGGAGCTACAGAGATCAAAATACTGTATGAACACAATTAAAATTAAATTGACTAACTAGATCTTAACTAGATGCAGAGCCATTAGCCTAATCATAATGTGGAACAGCCACATAGGCATTTGAAAAGTGACTGGCAGTAAAAGAGTTAAAAAAGGTGAGTACAATATATTGGAATGATTGTACTAGGAAGTGGGCATTGCAGGTAGCATCAAATGCAGTAAGACTGTGATCAAAAAACAAGTACTAGTCATTTCAACACTGCAGAGTAAGAGGCTATAGGTTAAAAACAAGATCCTGTGTGTATCCAAGATCATGAGTAGGACCTGAGTAAGACTAAAAGATTCAGTGAGATTTGAAAATTCTCAACCTACAGGTTTTAGCAGACAACATACTTGAATATTGAAGTCTACAAGGATCAAGACATGTTTACCTTTAATTGTAACATTTTATTGAAACCTATTGCATTTATCTTTTGAAAATGTATTGTGATTTGCATCATAACGCACCTTGTCATAATGTGTTTTATTAATTGGACTAAACGTTTATGAGAATTGATTCTTCATTGTTGTGTGGAAATTGCATTTTAGATCAGCTTTGTGCAGTTACAGTATTCTAAAATTGCTGCATAGTTTTAGGCTGGCCATCACAGACAGCCAAAAATGCAAATTGCAATAGTGGCTTGGCTATTAGCTCTGTTGAACTGTGTACTAGTAAAAAACAATCAGTCCATCTATTTTACAATCCAGTTTTTATCATGGGAGCATCTGGCACAATCTGGAAACCAACCTTGGATGACAGACCTACTCATCACATGGCATTCTCATTCCCACTTGCTCATTCTGGGCCAATTCAGATTCGCCATTTCTTTTATATTTTGGGCGGAAAATGAGCAAGATACAATAAGTCTACATACTAGTAGTGAAGTAAGGGCAATTACAGTTTGTTTGTCCTTCTCCACTTTAAGGTTGTCTGGGAGTACACCAAACGCAGCTATTGATGGATTCGGAGTGATTGTGACAACAAAGCAATTGTCCAAAATGTTGTTAATTTGGTGCATACCCAGAACATGTGGCCCAGTGAGGCTGGAGCACGATTACAATGTTCATAGGCTGAATTTGCCCTGGATACATTTTGAATAGTTTTAAACAAGGTAAATTTGTTCAATAGATTTTAACTTGAATGATGGAGTGCTTTGTGCATATGGAGCTAGAGTGTATTCTGTGCATGTCTGCCTTCCACTCCTTTTCTGAAATACTGATTGACAGGTCCTTTCCCCAATGTACTCTGGGATCTTTGAAAGGAAGGAACTTTAAAATGTTTTTATAAATTGTAGAGATGTTATCTGTGGAAGGTGAGGAAAGTTGGGCAGGTTCTGTTCATCAAATTTCTAGCTTGAAAGTAGTGGAAGAATTGTGTTGATGAGAAGTTAAATTTGAAGCATAATTGTTCATATGACGTGATGACAGGTCTAGATTTTTTCTGCTTTTTGAACAACTTAATTATTGTATTGACACTATATTATAAAAACTGTTTGCAGCAGGATCATCATTTTCACAGCAACACATTTATTTAGACAATAAAAATATCTGGAAAACAAAATCAATACTGCAAAATGAAAAAGCAAAAATAACAGTTTTCCTTTGGGTTCTAGCTTTGAACTGTAATTTTGTCGAATTACTAATTTAGTTCTCACTCTGACATGATATGTTGGTTGGTTTGCTTATCTTTTGCCACTAATTATCAATCTAGTACATTAAAAATCTTTTAATTTTTCCTAATCTGCTAAATCAGAAGGATTACATTGTTTTGATATTTGTAGAATTTCTATGTATGAACAGAATCATGAATTAGTTAATATTTATTCCTTGTTTTATCACTCTGAAAAAATGAATTGGACAATTCTATCAATATCATTAGGTTTTATTAACATGCCCATCAAGTGTGACTTCATTACAAATGAAAATGTGTCCAAATGATTTTACCTAATTGAAAGATATAATAATATAACAAGCTTAAGCTAGTTCAGGGTTTTGTGAGAGGCTGGAGAATACTCTGGCAACACTTGGTACAAGACAGGAAACAGCCCTGGATTGGCGTCAGTCCATCTTATTACCAACTCATACAGGGGCCAGCCTGAAATCCTCAGTCAACCTATCCCACAGTGCCTAATAGATGTATTCACCTCTTTGAAAGCTTTCACATTTTATTGTTGTACAACATTAAATTACAGTGGATTTTTTTTTTTGCTTTTTTGACACTGATCAACAGAAAAGATTCTTTATAGAGATCTGCTTTCACTTTTACATTAAAGAAGTTAATTAATTGCAAATATAAAGCATAAAATAATTAATCACATAAGTATTCATCATAGGACATGCCTAAGTCATCATTAGTGAAGCCAGTTTTTTTTAGAAGTGTCACAGAATTAATTAAATGGAGATCACCGATCAGGGGTTTCAATTGATCATGGTATAAATGCAACGTATTTGGAAGGTCCAACTTGTGTTGAGTCAGTATTATGGCTTCGACTTGACTTGACTCGACTCCTTGAAAAGGTGATGGACAAAAGCTAAAGTTGGTTGATGGATAATAAAATAACCAAGTCACTGAATATCCCTTGTAGTCTAGTGTAAGGGAAATGACTAAATGTTTTGAAATTGCCTCCCTGTTATTTTAGGACATACAAACTTCATTTGTACCAGCACATTTTAGATTAAAAAGTAAGATTATATATAACATTTAACTTTATTTTTTTTTATTCGATAAAAGTTTAAATATAAGAAGTCATATTTCTTATAGCTTATATGTTTAACTAGTGATTCCAGAGTCTGCGGTGGGCCTTGCGCCCTGTGTGGACTGGGATTGGCTCCAGCAGATCCCTGTGACCCTGTAGTTGGGACATAGCGGGTTGGATAATGGATGGATGGATAGATTCCAGAGTATCTCATTTATCTAAGCTGTTTGGTGAAAATTAAAATATATTGAAACGTTATGTAAAATGAACCTAGCTGATAAAGTAAGAATTTTTAAGTCTGCCATGATGCTTTGAAGAAGGCACATGTGGGTTCCACCTATAGGCATAAATAAAGGGCAGCCATGTTGAAATTTCATACATAATGATGGCTCAAGACTCTTCTTTATTTAGTATTTTCTGCAATACCAGTTAAATCAATTATTACGAAATTGAAATGGCACAGCTGTAAATGTGTCTAGAACAGGCCATCCACAAAAACTGAGTGATAGTGTAAGTAGAAGACTAGTGTGGGAGGCCACTAAGTGACATATGGTAATTCTGAAAGACTTACAAACTACAGTGACATTAACTGGAGAGACTGCATAGAACAACTATTGCAGAGTGGAAAAGAGAAAGTCACTGTTAAAAAATGCCCAAGTCAACTGGAGGAAGGTTGTATGGTCTGATGAGAATAAAATTGATCTTATTAGCCATCAAACTAAACACCATGTCTGATGTAAGCCAAACATAAAATGTTATGAATAACACACCTTCCTCATTGTGAAGCATGGTGGTGGGATGGCTTTTGAGGGATAGGATAAAGTAAATGAAGGAATAAATATAGAGAAATCTGGAGAAAAACCTGATGCTGTCTGCAAGAAACCTACATCTTCGGAGATTTATTTTAAAGCAAGACAATGACCACAAGCATGAAGCCGAAGTTACAAAGTAATGGCTTAAAAACAGTGTTCTGGAATGGCCGAGTCAGAGACCAGATCTCAGTTTGAGGCTGGCCTTGAAAAAAGCTGTTTACTTATGATCTCCATTCAACACGACAGCTTGAACAGTTTTGTAAAAACAGTTTTTTTTCTTTTGTAAAAAAAAAAAAAAGAACAGGCAAATATTGCAGTGTCTGGACATACAAATATGCCTAAGACCTTCACACACAGATTCAAGGCTATCATGGCTGCCAAAGGTGCATCTGCTAAATACTAATTCGAAGGGGGCGAATACTTATGTGATCAGTTATTTTGTGTTTTATATTTGTAATTAATTTAGACTTCTTTGCAGAAATCTGTTTTCCTGTTTTCACTTTTACATTAAAGTCTTTTTCTGTTGATCATTGTCAAAAAAAACCAAATTAAGTCGACTGTAATTCAATGATGTACAACAATAAAATGTAAATATTTTCAAGGGAGTGAATACTTTAGGCACTGTATTTGCCTTCTTGGAACCCCAAAGAAACAAAGGGAAAAGTGTGTATACTCCATACACATAACAAGCCAAGCTTGGAACTCATACAAGGGATGCTGGATCCTTGAAGCAGCTGCACCATCTACTGTAGTACCAAGCTGCCTGTCATGATGATGTGCAAAATAGAAAACAATATGAATATTAATTAATTCCAGCGCTAAATGCTCAGGGACCTGAAATGTAAATTATGGTGGTTCAGCACAATACTGTTTTGGGTATAAAATCAGGAAACTATCAAGAATTAGGAGGGATGAGTCCTATGACTAGTAAAGTTAATCAAATTTGCTTTCAAATACATTCATGATGCACAATCTTTCATAAAAAGCATCATTAATCACTAAGGCTGCTTCTATGTGTACTTAAAAATGTGTCTACCAAATTATATTACCCCTAATATCTTTGATGCTATGAAGGGATTATACATTATAACTTTTTATAATTCTGTTCTGTTTTGATGTTTTGGTTCAAGAATATATTTCTTCTTGCTTGTTTATGAATCATATTGGCTTTACGTATTGTACACATAGTTCTATTTTCAATATTTCTTTAGGGGTGGTTAATTTTACTGTTATTTAGCCTTTCTCTGTGTTTTACACAGTTGGATATTTTGCAACATGTGTTAAATCCTACAGTTTTTCAGATTGTCTGTAGTTGTAATAAATATCACTTAATCTAAGCATGAAAATATGCGCATACCAAGAAAACAGGAAAATGCATAGAACAAAAACATCAGATTTATAAAACCTGGCATACACACATTTTATGCAATGTACCCTTTGTAAATCACAATCACCTTGTAAATGTGAATGTGCTACAAACGCCACCCTGCAACACTCATATATGGTTCATGTTAATCAACTTCAATACATACGCAATAATGATGCTGCAAACTTCATTGGCTGGTAGAGCAGCCCCCCACTTGATATATCGAAACATCGCCACAAGAACAAGATCATGCAGAGTATTATAGTGCCTTTTCTCTGAGTTCTGGGGGGGGAGGTCAAGGAAAGACATAAGGCACTAGCATCTGAGCGGGTAGTCCCTATCACCTGGCAGATGTAATAACATCATTGCCATTACAATGAATAGTACAAGCCATATGAAATACTGTGGGTTCAGCTAGTTACTTTACCAACAAGCCAGCCACTATGCACAGTACCATCATGCCTGACAAAGTTACTTTAACTCAAAATAAACGTATCACAGGTTGATCCAGGCCATTGAGCCATAACATTTGCAATTAACATCTTGGATGACTTTTGCATTAATGGAATATCACTGCTTACAGTTAACAAAAGCAGCTTTACTCTCGCTAGGTGCTCTTATTGAAATATGAGTGCAGTAAAGTGCTCCAATTGCGTTGGAGGAGAACCATACACTGCCATACATTGCCTTTTTATGTTGACTAAAACATGTTTTTTTCGTGTATATGCACCAACACCATATAAACACTTTTGCATAGCCAGCACAAACAGGCATGATGGACTGAAGCTTGGCTGAGATACTGTTGACCAGTTCCCTGAAACATGACAACAGGTAGCTGATATAAATTGACAAAAGGAAAAGAAAACTTTTTTAGTGCTAATGTGTAGATTTGGCCCTCTTAAAAGTGAACAGAAATGTGGTCTGTACATCATAGTAACTGTGTTACTACAATATAACACAATATAATAATGGCTCAGTGATATGAACTATTGCAAGCTGTCATTTAGCTGGTTTGCCTGCATTTCCCAGCTTTATTAAGGGTGTAATCATTTCCCAGTTTCTCCGAAATGTTGCATACACATGGGTCAGAGTTGCCCTGAATAAAAGTATGTTCCATCGTCAAGTTTTCTTCTTATATAATACACTACCGTGGCTGTTCGTTTGTCTATCCAAGATTTTAAATTACCTGTAGCTCACAAACCATTTCACCTACTGACTTGAAATTTGCTACACATATACTACGTGACGTCCACTATCCGCTTTTCGGGTGATGATTTTTATTACTCTTTTTATTTTTATTTTATTTTATTGTAGAATCAACTCTCGGCAGGGCGCAGCAGGGCGGCCTTGCAGTGCATGCGTATGGGCGCCGTTCTCATTCCCTACCATCTTCTGTCTAGGAGCCCCTGCACCTGCCATCATCGGTAATGTCACAGATGAGCTTAGCAGTGAGGCAACAACATAGCAAGGGGATGGTGCAAAAGTGTCAAGTGCTTTTATTTAAAACAACAACAACAAAAAAAAAAGTCTTCAAAGTAAAGTGCAGTGCTTCAAAAGTCATTAAATAAATAATCAATTAAAACAGACGTAAAGTGGAGGTTAAAAACAATAGAAAAAAGTCTTCTTAAAAACAACGAGGTTAAAATACAGCAGGAAGCAATCCTTTAAAATACAATTCAAAGCCTGGTGTCTTCTACTTGGTGTCTCCCCTACTTCTGCCGTCTGGACTTCTCAATAGGGGAGTCGCCCTACATGCAGCTGACCTTCTCTGTGCCTGCTTCAGCTGTTTGGATTGCCTCACCAATCCCTGGCTCCGGTAGGCTCCTCCGAACAGTGACTTTAGATTCCCCAACGACCAGGGCTCTCACGCTGGGGAAACCACGTCCCAGGTCCTTAGCAGTTGACACTTTTGCACCATCCCCTTGCTATGTTGTTGCCTCACTGCTAAGCTCATCATTGACTTTACTGGCGGTGATGTGTTCAAAGGCACCCAGACAGAAGATGGGAGCATGACTCGAGCCCGCATCATCACATTTGGTGGCAGCAGTGGGATGAGCTAGCAGTGGGGACAGAAGTGGAGACAGAGCAGCAAGTGGGATTGGTGCCAGCTTGTAAAGAACCCATGGACCCAAGCCGGAGGAGGACATTTTAATGGACATTTATTTATTGATTGCTTTTATTTCTCTTTTAAAAGTTCTTCTTTTAATGTCCTGTTTTTACAAAGGGGGCTTGGGTTGGTTTTATTGTGGGGTTTGTTTTAGTGCAGTGTAGGTGTAGTGTGGCCGAGATGTGGACCTGGTCACCAGTTGCACTGGTTTGGCGGTGGCATGGAGCCTTCCCATGCAACTGGTGGCTTATAGGGGGTGGAATGTGGTGTAGCAGGTCCACGGCGCACGACAAAAGGGCCACTTTTAAATAAATAATCACTGTGCTCGCGGCTTACCAAGTGTGGCTGAAGCGGTTCTCGGGGCGATTTGTGGTGTGAGCGTTTCTCACCTAAGTGCACAGGTGAGAAACTATCCACATCCGTGATTGTTCCTGGGGCCGCTGATTTGCCACAGCTGCCATGCCCTCTTGATAGATAGAAGTGCGAGTCGGCTAAATGAGGCTTGTGCTCGTTATTTTCATGACGGTATTCCTGAAAACACACATTTAAATTTTCTTTGGTTAATAATTAGCTTAGATAGCAGAAGTCAGTACCAGGTGTTATTTAGAGTTGCAACTATTGGAAATGGCTCCTTACAAATCCTTGCTCAGTCCTTACCCAGAATGCCCGTCTTTAGTTTCATTTCTATTTGAATGGGTTTCCTCATAGAACCCATTGTTGAATTAATTTCCAGATTTTTTTCTGTATATGATCATATTTTATGATGCATGCTGATTCCTCTTTTTTTATTAAACCTCTGATGATGTTTTGACATTGGGTTAAAAAAAATGACCTGAAAGAAATAAGTCTTTGCACTTTAAATTTAATTAAGAATTTTTTTATTCCAATTTTAACAATGTGATACACTCAATAGCATATTTGAAAACATGCAGATTTTCTTCACAGGATCCCAATAATCGATTTTTTCATTGTCTGTGTAAAGTCTACATTTTCAGTAAAAACAATGCTCTAATTTATCTCAAAGTTTCATATTCCATATACCTAAAGATTGCTTGTAAAACACTATTTGTTCACATTATACATATTTGTATCTACTGTACAAGTGATGCTTATATTTTATTATTAGTGGCATTTCTGCTTTAGAATGCTTTGCAAAATTTGCTTCCTACAGTAATCTAATTTATTATTAAAAACATTTATAAAAACCCTTGGCTATGCAATTTTTTCAGTTTTTCACATTGCTCAAGTTAATTTCTTTTCTAGCAAAATAATGGGTTTTTTTTAGCAGTTTGTTTAGACTGTTTGTTCTTTCCATGTTATTGTGGCTTATTCTTTATCACCTCAGAGCTGTTTGTGTCCTGCCAAGGTTTTTTTGTTTTAGGGAAACAGAATGTGACATGCTGGGAGGAAGTATATAGAGTTTCCAAGGACAGAATGCTACAGCAAATGGGCCCACTCAGTTACTCATGATGAAAATGAATAGGCATCTCCACATTGTGATGGTGTGAGTCGGTTCAACACTGCCAAGTCCTTCCGGGAGCCTCTTGAACCCGCCACTGCCTTTAACATAACCAAGGTAAGACATTCACTAATATAGCGAGAGGCAGGTGCATAAAGTGAACAGTACTTTTATTTATTCCAAACAGACAGTGTCCAAATAAATATTGCAGTGCAATTTGTCCAAATCTTCAATAAATAAATAATCCATAAAAAATGGTGACTGTTCATGAATTAAAAAAAATCAGAATTAAAAACAAGAGTAAAACCAGCAGCCATCAAGTCCTTCATGTTCTGTCAGATGAGCCCAGCACAACTCCATCTTCTATCCCCCCGGTAACCCATTGATTGCTCAGCCGTCGGGGACACTAGCAGCAGCAGTACTCATCACCCAACCCCTGTCTCAGCTGCATCCAGTTGTCCTCCCATCTTCCTTCTTGCTCCCCTTTGTGAAGTATACTGTATATGCATTGCAATCTACTGTGGTAATGAAGGACTGACACATTGGCCTGTTTTTCCACTTTTTTGTGATCGTAACACTTACCAGGAAACACATTAACGTAAAAAACTAAATAAAATTCATTCCTTTTTAAAGCAAGCTATGCCTTTATTTATAGGTATCTCTATATACATTATGTATTTTAATAATTTCTGTGTAAATTTGTCCTTTGTGTGTTTATTCACATTTCAACATAAAACTAAACATATTACATTTTAAGTGTATTTAAAAATGTTATGGTTGAGGAAGATAATTCTTGTGAATGGTAACAAGGAGTCAGAAAGTCTAGGCATGAGCAATAAATGTCTGAGACAGAGGATAATTTGATTATTCCAGTAAATGAATCGACTGGTGAGGTGGGAAATGAGAAAAAAAAAATTACTTTCACCAGCTCCATTTAAATTTGATTGTAAAACTCTGAAAGACATATGCCATCTTTCTGGCAGACTACAGGACATGTTTAAAGTGGCATTTGTTGTAATTATGTATATTTTTTATTACAGATTACTAAACCCTAGACAATTTATTGTAAAAGTAGGACTTCCCGCTATATATACAGCATTGAGAAAAGTGTTTACCCCTTCTGAATTTCTTCTTTTATCACAAATTGTCAAGGAGGCAATAAAGATAGTCATCTCTTTAGGAATTATATTATCTCACAGCTGAAATGATATAGCATTAAATCCACATTGTGCAGTTATAATACTCTATAAAGTTATTGTGTGGTTTTAGTCTGCTATGACAGAGAATTTGAATATTGTATTACATATAGCAGTTGAGTTGCATATAGCAATTGTAAACTACTTAACAATATTTATTTTGTGTAACATTAACAAATCAAAAGCTATTGAGGACAAAAACACATGAAACATTGACTTGATATGAACAACATTTTGTGGTCTATGACTATTTTTTTCCATCCTAGGAAGTATATTTGGTGTAGATATGAGGCTATACTGTAACAGTATAACAGTGATAATTGTTGCATCACGCAATGCAAATGCTTCTTATATGTCAGCATCTTGTTCAGTAGAGAATTATCTTTGAGATAAAAAGGATGCATTTTGCAAGAGACAGAAGATTAAGCAGAAGATTAATATTTGTCAAATAAACACTTTATTGACTTTAAAAAGATTAAAAATTGTTAACACACATTTTATTTACTTGTAGTTTTAAATATATTTGGTCTTCTGCAATAAAATACAAAATTCCATAATCCTAAATTAATTTGATCATCACTATTATAATTACATGACAAAATGTCAGCCAATAAGAGAGTAAAAGATGCACACTAAGCTGCAGTAACAAATCTGTTATATTAAACATGTGGGAAATTGTATTTCATTATGGTGTAGTTTTTTTGAGAGTCTTGTTTTAGACTCTCTTCTTTATTAAAAGACTAATTGCATAAGGTGCAAATAATTTCTAATCCCATACTGTTTTTAGTTTATTAAAGAAATGTTATTAACGTTGCTAAAATGGGATTTATAATTTAGAGGACAAACTGAATCTTTAAGAATTGGAGCTTCAACAAAATCCTCTGTCAAAACATGTACAATGAACATTTAATTCTGAAATCACTTTTTTATGTAAGGAAAAGCTCACACTGTAGACATTTTATAACAAAAATCAGAGCACAATCATAGAGCTTCAACGGATAATCAGCACATATTTTCAAGTATTTTAGGATATACAGAATTGTGTTCCGCTAATTAATTTGTCCTTTTACTAATGTCATTTATTTATTGGAGTATGGGGCACTACTACCATTTTCCTTGTTTAGACTGCACCTGTTCTCTCTTGTATAAAAAAGTTGAAAACTCTCAGCTTCTATAGTTACCTCTTCAGTTTTATAGAATTTATGCATTTCTTCAAAGATTTTTTAGGATGTACCAAAATTGGCAAAGTTGAGATTAATATAATTTGCAGAGATATAAACAAGAGATTTTTATTTGTTTTATATTTAGAATTAATTTAAATTAATTAAAGTTCAATATTATTCTTAATAAATTTCTTCATTGACCTAAAAATAAGTGCATTTTATATACTTTAGGAGCTGAGTAGAGTTTATGACATATTTCATAAATAGCAGCTTTTATAAAATAAACAACTGGCCTCAATCTGATGGCTGCATTTTGATTGACAGCGAGCCAGAGGCTACAAGCACTGAACACCCATTAGCTAGACTCACAGATGAGTCATTAGAACATTTGGGCCATTCAATGACAAAAACTAAACATCTGATGAGAACCTAATATATGCCTAACAAATCTGACATTTATTTTTATTGCACAGTAGTATGTACTAAAATAATAAATTTATATAAAGCAACCAGCAATCTGTACGTGATGTGTCAAACTTTGTGAAATAGAGCAAAATACTAAAACAGCAATACTGTACATAAGCTTTACAATGTTCTATACTGATAAAAATAACTAAGTCTATGTTTTGTATTTTTAGTCAAAAATATTACTTTCCTACTTTTAATGAAAAGTTTTAGCATCTATATAACCCGTTACTTGACTGATTGATACACAGGTAAAAGAAGCTATATTAGATAGAGAGATAGAAACTTCAATAAAATAATTGCAGTTAACAGCATTATTTTTAATGTATAATCACTGTCATAATACAAAGCTATACTTTGAAAGTAGGTTTAAAATTGATTGCAGTGTTAGGATTATTGTAAATATTACTGTTATACAAAGTAGTAGTATTGACAGATTATGATATACTGTATGTACTGGATTATTAAAGGATAAGTTTAGTATTTTTCAAATCTTAAGTTATTTCTTCACAATCATGGTATATATGGTATATTTTAATTTGCTACATAAAATTTGCTTCATTTTAGAATACAATTTTATACATTTGCATGCAGATTATATCAATTCTAGCAGTTCTGATTAATAAAAGTCCACCAAACACTAACGTTTATATTAAGACATTACAAGTAAGTGATGACAAATGGAAGTATTGTGACCTTTGCAGAGATGTGTGTACAATGTAATGAAATAGTCTTGAAGCACACTTTGCTGATTTTTTCATTTAACTTTATCTCGCAGATGGATTCATATACGTACAAGATAGCAGTTCTAGAATTTTTTTCACCGTGCAGGTCAGAACATCAGTAGTGAATAACTTTGATTGATTTAATACATAGCTGGACAAACATATTTCAAACACTGAAAAACTTGACACTAAATGACGTTTTTAGTAGCTTAGTAGTAAGAGACCAGTCAAGAAGGAGGAATAGTGCATGAACAACTAAATGTGAAAAATCATAAACAAAAAATTATTTAAGAAACTAAAAATAAAGTTAGACATATTAAGTAGTAAGTGAATATATATTCAAAACTAAGTGTTTTCTAGAGGTCACTACAAACAGGTAGTATTTATAGTAGAAATTGTGATGTGAAAACATTTTGTCACATAAAGAATTTTAGGAAAATTGGTTCAGCTGTACCTTGGCAACTTTCAATCATTATACTGTGTTGTTATGTTATCTAGTCAAAGCACCATCCTATGGTGATTTTTGTATGTCATATATTTGTGCTGGCTCATAATAACTATTGGCAAGCTGACAAAGCACAAGATGGCTGCTTCTTCACCAACATTACGACTGGACAAAAAGAAAGACCTGCTGGAATGTTGTATTGGCTGTATTAAAAGCAATGGAAAACTGCCATAAACAGACATGTGCACTGTCTGAATAGTAGTCGCTCAGCAAGACAAGTGACCCTTAGAAACTAAACAGCTGTTGCTTGAGGAGAGACTTCCAGCTGGATTCAAAAACTCAACAAAATGCACTCTTTTTCCCTTCCATTCAGGCAATATCCAAATATGTATATGTATATGTCAGCATATACAGAGAACATGTTTAATCCCAAAAACTTATATATTATTTAAAGAAAGCAATGATAAAAATTAAATAAAATGTTTGAATTAAAAAAATTATAGAAAGTGCTTGTCAAATATCCAGCATGAAATTGAATCTAGTAGGATGTTTTTCCCTATTTCCCTGGTGGATCACTTATGTTATTTATTTATGTTTTTGCACATGAGATTATCTACATAAACAACAGGCACAACCACAAAAAATATACAGCTGCTGTCTGGGTGTTTATATTATCTGAACAAACAAGGAAGCTTCTATTTTTTTTTATTTTTTTATTTCGCCTTATACAATTTCTTGTATTAGGAATTTGTTAGTTTTCACATACCCCTTGGGGTCAGAGCACAGGGTCAGCCATTGTACAGTGCCCCTGGAGCAATTGCAGGTTAAGGGCCCAGCAGAGCAGGATCTCTTTTGGCAGTGACGGGGATTTGAACCGGCAACCTTCGGGATACCAGCGCAGATCCTTAGCCTCAGAGTCACCACTTCGCCGTTGGTTGTGAAATGCAACAAGACAGCTGACTGGGGTTCAGTTGGTAGAGTAAAACTGCACCATTTCCTGTAGCTCACTGTCTGAGGCACTGGTCACAGAAAATGTACTGGAAAAATTGACCACTTGAGTTAAGAGCGCTGGATGTCCTCCATTAAGTGTTACTCCAGAGAGAGACTAAACATTCAGCTATCAGGAAAATGGGACAGGCTGCCAAGAAACACACTCTGAAGTCAGCAATTTTTGCTTTTAACAGTGTGACCTGGTGAAATAGACAAGGGCCAAACTACTTCTGCTGGACATCAACTTGAATCAAAATAGCATAAAGGTCCTAATCCTTTCTTCTGGCAGTTGTAAGGGTAAAGTAAAAATGTTCTTGAGGCTTCCTGCCCAGTTAGGACATCCTGTCATCATTTTTACTAGCAAATTTAAATTATAAAACAAGGTCATATAGTATAACATTTTAACTTTATATGTTGTTATCTGATAACAGCTTACATGAGATATATTTCTATAAACCAGGTATCTATTCATGCGTCTTAATAACTTAACTATTTTGGAACTTTGTGTAATAGTTAATGACAGAGAAGTGTTTCTAAAATTATATACCATTTATTTGTATTCTGATTGGTGTAATTGAAATACTTCCTAGTTATTATATGAATAAATTTATGAATTTAGTAAATGAATGTACTAAAGAAGAACAGCTGTTCTCTTAAGAGTAACCAGTTATGCTATAGGGAAGTGTGCTGTTGGCATGGCTCCACTGGCCAGCTGTATTAAAGTACGTCCATGTTGAACTTCATTTATAATTATGGCTTAAGATTTTTCTTAATTTACTGAGTATTTATCACAACACACCCCTACTCATTCGAGGATCCCAGTCACTGAAGTGGCAAAAATTAAAACAAAAAACTTGTCATACCACTGTAAGGAAGCATGGTGACATTGTGCACTATTAATCAGTTTGACCAGAGCAAAAAAACATTTACAATCTTAGCAAAAACACACTACAAAAGAAAAATTCAATTGAAATGCCTGTTATGTAAATTTGCAAAAGTTACAAAAATGAAAAATGATGCAATTTCCTATTTTTCACCTTAATATCTTACATAGTATAATGAACTGATTATTTGCATGTCTTCTAAAGTCTAGTAAGAGCATGCAATACTAAAAATATACAGAAAAAGTATAAAATCTGTCACTGAATCTAGTGATGTGAGTACTAATGGTCCTGTATTTTGATGAGTGAAGCAATTTGTAAAGAAAATGAGTTCATGGTGAAACTTGTAGTTTCACTTGTCCAAAGAAATCATATTTTGCAAAAACAAAATTTGTGCCATTGACATAGGAAGTTACTGTAAGTGTTTTGTCTGGAAGTGTTTTACTGTGTTATTTCTTCACAGGTCTACCTGTCATTCAGGCAGACTTTATTTAAACATTTACGTTTCCTGTCACATTTTGATATTTTGTTGTGGTTATTCTGGTATCCATTTTTCCAATTATGATAGTTTTAGTGATTGCAATCCTGTCAGAGACAGAAGCGATACCCAGTACATTCCTTAACAGTTTTTGGAGCCTGGATCTCTTCCCCATCATTGATTGTAATCAAGAAACAAGAAAGGGTGGCTGCTGGAAAATGCAAGTGGTTGATTCAGCGTAGTACGTTATTAATATGCACAATAATGTGTTTTGGTGACTCTTCACATATAAAAATCTGACTCATGTCACATTTTTAAAAAACATGCTCTACAGTGATATGCTTGAGAGCCATAAAATGTCAATGATTTACTGGTGTGGTGCAGATTACTTGTGTTGTGAAGCTGCAGGAAAAGCACAGGTACACACAGATTTATGAACAAAGCTTTATGGAGTAATATTTCTTATTTTCCCCCTAAGAAAACGTTCAAAATTTTAAAAAAGTAAAACTCTTTTTAGTGAGTTTCACATTTTGCAATTGCTGAATTGCATGTGAAACAAAATTCTAATATAAATTTTGAAAAAAAATATACACAAAATGAAACTCTGTTTCTCTTATCACGAGTCCTAAACAGTTCCATAGATTAAAGAAGGAAGAAAAGTGACTTGTATAAGATGACTGAGGTGTTGAATGATACTCTGTAATAAATGTCCTAAACAGTGCAGGTGTCATACCAGGATAATATTCAGCCAGTACAAACGAACTCCATTGTGTAACTGTTTGTGAACATACAGTAAATAGAGACATTTGGGCTTTCATCAGAAGTCTAAAGAGTTAAAGGTGTTAACGAAACTTCCTGACAATAGCAAATGTGTTTTTTTCACTTTAGGTTATCAATGATAGCCACTCCAAGATATTTATGCACTCCACATCATCCCCTAGGATGTAAATACAGTTATGGTCTGCTCCTGCTTCCAGAATTCTGTGACCAGCTCCTTGTAGACATTGGCATGTCCAAAGGCAAATCTCTTCTCTGTAATGGCATCTGAGCATTGTTGATGATCAGTCCTCCAGTATGTGGTTTCATCAGCAATTTAACGATGAAGTTGGAACTTTGCATGTCCATACAGTCATAGGTGATTCAGGTTGCACTGGGTGGCATTAACTTCTAGGTCTAGGAGACTAGTGATCAGGTTTAATGGGACAACAGTATTAAATTCTGACCTGTAGTCTATGAACATTACTATGACAGTTTTTATTATCCAGGTGTACCAAATGTGTGAAGTGCATTGGATATAAAGTTCTCGGTGGACCAGTTGTAATGATATGAAAATTGGAGGTGGTCTTAAATATTAAAAATAATGTGTTTCAACACAAATTTGTCTAATCAGTTTATTATAATAAGAGTGACTGACAATGGTTGGTAATTTATTAAACCTTCCCAGCTTTTTTTTTTTTTTTTTGCTACAAGGATCATTATTGCTTTTTGAAACAGTTAGGGACCATATTTTATCTCAGTGAGGTACTAAAGATGCCATTGAAAATGCCAGCTAATTTTAGGTATTTATAGTATAATCAATCCTAAAATTCCATCCATACCTTATAGATATTGATTCATTTATAAATACTCTTTATGTCTACAACAGAAATAGAGAATGATAAATCATGCAAAGCTGCAGACAAACAAATGGAAGGATGTTTGATATTGCTATCAAAGCATTTGCATAATTCATCAAAGTAAATATGGATCCGATTGGATTAGGCTTCAATTTGTTATTTGTTAGTTAATCATAGGGAGCAGCATTAAGATGGATTACAAATTTCTTACAGTACTACCAGATAAACCTCTCAGTGCTCTAAAACTGTTTTATGTCAGATGCCAGTAGAAGTAATGAAGTAATGTAAAACATCTTTCTTTTTAATAGCTCGATTTTCTGTTTACTGATAGCCAGAAATCACTCACCTAATTATTCAAATGGTATGGTATTCTGTGCCTATGTTACCATTTCATTGCACAGATTATAGTTTAAATTCAAAGAACATTTCTCTAAATCGGATCTTGCATAAGATTAAGGTATGATTATAAAATGTAGTTTTATATTCCAAAATATTTTCCAAGTCATTCATTTTTATCCAAGAAACTAAATCCTGTAGGTAATTTGTCACCTAATTGAGATAAGGGTATTAATGGACAATGTGTAACTGAATATACTACAGAATAAAGCACAGCCGCTTGATGCCATTTGGGGCTTTACACATGCTGTATATCTCTGAGTAGACTGACTTAATGTTGTATGAGGACCCAGAGTGTTCAACTTTCTATTACACATATAAGAAAACTGACAATTCAAAAGTCAACAAATATTTTTTGCCATAGTGTACAAGACTCCACACTACATTAGATTTGTGCTGCACCAATGGCCTTTCTGTATTAAGGGCTAGTGGGGCATATCTCCACCAGATGTTATGCAAACTGACAAGAAGCCTCCCTCAGTTATTTAACTTATAATAAGAACATAAACTTAGCTACTTAAAAAAAAAAAAAGGAGATCTTTATCAAGAATACATCAATCATCAGATGTTACAATATACAGTATGTTGATTTTCATCCACTGTTGAGGAGTATCAACTTAAATTTGACAAGCTATCAAGGAAGTCTGTCTGTGCTTCTTTCACTTCATGGAAAAAAGGCAGCAGTATGATGCTTCTGTTTAAAAATAATCACAGAGTCCTGGTGTGGCAAAAAATGGTATGCACTTCAATCAACACCTGCTCACAATTGTTTTTAGTGCTGCTACTGGGTGTTTAGTATATGTACTTTTATATGTTCTCTTATGTTCTTTTTCATGTGTATGACCTCTCTGTTTGGGCTGAGGCGGGGAGTTGTGTCACACATGTGCTCTTAGGAGACAACTTCAGGGCTCATCTTGGTAACTCCACCCTGGGCCACGGGTTGGCGCTGTCACTTACTATGTCATTCATAGGGAGTTTCATTCTATGGAAAGTCTGGGTCCAAATGACACTCTGACATCAAGAGCCATCAGACTTTTATAGCCCTTTAGCATTAAGGTACATGGTCAATTCTCACTGCTGTAGAGGAGAAAAACGTAAGACTGTTAGTGACAGCGCCCCTCTCACCCCAGTATGATTTTGTGTACCTGTGTGGAGCCCCAAAGGTGTTCCTATGACGCACGTGACAAAATATAATTTCCAAATAGTTATACTATACTGCATTCCACACAGAGTTAGATGTTAGAAATACCTTAGAAACAAAAATGTATGTGCTTTTTGAATCCCGAAAACTGAAGGTGTTTTTTTTTAATTATCCTCTTTTCTCAAGAACTGCTTTATAAATGAACTAGAAAATCACATTTTTCAGAATCTTGAGCTCAAATATTTAAACACTAAAGCCATCTGCAAAAACAATAGCATGTTTTAGTTAAGTGTTAAAATAAGTAGTTGAAGAATTAATAAGTTTAGGCCAAAGGCAAGGAAATGTGGCCAATCCAAGGTAACTAGCATGGAGAAAAAATATAATAGTTTAGTTTTCTTAAAAATTATCTGAATTACTGATTATTGAAATATGTTTCTCATTTACTGGTTCCAGCTCTCCTTCATGCCAGAAGGAACAAAGTAATTAGCTGGGAAAACCTTGATCCTAGAGAATGAAGTTTAATTAGGAGATTTTGTGCATTTAAGGATTAGTAGAGATATATGTCAGAATGAAGAGATTCTGAAATAGTACTTTACAAGATATTACATATTTACAAAGTGTTATTTGCATTCTGGAGTTTGAGTGCTGAAAAAATGTATTACCATATTTGGTATTAGTTAAGAATGAGCTAAAGATATCTGTACGATATTGCAGTTCATGATTATTTAACCTTTTTGTTATTAAGTTGCTGCTTAAAAGTGCATTGACAGCAGTGTCCATTTTATTTTAATTTGTAATAAAAGAGCAAATGTATAAAAAATGTTTTATTTAACTATTTGAAAAGTAGGAAAAGGGTGTTGTACCATGTTAGCCATTGTGAATGTAGTGAGAAGTCAAGCAAAATGACACCTTTTATTGGCTAAATAAAAATATAACAATATGCAAGCTTTTGAGGCAACTCAGGGCCCTTCTTTAGGCAAGATATAATACAGAAACTGGAGTTCCCTGTGTTTATATACACACTAGGACAAATAACAACATTGAAAAAACCTTTAAGTGAGACATCTTAAATGTAAAAAAATAATAGACCTCTTCAAGCTAATATTCATTTATCAAGAGAGGAGAATAATATATAGTCAGGATCTTTGGATAACTGTCCAACAAAGTCTTTTGAAGTTTCAGATGAATTTTTAATACAATGTGTTTCATTAGTGAGGTTGTCTGGGTCAGTCGAGAGAAGCAAACAATTCTCATATCTGGCCATAAAACTCTTCTCTATTTAAACCATGTTGTAATGTGTTACATTTTAGCACAAGCTTAACTTCCTATTCTTTTCTCTCTTGCTGTGTTCTGAATTTGCCCATGTGCACTGTGACTTTAACACTAGAATTACCAAAGCTTACGAAAAAACTCATAATTCTGGCCCACTTTAAATCCCTTCGCACCTTTCCGTCATAATCTTTTGTCTTGTAAATGAATCAGCCTGCTATCCCATCCCCCTACCAACGCAAAAAGGAGGGAGTGAGGTACCTATAGTTGTATAGGGAAATAATATATCATTATTTGCAACACATGCATTTAATATGTGTTCTATTTCTACAACAATCTATGTAAACACATCGTTAAAACAGAAACGTCTTTCATGTTTTAGTAATAAATGACAAAATGTAGACATGAACTGTATAATGTGTGAAGTCCAAATCTACTCTCTATATATAAAATCCTAAGCCTAAAACTAAAACAATTTTGTGGAATGATTTTATGTGACTTTTTTGTCACACTTTAAATCGGGATTATTTTAAAACCTACATATACAGTATATGTTTGGTATGATTCTTTTCAGAATTTATTGGACTTTAATGTGGTGTTGTTATATTTTCAGATTCTTATTCCATTTTTAAATTATAAACTAAAATATCAAGAAAGTCATGGATTTTATTTTTGATCGAGTAAACTTTATTTCACAGGAACAAACTATTTAAAAAAAAATCTATTCATAACACCTATGTTTGCATTTAGGTGATTTAGTTAGCTGAAGGTTGAGTTACGTTGACCCATTGCACACCACTTTAGTTTTCACATGATTTTTCCTGTTATTTAAATGAGTCATTTAAAAAAAAAAAACACTGACTTAGTATGCACCTCATGGTCCAAGGTGTCAAAGCCGCACTGAAAAAAAAAACAGAGATATAGGTACATATTCATTTAATGACCCGTATAGTACATTTCGGAAAACATTGTGGCACTGATACAACAGTATTCATATTATTCATATTAATTCGCATGCCTTCTTGTGGTTGTAATCAATGACCGTGTTTTTTTTTTTGATCTTGCCCAATCTCCACATTTTGGTGCATGGTGGTGTTTCTTATGTACTCTAGGACATGCAGAGGAAAGAATAGTACTGTACAGAGAGGTCAGTTCTGCGCTATATACAATCATCAAATTCAAATGTTAACAGTTCACACACACTCAAGGACCATCCTTCCTACATTTACGACATGTGTACCTGTTGCAATGTACACACCTCTCTCTATGCTGTGGTTCCTATTACATTGAAGAGGCACCTGACACTAACTGAGTTTGCTTTCCTGGGGGAAGCGGTGGTCTTGGAACAGGAGCTTGTCGATGTTGCATCCTCTTTTTTCTTTTTCAATCGATTTTCTTGTAAGAAGCGACAACTAGGTTCCTCTGCAAGGAGAGCAAAGAACACTCTTCTTTTCTCAGTGGACCCATGCATGCCTTGTACAGAACATGTGCGTTCATTGCCACCAGGTCTAGCATGTTGTAGCACCCAGCAACTGGCCACCTGCATGTTCTTGTTCGCACTGAATAAGCTCACGCCTTCGGGTCCATGATGTCAACGCAGAACCGGGAAGAACAAGAATGAGACAATTATATGTGACATTTTGAAGAAATCATTTTATGACCTGAATAGTACCAATAAAAAATCATCATTGCACTAATGCAATGTTATTGGAAAACTAACAGTGTCAGATCATCAGATGTCATTTATTACTAAAACATGAAAAACGTTTCTGTTTTAACGATGTGTTTACATAGATTGTTGTAGAAACGGAACACACATGAAATGCATGTGTTACAAATAACGATATATTATTTCTCTATACAACTCTAGGTACATCACTCCAAGATAATCAAGGCTTGAGCTGGGAGAACTTTTTGCCCTTTCTGCGTTGGTGGAGGGATGGGATAGCAAGCTGCTTGCTGCTTGTGTTGATTGACACATTTACAAGACAAAAGACACTGACGTTGAGGTGCGAAGGGATTTAAGGTGGGCCAGAATTACAAGTTTTTATGTAGGATTTGGTAATTCTAGTGTTAATGTCCCTCTCACAGTGTCCATGGCTGTTGAAGTGGGCGGCTACAGGAACATTTGTGTTGCCATGCTTGATGTGGAACCTATGTAAATTCATTGTTTGGCGGAGATTAGAACCTTAGTCTAAGTACAGGAGGAACAGAACAATTGGCATTGTGGTGTGTCTTTTGAAGCAGATGATCTCTCTGCCAACAGTGAACAGCCCTGATGCTAAGAGAAGGTTATATCTGCAGAATAGTAGTATTGGACAATTTAACTAGGGAAATATATCAGGGTTCTTAAGGTAGGTCAAGTTTTAAACTGGGCAATGATGTAAATGTAAAAGCAGACAATGAAATAAAACATACTAACACAAATAGTAATGAATCCACTACTTAAAAGAAAAATATGTGAAACAGTTAACTAAAAAAATTACATGACGGCAATAACAAGAATCTGGGGAAATTCTGAAATGAAGGTTAGTAAAATATAAATGGGTGCACATTAATTTAATAAGAGAAGAACAATACTTTTGACACAGGACTCCTTCAGATTGAAGAAGTAACTTAATAGTTCTTATGAATTCTAACACATTGTTTGATTTTTTTGTGTGCTTGTCAAATACATTTTTTACATTCCCCTGTTATAGTATATCTAAAAGTTCTCACCCCAAGGAATGTTTCTGCTTACAGTATATGTTTGTTGTTAATAATTTAGTTTGGGGATGATATAAATATTTTTACTTTTGTTACTGGGTTGCTGGGATGCATAGCACTGTTGCTGGGGACTGCCTCCCAAGAGGCACTTTGTCACAATGTTCAGTTTTATTACCCAAAACATCACTCAGTACTGTGTCCGAGATTATGGATTAATACCTTGAACAATCTCAGTCTGGTGCTTGTAGTATTAAAAGCTTTCTGGTTATCGACTCACAGCATTTCATTTATCAGCTCAGTTTATGGTTTTAGTGCCTTGCCTGTACCGGCAACTGATTCCTTTGGTTAACATCCATCCATCTATTATCCAACCCGCTATATCCTAACTACAGGGTCACGGGGGTCTGCTGAAGCCAATCCCAGCCAACACAGGGCATAAGGCAGGAGATAAACCCCAGGCAGGGCACCAGCCCACCGCAGCTTTGGTTAACATCTTAAGGCAATTGTTGTTCAGATGCCTTCACTCACAGTTTTGCTCTCTGGTTTTAGATAACAGTATTTCAGAATTTTAAATATTGACTCTTGCTGCAATCTCTTGAATATACACATATTATATGGCCCATTTAATACCTTCTGTGTAGTTACTCACTAAGTCTATTTACGGTGTACAATTCAGAGAACTAGGCTGTAATAAAATAAAAAAAAAACATGAGGATCTGAACTATTCTGATGTCCAACTAAGCCACTTTGGATACTTGTGACTGGCTTAACAGCAGTGGAAATAAAGTAAAAGTTGCAAATAGAAACAAAGCATTGCTGGAGTTAAGGATCTGACAATGCAAAGTAGAAATGTTTTACTACTTTTTTAAAGGGTGGAGACACTATAGCAATAAGTGACTTTACTTACCCATTTGTGAAATGGGAAAATTCAGTAAATATTAGAATATAACAAAAGCAACCCATAGAGACATTTAATGGCTGGTAAAACTCATACTGTGACAATATAGCAAGAAAAAGGGATGCTTATCTTGACTTCATATTCAGTAATGATCAATACAGAATTCTTTCTAAAGAAAGCTTGCATATTGTAATCTTTCTAGTTAGCCAATAAAAGGTATCATGGCGGAGCCAATCCCAGTCACTTCTCACTATAAAGAAATTATAAGAATTGAGTAACTGATGATTATCACATAGCAAGTTTCAATGTTTTTGCAGTGGTACTTAGGCAAAGGAAACTATTTAAAGTTGAACAATTGCTAAAAATCTTCTATTAATCAATTTGGGTAAACACCAAGATATAGAAATGTTTGAAGAATTATAGTGTAAATTTAAAAGAATATGTAAGAAGAGGCAACACTGTAAGATTTATCATGGAAAAGTAACAATGATAAGGTCGATGAAGATTTAAAAGAAAAATTAGTGCTGTGAAAAGGCAGCTAGGCATAAATGTTGCTGATAATGCAAAATGTCAAATGTGTAAGGTTATATATAATTTTAGCAGTAAGAGAAAAGTGAAGTAGCAGTATTAAAAATAGCATGAGAGAAATATACTGATAAACAAATGGCAAATATTATACACTTGACTTTTTTTCTAGCAGCATGCCAGTAGCTACAGGGAATATTCATGATATTAAATGATCTGGAGATTATAAAAATGAATTTGCTTTAAAGATAAAAATGTGCCTTCAGAAATAGTAATAATTGTTATAACAGACCCTTCACATCTATTTTTCAGAAGTTGATAAAAATGGGAAAAATTCCTAAGGACTAAAACCTGGCAATCATTTCTCTATTATGTTAAGTGAGATTGTGTCAACTTTGTTAAGTATGATATACTGTAGTTCACTCTTATTAATAAGTCAATAGAAAAAAAAATGTAAAAGCAGTAACCAGTCACTACCAGTGTGTAATCATGAAAGCAGGACTAATTTAAAAACTGGAGACATTTTTCACTAATATTCTAACATTTATGGCTTTCAAAACTTTTTAAGAAACTGATTATTAAATTGTAGGTGTTAAGGATTCAGGATGTAATGTATAAATAGGCACAACATTGGAATAAATGCAAAAATGAAAATTTGATGTATGGTGTGAAGATCTTTTTCTAAATTGGATGATATCTGATGAAAATCAATCAAGAAGCTGCTTGTATTTTAATGTATTAATGGTTTAGATAAAGTTCTAGCAAGATGGTGAAATTCAAAGATTAGCAAATACTATAAAAATCATTAATTTATACAGATGACCTAGAAAATGCACATTTGGATGCCAAATGAACATTGATGTTGTTAAATAGTTTTATGCAGGGGAAGAAAAATGCTAAATATAGCCACAAAATAAGATATAATACAAGTTTTAAAGTACACAAGCTGGTTTACTGAATGAAAACATAATCTTTTTACATTTGATTTACACCATTCTGAAAATCCAAAAATAATCACATGCAACAATAAATAATAATTAAAAATACAATAATAAATACATCTATAATAAAACATTGTGTGTCCAGTCCCTCAGAGCAATCTGATTGGTCAGCTTTGCCAATGCGATTGATCAAGGATGTGATAACGTTAAGAAGGAGATATGGCATAGGAGACACCCTAAAGAGAGTCCCCTTTAAAGACAAGAAGTATAAAACCAGACAGGAGACAACAAAGGTGCCTCAAAAATAATGACAGAGTCTGAGAAGAAGGCTTTATAATAATGCATTTGAGAGGGGGAGCACTGGGGGAGAGACCTTTAGACACACACAAATACTAAGGAAAGGTGCTGAAGGTACATGGAGAGTTAATTATGGAGAGAGGAGTTGATTTTGATCTCAGTAAGTGAATGCCCATTTCATCATAGTATTTTTTTTTACTTTGGCTATATACAAAATTCACTAATAAATGGCACACAAAACCAAAAGAACTTTTAAATTTCAGTTTAATATTGATTTATGCACAGCAAAAAGAATCTGTAATTATGTAATAGATAGGACACACTTAATTATCAATAATAGTATTATGTTAATAACAGAATGATAGTGGTAATGATAAAAAGCATGTGTCCTTCTCCAACTCCACGTTCGATCTTGATTCTCCAAGTCCATCAAGAGTAGAGGTAGTTTTTAATATTCTATAAGTGGTTGCACAATGACCAGACACATCCACACAAGCAGGAATTACTGTAGCAGGGTGAAGCCCCTCAATGCCAGCTTTTCTGCTGAAAAACTCAAGTTGCTAAATTGCAGCATTGCAGACCACCCTTTAAAGCAAAGCTTGCAGTGTATGGCATGGTTGGCATGCAACTACGAATGTAGACAGGCAGGTCATCATGCAGAAAACCAGCGGAACAAAAACAACCAAAAGTATTAAAACATAAGGTAAAGACAAAATTCAAAACAGACAAAAAAGATCAAAATCTCAGAATCACTATACAAACTGATAAAATCAGGAAGTACTGTTGAATGGTTAAAGTGAAGGGGCTCGATTCAAGCTCCCTCTTTTATGTTCCTTGCAAATCATATCATGAGACTGCTGCCTGAGTAATGGGCATGGTACTGCTACCCTGGGTAAAGAACAAGTAGTAGGTAAAATAACACTTTACTGATGATAATAAGCTGAATGTCATTTTTATGTCTGAGCAGAACCTTCAGTAATATCTTTAATACATGTGCAATTGAACTGATTTCTAAGGAAGGTGCATATTGTGGTGCATTTATTTTGTTTTAAGGCATCAGGATTATCAGTCTTGTGTTGCTTCAACACATTCCTTTTGTATCCTGTTAATGAATCTGTTTGTAGTATTCAATTTCATGTTTTGCAACATTTCATTAATGCACCTTCTACTTTACATTATTTATTTAATGAGAATAAAACTGGAAAACTGCTGAAATGTTTGCTGTGCATTTTCTCTAATTTTTAAATATACAACACTTCCTTCTTTTAAACTAACACTGTTTGCTTCCTTATTAAAGCAGCTCATATTTGCAATCATCCACTCATTTCTTCATTATATTTTGGGAATGCAACTGATTTTTTCACCATTGTTTCTCTTGGCTATTTTCAACTCTTTGTAGATCTTTTTATTTGTTCCACTTTTGTAATTTATTCATTTTGTATTGTAACACTGCCTCTATTCATTTTTTTTCTCCTTTTTCAAAGCTACTTTCATCAGCATTAAGTTATAATCTGATCTGATATCCAGTGGTGGGTATCTTTAGGAACTGAGCCCGGTCCCCTGGAGCCCTGAGACAGCAGTCCGGAGCCCTGAGGCAGCAGTCTAAACCACTGAGAAAATATGCTATCCAAGCTAAAACAATTTTATTACAGATCTTTTTCATTATCATGATTCTTTATTTGCTAACCATCAAGAATGTTTCTGGTCTAAGCAATATTATCAGTTATGCAAAGTACAATGTTTTCCCTGACATTTATTATTTTAACACTTTTATTATGCAAACTATCATTTAGCTGTTATTATTACCGTTTGTCTAACTGACATGAGTGCCACAGTGAATGTTGTAGTAAAAAGACTTCTTTGTTACAATTGAATCTATTTTTAAGATGTTTAAGCATTTTTATTTGCTTTGTTTCTTTGTGTTTGTAAATAGTTGGCTATTAATGAACTGATGTCCCTTTTGCTCTGTGAGTGTTGATTTTCTCTGTTAAGCTGGTACACTAAGAGAAAGTATTCAGTTCCAACCTAAGAATGGCTACAATCAAACAAAGTGCCATGAATAATTCAGAAATTGTTCAGACCCCTTCACTTTTGGCACACTTTATTGTGTTATACATTTAATTTTATTTGGATACATTTGCCATTTTTGCTCATAAATCTACAGTCAGTAACTCATAATGACAAAGTGAAAACATGTTTTCAAAAATGTTCGCAAATTTATTAAAAACTGAAATCTCTTATTTACAGTATATATGTATTCAGAAACTCCAAATTGTGGTCAGGTGCATCTTGTGTGCTTGGATTAACCTTGACACGTGTTTAGAATTTGATTGGAGTCCATTTATGTCAAACTGATTGGATTGGACTTTGTTTAGAAAGGCAGATGCCTGTCTATAGAAGGTTGTACAATTCATATTTCCATGTCGGGACAAAAACCAAGCCATGAAGTTTATGGAATTCTTTGTAGACCTCTGGGATGAAATTGTTGTGAGGCATAGATGAAGGCAAGAGTATTAAACCAGTTCTAAAGATCTGAGTGTTCCCAGAAGCACACTGGTCTCAATAATTGTAAAATGGAAGAAGTCTGGAACCACCACCATCCGGCCAAACTTTGCAATGGGCAAGAAAGTCACTCTAACTGTTAAAAAAAAAAGCTGCTGAAAACGCATTATTTTAACATGGCTTTCTCATAGCTTCATTTTAGCTTAATCCTGATCCTCTGTATATGCATGCAATTATCATTATCATTCATGGTGGCTCTGAAATCCATACTAACCCCTACTTTCTCTGCTGCTCTTTTTCCGGTTTTCTGTGGTTGCGATCTGCGCCACCACCACCTAATCAAAGCACCATGATGTCCCTACATTGATGGATTAAAGGCCAAAAGTCCACATGACCATCATCATCAAGTTCTTCCACGTGAACCCTAAATACAATAATAATCCATCCATCATCCAACCCGCTATATCCCAACTACGGGGTCACGGGGGTCTGCTGGAGCCAATCCCAGCCAACACAGGGCGCAAGACAGGAAACAAACCCTGGGCAGGGCGCCAGCCCACCGCAGGGCACATACACCCACACGGGACAATTTAGAATTGGCAATGCACCTAACCTGAATGTCTTTGGACGGAAACCCATGCAGACACAGGGAGAACGTGCAAACTCCACGCAGGGAGGACCCGGGAAGCGAACCCGGGTCTCCGAACTGCAAGGCGGCAGTGCTACCCACTGCGCCACCGTGCCTCTACAATCATAATAATAATACATTTTATTTATTTATAGGCGCCTTTCCAAACACTCAAGGACACCGAACAATAGATAAAACACAGATTATAAACAAAAGTTAAAACCAGAGTAATTGTAATCAAAGAGAAAAAAACAGTCTTAAACAAATGAGTTTTAAGTTTAGATTTGAAAAGTGAAAATCTATACTAATAAACGGCAAAGCCCTCACTCGCTCACTCACTGACTGACTGACTGACTGACTGACTCATCACTAATTCTCCAACTTCCCGTGTTGGTAGAAGGCTGAAATTTGGCAGGCTCATTCCTTACAGCTTCCTTACAAAAGTTGGGCAGGTTTCATTTCGAAATTCTACGCGTAATGGTCATAACTGGAAGTTGTTTTTCTCCATTTACTGTAATGGAGTTCAGCTGGAGGGGCGGAGTTTCGTATGACATCATCACGCCTCTCACGTAATCACGCATTACGTAGAAAGCCAGGAAGAGCTACAAAATGCGCTTTAGAAAACATGCATTATATAATTAAGAAGGCAGCGAAACAATTAGAAGCGAGCAACTGACATATAAAACCATATTCAGCGGCTCACGTGAACTGACGCAGTGCGCAGACAAAAAGTAACAGTTCCAAAGAGTGCTGAACAAAAACCGAATTACACTACTACGCTCAAATAGATAAACCACACGCAGTGGCGC
>JANRMT010062791.1:252547942-252634972 GCA_026402145.1 Polypterus bichir lapradei
ACTTACCCTTGAGGAAACAGGTGAAGGGCAAGTAGAGGGAAATATCATGATAATACATTTTGGCGCTGCGAGCAGGGTTAACGGAGTAATCATGTGTTGCATTTTTGTGTGTTTGGTTTCATTTTTCAAAGACAGGGATGAATCGTCCACAGGCGGCAAATATGCTGTAATCGCATGCTGGCATACAGCCGGCACATGTCAGCGTGCATCAACAGCATTTGTAAAGTTTTTTAGGTGTACGGTAGAGTCAGCTATTACAGCTGTGTTTTCTCCGCTAAAACCGGAGGCAGCAGCAGCCGCAACGTTAATAGCAACGGCTGTAGAGAGTGAAGAATCGCAGGCCGTTGTGCTTTCCTCGAGGAGGGCGGAGTCAGGCGCAGCAGTTGCGCTACTCAAAGACGCAGAGAAGCCGTCTCTGCATAAAGTGGAGGCAAAGGCGGCTAAAATAGAAAACATACACTTGTCTGCTGGTCAGACAGGTTGTGTATGGTTAATTATTATAAAGCAGTTAGATGAGGAGGCAAGACAGATGAGAAATAGATGGCCAAAAAGTCGCGAACAGCTAGCAGTATACATAGCAATGTACAAAGAGAATGCCATACAGATTAAGCAACGATCGCTCAGTGTTAAAGTGTGTGCTTTGATTTCGGGGTCTTTTGACCCCGAGAAATGTAGTTAGTCGCAGATTGCTGCACTCTCATATCTGCTTGCTGATAAGAGAGCCGCTTTTGTTGCAAGGCAAGGACACGCAGCTGTTACGCTGCACACCGGAGAGCAGTTTATAGCAAAGCAGATTGCTGATGGGACAGGAGGCAATCACTCAAGTATGCTGGTAGTTATGCAGGAAAAAGCAACAGAGCGGTTTGGAGCAACAGAGATCGGCCGGGGAGGAGCAGTTTTCAGGTCTCAGCGAGGGGTGGAAAGAAAACCCTGGAGGCTAGCATTTTAAAGATGGTCCCCTGCAACTGAAATAAGCGGAGTGATAGTGTAGACCTGCACAAACTGACCGTTGTTTTAAGGAAAAAGCACATTTTTAACTTTGATTTACATTTAACACTGAAGTAGCATTGATCCTGATAACTTTAAATGTGAACAGCTGTTACAGGCTATAGAGCAGTGAAACATCCAGCAACAGCAGTAGAAATGAAGCTGGTTATTGGGAGCACTCCTTTCAAAGCCCATGTTGATTAGTGCTGCAGAGGAAAACAAAATTTACTGGTGTTACAAGCAGCACATTCATATTGGGGGAATAAGAAAATGGAAGGCAGTGGCTTAACATCCAGTTTCTAGCACTCAGCATGTAGGGAAAATGTAGCTAGTGTGCTGAGTTGAAAGCTGTTGCTTTGGTATTAAGGAGGACATACTGAAAGGCCTGTTGTGATTCACACTAACAGCTGGGTAGTTTTTAGGGGCTTTGTTACATGAGCACCAAAGCAGGAAGAAAGATAGGTGTCACATATTTGTTAAGTCTGTCTGGTAGGTAAAGAGCTCTATGAGTTATTGGGGAGCAGGGACAGAAGGCAGACATTTTAATAAAATATGTGAGCACTCTCTCTCTCTCTCAATTAGAATTTCATTCACTCTGGTTGTGGACAAAGTATGGCAAGTTGCAGCACTATTAATTATTACACCTGATAACAAAGTCTGGATTAATAGTCTAGGAAGAACAACATCCAGAAAATGAGAAACAGTGGCTGCTAGAAAAAAGGACAAAAGACTTGATTTGACTGAAAGCCAGAAAATACTTTCTTGCACCCATTTGTACAGACTTTATTCTAACCGGAATGAACGGATTAAATTTGTGTGCGGCAAAGTTTTTATACTAGGACCTGAAGCAAGCATCAGAATCCTGCTGAAAGAGGCCGTGGGACTGCATCATCATCACCACCATTGTCAAGCACTGGACTGAGGACAAGACAGCTGGACACTGAGAGACAAAAGCTAAGTGTTCTTCTCCATAAGCACATAACATGGGATGTACTGCATGCAGAGGGAAGCTGGTTTCTAAGGGCAAGACAGGACAGTTTTAGGACACATTTGTAGGGATTTCATAGGGCCCAAAGGGAGAACAATGATAAGACAATCAAAAAGACTATGAGGGAATCACTTTGTCCAAAAGGCCTAGAGAGATAGGTTATGCCTTATTTAGCATTTGTTTTAATTTTTGTAGCCTGTATATTGATGTGTATAGCCCACTATGCTGAACTAGGTGACTTACATCGATGTTGATTCTGGGGTGGGTTAAATGTCAATATAGTGTCTTGTGTTTTAATGGTAACTTTGAAACAGGCAATTTTCCTCCACCTTTTTGAGGCCCATTAGTTGGGGGTCATAGATATATTCTGTGCTTTGTGGGTGATGGAAGGTGTAAAGGGGCATGAGTGGAAGACCAGTGGTGGAAAAGCAGTAAAGAGGCTTGTAATGTGCTAAGTGAGTACAAAGAGGGGGATAAATGGAGTGCTGGATGCCCTAAGGACTATAATCTTAGTCACTTAGAGGCAAGAAGCTGCACTGCAGGGAGCTGCACAACAGTATCTGTGACTGTGGAAGTGATGCTCCAATATCTGGTGGTCCTCCAAAGAGTTGTGCTCAGGGTGCACTTTAACATTTGCTACATTTGAAGGGGTGGCAATGGCATTGAGTTCTGTGATTCCACCAGGCTAGTCCCACTCTAGCTACAGCTGAGCTAACCTCCACACCACAAACCACCTGACACCTGGTGTGCCTTTTATGGCTACCATAATTAGGAACTGGGGGAAGTGCATGTCTCAGAGGGAACCATAAAACCAGGAATATAACATAAGGAATTGGACATTAAAGCTAAATTAATTGGATATATTTCAGCTTTGAATTCTAAACTAGAATGTTAGATTTGCAGTTTTGTTAATGTAATTATTTAGTGAGTAAATTGGTCCAATAATGTGTGCTACAAAAAAAAAAAAACAATGAAGTAAAGAAAGCTTGAACAAAATAGAACAACTAAATTTAGAGAAGTATTTGGGCCTTTTGACAAACTGGTATCTTACATTGTATAAGACAGAGTTCAGAACTGTAGAGTTTATCATATAGAATTCATATGACACTATGGAAATGTAATATAATGTACAATGCAGTAGGTCATAGTTATGGGAAAGTGATCACATTAGAAAAGGACACTAAGAATTGAAGGAGGCATTTCATATGAACACTAAGTAGTGGTATAAGCCAAAATTATTTTTAGTGCTCAAGGAGGGAATAGGAGAGGGTGTCCGCTTGTTGGTGCAGCTTCCAGTGGTGATCTGTTGGATGGAAAGACACTTGATGCCCCATACAGGATGTCCCAATTTATTCTGGCCAGAATTGGTGGCAGTCGGATCTCTCTACTGATTGAATAAATTGAGCAGGGGAAATTACTTTGGTTTATTTGATAGTTGAGTTGAAGGCCTCGTTTGAGGAAACGTGTTCCTTCCTAGGACCAGGTATTTAGTTATCAGATGCAAAGACATTATAAAAACATTTCTGTTGTTTGTATAAAATTGTAGTTTAGATAGATGGACTCGTGTTTAGGGGTCCAGGGGTGGAGTAAATAGTTAAAATTGTTTAGGTGAAACACAGTAATGTGGCAGACACTAATTTGGAATTGACACACCACTTGAACTTAGAATAGGGGTTTAAGATTTAGGCAATCCAGCTTCCATCTTGCATACAGCATCTTTGGCATTTGAAGAAATAAAGACAAGAGCTGCAGAAATAACAGAACACAGGAATTACTAGAGTCAACTAGCCAAGGATTCAGAATGCTCATGGAATCATTATTGAAATGACAATGGCAAATTTTGCAGTATATCTGATGGGATCCTAGCATAAGAACTGCATCTGCTGATTAAATTTTTCTTTTCTGCTAATTGTAGGAGCTGTGAAGTACTTCAAATGTCCTTGGTGAGCCAAATCTGCTTGAGGGACTGAGTACTTGGGCAGTAGGAGGCGACTGGAAGGGCATGGGAACATACTACCAACCCGGACAGCCAAGGGTTTGATGGACTCACAGTTCATCTTTAGTTTGTCTCACCAAAATAGGGGTGGAGTGTTATGGTGTATAAAATCTGTACATTTTGGTTTCCATTATATTTTGTTCAAGACAAGACAACAGATGAACTAAGACAAATTAAAGCAGGTTTTCTTCCCTTACACCTTACTTTTGTTCATAGCTTAGTGCTAATTTGCTTTATAGCCTGGGAAAGGATGCTGAACTGATACCTCAGGCTATTGATTACTTTATGGATGGACATCTGGAACAATAGTTTGGTTTACAGCCCAGGACAGGAAGAACTACTGATACCTCAAAGTACATCAAAGGTTTTGTTGTGTGGGAAAACGGACAGTGAATGAATTCATCAATCATTTTGACAGCCAGCCAATCAGGTGCATGTGTTGTGAAACCAAGGCATGACATTTCATAATAAATATGCCTTGGTTTGAAAAGCAAGATAGAGAGACCAGTGGAGAAGAAGAAGAGAGAAGCAAAGAAGAAGAGGAATGGACGAAGACGGCCCTGGTCGTCAGTAAGACATCATGAACATCGATTGCTAAATCAAACGCCTCCCTGGGACATTCATCCTTGTCATCTGTAACTTTTTCGTAAGCTTTTTCTAAAGACTATATATATTCAGACTTTCCTATCAGTATCTATTTTCTAGTATTCTTTGTTCTTGTGGTATTATTATTATTCTTGTAATAAATACCATGCTGCTTTTAACTTTCAATGCTTTGTCTTAATGTCTAGAGTGATTGAAGTAATAAGTTAGATTTCTTTGAGCACCTGGTGACAGCCGGATTTTTGCCATTATTTCTGTGCTGCGAGGTTTATAAGGCTGAGAGTGAGAGCGCTATACTCAATAGAAGGGACAAATACGAGAAAGAAGGTATTCTTGGCTGATGAATGGCCTATAGTCAAGAGTGCTGAGTCTTTGTATGTTTAAATGTATTCTTGTAGACCAAAAGTAATATTTAGGTCTGAGATATCACTAAAACATCGTATTGTTGTTCGTGCCGAAAATAAGTAAGTCTCTTGAAGTGCTGAATGACAGGCTGTTATTCCTATAGCACTTGTGTGGTTTAAAGTGCTAAGGGTTAATCAGTGTGTGTGTGTCATTCATGGAGCACTGTTGTGGTTAGGGTCTGTGTGTGTGTTTTATCTATTTGTGTGTGTGTTCATCTTAAAGTGCAACAGTAGACCAACCCGATAACGAACTTGACAAGAACACTTACCCTTGAGGAAACAGGTGAAGGGCAAGTAGAGGGAAATATCACGATAATACAGCTATATATATATATATAGATATAGAGATATATAGATATAGATATAGATATATATATATATATATAGATATGGGAACAACACTCATATCAATGACAAAACAATTACATTAACAATCATGTTACGTTATTTTTTAAATTTTTCCTTTTCTTTTTCATACCTTCTTCAACACACTACTTCTCCGCTGCGAAGCGCGGGTATTCTGCTAGTGATTCAATATTTCTAAGCTCAGGTGGTAGTGAGTTCCAGAGCTGGGGAGCAGAGCAACTGAATGCTCTGCTCCCCATAGTGGTAAGACGGACGAAGGGGATAGTCAAGTGGATGGAGGAAGAGGATCTAAGGGTACGGGAGGGAATGGCAACATGGAGGAGGTCGGACAGATATGGGGGGGAAAGGTTGTGGATAGCCTTAAAAGTTAGTATGAGAAATTTGAATTGAATTCAGAACTGAACTGGAAGTCAATGAAGCTGCTGCAAAATGGGAGTGATATGGTGAATAGAGGGGGTTCTAGTAATGATGTGGGCAGCTGAATTCTGGACCAGTTGAAGCTTATAAAGAGATTTACGAGAAAGACCAAAGAAAAGGGAATTGCAATAATCGAGACGAGAAGTGAAAAGGCTATAAACAAGGATAGCAGTGGTGTGGGGAGTGAGGGCGGGGAGAATACGATTAATGTTACACAAATGGAGATATGCAGACCGGGAGATGTTATTGATGTGGGGCTGAAAGGATAAAGTACTATCAAGGATGACACCCAGACTCTTAACCTGTGGGGACAGAGGAATTATCAATAACAAATGAAAAATTATCAGTTTTGGATAATGTTGATTTTGTACCAATGAGGAGAACCTCAGTTTTGTCACTATTTAATTCAGGAAAATTTGAAGAAAACCAGGATTTGATTTCTGTTATGCAGTCAGTAAGTGAGGAGGGTGGAAAGGAAGCAGTAGGTTTGCTAGGGAGATATGGTGATGACACCCAGCTCTAACAGTGGAAGCTAATGTTATATTTACAAAAGATATTACCAAGGGGAAGGAGGTAAATAATGAAAAGGAGGGGCCCCAGGACAGAGCCCTGGGGCACACCTGAAGTAACAGCAGTGGGTTGGGATGTGAAAGTTTTAAACTGAACAAACTGAGTGCGGCCTGAGAGGTAGGATCTGAACCAATCTAGTGGAGTGTGGGTAATGCCAACTGAAGATAATCTATTGAGAAGAGTAGTGTGACAAATAGTGTCAAAGGTGGCACTCAGATCAAGGAGGATGAGAATACAGTGATCCTTCCTCAATCGCGGGGGTTGCGTTCCAGAACCCCACGCAAAAGGTGAAAATCCGCAAAGTAAAAAACATATGTTTATATGGTTATTTTTATATATTTACAGTATTTATAAATAAAATTAATATCACATATGTTACAGCCATTACGATAGACAGGCCACCAGCAATAAATACATACAATGAAAGAAAAGTTGTATAACGTGTTTACAGTTACACTAAACGTACGTACATTAAATGTACATAAAATTAATAATGAGTACTCACCAACAATGACACGACGACTTGTCCGATAACGATGACATAAATGTTACTCCACAACAAAGGAGAGTGTTACAGCTCTTCTAAAGGAGCCTCTTTAGGCGACTGTGTAGCACCGCGGCATAGCTGTTCCCTTCTTTCAACATATCCAAAACTTTTACCTTTTCGGCAATCATTAGCATCTTCCGTTGGTGCTTGGGCACGGCCCTGGAAGCAGTAGCAAGAGCAGATAGTTTTGGAGACATAACGAAGGGCTTGATTACGCACAAAGATAAACACAAAAGAGCACAAAAGTTAACTCTTTACACAGCAAAACACGTTGATGCTGAATGACTGAGACAAGATGCAGGCTAACGCAAATCGTAATTAAATGCTGCTCTCTGTCGCTGAGCCAATCAGCACCCAGGAACTTAACCGTGTGCTCTGATTGGGTAGCTTCTCAGCCATCCACCAATAGCATCCCTTGTATGAAATCAACTGGGCAAACCAACTGAGTAAGCATGTACCAGAAATAAAAAGACCCAAAGAATGAAGTTGAATAGCTACTATTTTTTCAAGAATTTTGGAAATGAAGGGTAGATTAGAAATAGGATGAAAAATACTGAAATTAGTAGGATCGGCACCAGGTTTTTTCAGTATTCGGGTTATTGCAGCAGTTTTAAAAGATGAAGGAACAGTACCAGTAGTGAGAGAAGAGCGGATTATAGCAGAAATAAGAGGAATCAGAGAGGGGAGGCAGGCTTTGACTAGAACTAGAGGGAGGGGGTCCAGTTGACAGGTGGATGGCTTAGACTTACAAACAAGATCTGAGATTTCTGAGAAAGCAGGAAGCTGAAAAGAGGAAAATGAGTGAGTTGGTGGGTTAAATTCAAATGAAGTACTGGAGGAATCCATACAAAGAGACTGATGAATCTTCTGGATTTTTTCATTAAAAAAGGACATAAGGGAATTGCAAAATTCAGTTGAGTAAAGGTAAGAAGGTAAAGAATCCTGGGGTTGTGTGATATTGTTAAGTAGTGAAAACAATGACTTGGTGTTTCCTTAATTGGAAGAAATAATGAGAGTATAATAGTTAGATTTAGTTTGGGCAATACAGTCCTTGTAATAAAGTATATGGTTTTTGTACATCTCTTTGTGAACAAAGAGTCCAGTTTTTTTATATAACCGTTCAAGTTCCTGGCCTTTGGCTTTCAAAAGCCGAAGTTCAGGTGTGAACCAGGGAACAGAAAAGAAAAAAGAAACAGATCTAGTTTTTAATGGAGCAACAGAGTTAAGAATACCATGAAGTGCAGTGTTATAGTGTGGGACCAGTTCTTCAGCAGTAGATAAATTATGAATGTCCATAAGGGAATCAATAATAGAGGAAAGAGACTCTAAGTTAATATTCTTAACATTACGGAAAGACGTGAGACGGGAAAACTTAGTGTTGAAAAGAGCAAGTTTAACACAGAATGAAATAAGAAAGTGATCAGTTATAGGGAGTTCATCCACAGTACAATCAAGCGGGGTAACTCCAGAACAGCAAATCAAGTCCAAGATATGTCCTTTGGAATGAGTGGGAACATCAGTGTGCTGCTGGAATCAAAAACTCTTAAGGCAGGATGTAAAGTCTCTAGTAATAGGGACATTGATATTATCCATATGTGTATTGAAATCCCCCAGAAGTATTATGTTTAATGAAACAGTAGATAAGTGTGTAAGGAAAACAGCTAAATCGTTCAGAAAGTCATTATTTGGTTTAGGGGGATTGAGGTCATTTATGTTAGGTAGAATGCCTAGTGGGGGCTGGGTGGTCTTGTGGCCTTGGAACCCCTGCAGATTTTATTTTTTTCTCCAGTCATCTGTAGTTTTTTTTTTGTTTGTTTTTTCTGTCCTCCCTGGCCATTGAACCTTACTTTTATTCTATGTTAATTAGTATTGCCTAATTTTATTTTCTTATATACAGTCGTGTGAAAAACTATTTGCCCCCTTCCTGATTTCTTATTCTTTTGCATGTTTGTCACACAAAATGTTTCTGATCATCAAACACATGTAACCATTAGTCAAATATAACACAAGTAAACACAAAATGCAGTTTTTAAATGATGGTTTTTATTATTTAGGGAGAAAAAAATCCAAACCTACATGGCCCTGTGTGAAAAAGTAATTGCCCCCTGAACCTAATAACTGGTTGGGCCACCCTTAGTAGCAATAACTGCAATCAAGCGTTTGCGATAACTTGCAATGAGTCTTTTACAGCGCTCTGGAGGAATTTTGGCCCACTCATCTTTGCAGAATTGTTGTAATTCAGCTTTATTTGAGGGTTTTCTAGCATGAACCACCTTTTTAAGGTCATGCCATAGCATCTCAATTGGATTCAGGTCAGGACTTTGACTAGGCCACTCCAAAGTCTTCATTTTGTTTTTCTTCAGCCATTCAGAGGTGGATTTGCTGGTGTGTTTTGGGTCATTGTCCTGTTGCAGCACCCAAGATTGCTTCAGCTTGAGTTGACGAACAGATGGCCGGACATTCTCCTTCAGGATTTTTTGGTAGACAGTAGAATTCATGGTTCCATCTATCACAGCAAGCCTTCCAGGTCCTGAAGCAGCAAATCAACCCCAGACCATCACACTACCACCACCATATTTTACTGTTGGTATGATGTTCTTTTTCTGAAATGATGTGTTCCTTTTATGACAGATGTAACGGGACATTTGCCTTCCAAAAAGTTCAACTTTTGTCTCATCAGTCCACAAGGTATTTTCCCAAAAGTCTTGGCAATCATTGAGATATTTCTTAGCAAAATTGAGACGAGCCCTAATGTTCTTTTTGCTTAACAGTGGTTTGCGTCTTGGAAATCTGCCATGCAGGCCGTTTTTGCCCAGTCTCTTTCTTATGGTGGAGTCGTGAACACTGACCTTAATTGAGGCAAGTGAGGCCTGCAGTTCTTTAGACGTTGTCCTGGGGTCTTTTGTGACCTCTCGGATGAGTCGTCTCTGCGCTCTTGGGGTAATTTTGGTCGGCCGGCCACTCCTGGGAAGGTTCACCACTGTTCCATGTTTTTGCCATTTGTGGATAATGGCTCTCACTGTGGTTCGCTGGAGTCCCAAAGCTTTAGAAATGGCTTTATAACCTTTACCAGACTGATAGATCTCAATTACTTCTGTTCTCATTTGTTCCTGAATTTCTTTGGATCTTGGCATGATGTCTAGCTTTTGAGGTGCTTTTGGTCTACTTCTCTGTGTCAGGCAGCTCCTATTTAAGTGATTTCTTGATTGAAACAGGTGTGGCAGTAATCAGGCCTGGGGGTGGCTACGGAAATTGAACTCAGGTGTGATACACCATAGTTAGGTCATTTTTTAACAAGGGGGCAATTACTTTTTCACACAGGGCCATGTAGGTTTGGATTTTTTTTCTCCCTAAATAATAAAAACCATCATTTAAAAACTGCATTTTGTGTTTACTTGTGTTATATTTGACTAATGGTTACATGTGTTTGATGATCAGAAACATTTTGTGTGACAAACATGCAAAAGAATAAGAAATCAGGAAGGGGGCAAATAGTTTTTCACACCACTGTATGTTGTCTTTTTTCTCTTTCTTCATCCTGTAAAGCACTTTGAGCCACATCATTTGTATGAAAATGTGCAATGTAAATAAATGTTGTTGTTGCAGAAGTCCTCTGTTGACATTAGATAATTTATCAGAACTGTGACCATCTCAGCTGCTCTCTATCAGGTGTTTGTGGTTAACTCTCACTTGCAGTTCGTCAAACAGCATTTAAAGGACTTCAAGAGCATGAGGAAAAAGATTCTATGGTCTGATTAAATAAAAATGAAATTCTTCAGGCAAAAATCCAAGCACTACATCTGGTGAAATCCAGGCACTGCTCATCACCTGCCTAAGACCGTCTCTATGGTATGTCCCTAAGACCGTCCCATGGGAGTGGCAGCACCATACTATTGGAGTGCTTCTCAGTGGCAAGGAATATGAGTCTGTCAGAATTGAGGGAATGATGAATGCAGCCAAATACAGAGAGACCTTGGAAGTAAACCTGCTCCAGAGTATACGTGACCTCTGGCTGGGATGACAGTTTACCTTTCAGTGACCTAAAGCATATCACCAAAACAATGCTGGAGTGGCTTTGGGACAAGTCTCTGACTACCCTTGAGTGGCTCAGCCAAAGGCCAGACTATCTCATCAAATTTCAAGGAGCTTGAGAGCATCTGCCAGAAAGAATGGGACAAACGTCCCAAATCTAGGTGTGTAAAGCCTGTAGAGGCATACCTAAAAAGACTTAAATCTGTAATAGCTGCCAAAAGGGTTTCTGCAAAAGTACTGAATTACTACAATTTCCGTTGTCACCTCGAGATATGTAAGAAAGGGTTAGTGCATATGTTACTAATAAATGATAATGTGTTTTTAGGCATGTACAGCCCATATAAGGTCAGACGTTTGGCATCCCTAAACTGGATAATCAGATTAGAAAACAGTTTAATGTTTGCATAGGCTCTGTAATTGTATTATGTTTTAGATGTAGACCAAGTATAAAGAAGAAGACTGCAAGACCAGGTTTAATTTTACAAGTTTTGTCTCTTGTATCAGTAATGATAAACCTTTTACCACAATGAATCTTTTATAATATCAGATTTTGTTTCAAAATAAACTTAAAAAATATTTATCATAGGCATTTTTATTCAAAATTTCATTAAAACAAGAAGTAATAATCATAATAGAAAGTAAAATGTCCCCTTTATTTGTTTTTATTTTCTTTTAGAACATCTATATTTCAACTATCTAGAAAGATTCTTTTAACTCTATACTTAAGCTTTCTCTTTTACTAAAATATATTTTTTTAGTTCCTTAAAAAGGCCAAATGCCCATGCTGCAAACATTTCTTGGCTGATGGAGGCCATATATTGCTGTAAACGATATTACCAAAATAGTCAAGTTTGAATCTAGCTACAGGTTAATCGCCACAGGCCTAAAGCAATAGCTTCTCTGTTGAAAACTGATTGCCATTTTTGATTGCATTCGCACAGATGAAAGAAAAAAATATATACTCCCCTTGGCTGGGAAAAAGGTATATTATCATTTTCTAATGTATTTGACACTTGGGGGTTTCAGAACATAAAGACCCATTTTATATATCTTCTCTGTTTTTTTTTTGTCTCCCACTTCTCTCTGTAATGTATGCCTATAAGGCCTCATGGGACTTTCAGCTCATTTATCATGTGCTTGGTCAGGTACTTGACAATGTGAGCCATACTAAAGTTGTTACTTTACAATCCTAGATCCAGGTGGCAGCTGGAAACTTGACATGGAGAAAGAGCCCACTATACAAGTGCCGGTCATAAAATTAGAATATCATGACAAAGTTGATTTATTTCAGTAATTCCATTCAAAATGTGAAACTTGTATATTAGATTCATTCATTACACACAGACTGATGTATTTCAAATGTTTATTTCTTTTAATTTTGATGATTATAACTGACAACTAATGAAAGTCCCAAATTCAGTATCTCTTAAGTAATGGACCATTTATTTACATGCCTTTAAATTATGACCTTTTAGACTTTTATAATTCCGCAGAGAAACACAGAATTATTCATGGCAATATTGTGGATTATTGGTGAAAGGTACCTTAACCTGACTGACTGGTGAAAGCATATCTGAAAAGCAAAGGAAAACTGTAAAACTCTGGCTGTTGTGTATGAATGTGAATTGCACGGCTACCTTGAATCCTTTGAAACATTTAAAATATATCCAAGACTTACTCCTAAGTCTTCAAAATTCTGACAATGGGTTCTTTTTAGGCTTGTGTCTTTTAGTATGAAGGTGGTGCTTCATTAGATGTCATCAGGTGGTGTGTTCTCTGCATTGTCAGAAAGAGTCTCCATTACAGTGTCCTACACTATTCCCAATAACTAATAATTAGGTCTGTAACACTGTCATATACGACGTAAGACACAACAATAACCAGATTGGTAAAAAAAAATATTTATTGATGAATTACAGCATTCTAAACATTGTCACCTTCTATATACTCCCCCTCCTGATCTCTACACTGCTCCATACATATCTTCAATTGACTGAAACAGTGCTGGAAGTCTTCTTGCTTGAGGCGCTTCAACAGGCTTGCCATTTTTGTCTGCACTTCATCCTTTGAAGAAAAATGTGTTCCCTTCAGGTCACTTTTGATTTTCGGGAACAATTAAAAATCACAGGGAACTAAATTGGGTGACTATAGAGGATGATCAAGGACAAGAATGTTTTTGTCAGTCAAAAAACATTTTATGGAAAAAGACAAAATTCGTGAGAAATTTGATGTTGATTCGCTGTTCAATTTTTTCACCTGACATTATCGCGGCAACTCGTTTAATGATTGTTGTGCAAATACTGACTGGGCAATTCACAGGATATACCTAGCCGGTTGGAGGTTTGAGAAGGCATGTAGGAGGAGATATAGTTCTATGATTCACGTTTGGCCGACCTCCAGGATCAGCTGCGTTGTTCTTTTATGAGAGTGGACATTTTTTGTGTTTCTGTTCTCTTTCTCTAATGTAGCACCTTCAACCTCATCTGAGTTCACCTCTGTTATAGCATGTCTTTATTTGAAAACAGCAGCATCAGATCAGGGCGTGCGTGAACGCGACTGAGAGAATAAAACTGAATAAAAAAATATGCTAACCTTTACAAGTACCATACATTTACACCGTTTGTTACAGACTCAAATCAAATGTATGTTTTATTGCATAATAGTCACAATAAGAGCAGCTCACTACTCAAAAATGTTTACTTTGGGACACGGGAAAGCTCAAACCCACGAACTCTTGATTATGAGTCAGCGGTTCTTACCGCTGTACTACCCAAGCAGTTGTGACAACAAGCCACACTAACCCAATTTCTTTTTCTTCAGTTATAGTCATGAATAAAAGCGCACTTGTTCTGTTACATTTATACCTTTTGTGAAAGTGCTTATTTGATATTTGGACTTCAGTCTTCACACATTATACACTTCATGTCAAAATTTTGTTGTTAGTACTAAAACATGAAAAAAGTTTGTCTTTTAGGTATATGTTCAACATTTCTTCCATTTCCTGTCATCCTACACTTACATAGATCTTTGTAGACACGGAACACACACGAAATGTATGCGTTCCCAATGATGATATATTTTTTAGCCTATACAGCTCTAGGTACCTGATTCCCTGATAAACAAGGCTTGAGCTGGGAGAGGTTTTTTCCGTTTCTGCGCTGGTGGGAGGATGTGATAGCAGGGTGCTTGCTGCTTGGGCTGATCGATACATTTGCAAGACAAAAGACGCTGACAGAGAGGTGCAAATGGATTTAAGGTGGGCTGGGTTTACGGGTTTTTTCGTAAGCGTTGGTAATTCTAGTGTTAAAAGAAAAACAAATCCCTCATCAAGAAATAAATATTTTTAACAAAAACACATATGGAATAATATAATGTGTTAATCCCCAAAAAGGAAACTGTCTTTTCGAATGACCTTTTGAGGTCAGAGTACAGGGTCTGTAATTGTACAGCACCCCTGGAGGAATTTTCAGGTTAAGGGTCTTGATCAAGGGCCAAATGGAATATGATGAATTCTGGCAGTAACTGGATTTGAACGAGTAACCTTCTACACACCAGCACAGATCCTTAGTCTCAGCGCCAATGGGTTCCCTATGTTAGATTTAATATGTAATACTGCAGTTAAAATAATCACATGAAACTTTGTTTTTAAAAATTGCACAGTAATATGCTGTGCTATTTACTTTACACTATGGATAGCACGAAGGGTACATAAATAATAGCCTCAGAGGAATTGATAACTACTGAACCTTCAACGTTGACATTTATAACACACCATTAATCTCAGCTGTTGTGTGAATCTTACAGAGATCTACAAGTAACGGTTAACTGCCTTCATCCTTGAGTGAAAGTTGTGAACCAGAAAAAAAATGGATAATGTCTTCTTATCAAATATGAAACTACATATATTGGTTGGGCAGTGAGAGATGTAGCATGCTTCCCTTGTGGTACTCTATAAGGTGTTATCTTTTGTTTTTACATATAGTTAACCACATATTAATGCCCAAACACATTGTTTATTATTTGCAAAAGCAATTAAACTCAATTTTCTTTTGGAAATTAAAATTTTTCATATGAAGGATAATATAAAATAAAACAACAATATACTATTGTGCAAACATTTAAAGTTTACTTTGAAGTTTGGCATATGCATCATTTTGTATATATTACATGTTGTTTTATATGATGGTTATAACAAGTGAAATAAAATTAGTTCAAAGGTTAATGAAATACAAGTTCAGTGACTTTTAATCAGGTATAGCTTTCTGGGCAGTGTATATGCTCAGAAAGAAGCAGATTTTTATGGTAAAATAGATTTTAGGACATACAGCAGTAGTAGTAGTAGTAGTATCGCCATTTAAACAGAGTGAAATTGTAAACAAAAACTAACACAAAGACAAAAACTATTAGTAAAAAAAATTCATACACAAAATTACTAAAACCAAGATGAAAAACTAAAACTATATGAAACTATTAAAGTAACTGGAAAGACATACTGAAATATATTCAGTTTCCATCATAACCAAGCTTATAGCTTAGCCTGCACTGTAACAGCTTGGAAATTAATGATAATATCTGAATAAATATTTCTTCTTTGTCCAAAGAAATATTCTGGCCAGTAAAGTCTTCCTTAACCTTTTTATCGTTATCCCTGAGTTTACTTGCATCCAGTGAAGAGCAGCTAGTAATGGAGAGTGACTGTTTAAACAGCATTTACAGGCAGCAGAAGAGTTGTTAGGACATAAAGAAGGAGAAGAAGTCAACTAATTGTGTGATAATTGTGTCAGTTCTTATAAAATGAACTGTGATGGTATAAGAGACACTAGTTTTATTGATAGTGAAGAATATAAAAGAGATAATGTTGCTCAACTGGTAAATTATGAGGCCATTTCTGAACCTGAATTTTGAAACCTACTGTTCACTGGATTTCCTTGGTGCAAGATAGATACAGCTGACCCCTTACAAAATTTGTCTGTTCATAAGTGTTGGCATTTTTAATGTACATTTGTGCACAGTCTGTTACGATGAGCTGCTGGCTTTCTTTGTGCTTCTTGTATATTAATGTGAATTTCAAAAGCCTGGAGATTAAATGTGCTAGTCAGAAAAGCCTTTACATTATGGGCAGAAAATCACAAGTGAAAAACTTTATATTTGCCAGGTGTCAGTATTTTGTTGGCAACAATTTGTCACTTTGCAGATAAGAAACCCCTTTGAATCAGTGGAAACATCCAAATTATATGTGGTCAAAGACAGGGAGTTGTACTTTCAATAGCCCTATTCAGTTTGAAAAGGTTTTCTGGGATTCTGGCTGATGCAGGTAAGAATGCATTTCCAATGAGATGAACCAGTGGCTAGCCTATGCAGATGATGTGAGTAACAAATATATACTAAAAAGTCTATTTGGGAAAAGATTACACTTGATTGCGAGGGCTGTCACGTGAGTAGTGACATGACTTGAGAGCCTTTCACAGGAAACCTAAAAAAAGTCACTGCTGACAATTTTTCACATCACTTCGCATGGCAAGTAAGCTACTGGCCCAGAAGACAAGCCTGCTCCGCACCAAACTGTAAACAAAATGAGATGGGAGCTGCCAAGCCCACTGTGAAAAGGACAAAAGCGAAGGTCAAGTAGACAGACACTGATGAAGTACAGAGGCAGTGAGAAAAAGCACACACGCGCAGCAAAACAAACGTGAATACAGTGTGCCCATTTTTAGTGTCAGCTGCTCAAACTGCAGAAGTGAAAGTAGACTGGTAATGCGAATAATATTATACATGCTGCCTGCCATTTATCTACTTAATCTGTGAAACAGGTAAGTAATGCTGTAATTTTACAACCTATGTACAGTGTACAGAAACATATTGTACAGACCTTATAATTTTTATGCTTTATTTTTTATTATGGTTTTTATGATTATAAATACTTAAGTGGTGTTATGCCAAGTCAGAGAGCAACTTTGGAAAGCCACTCGTGCCACAGTATCCCATTGAGCTGTTCTCTCTCCCAGTGGAAGGAAGCAGTGAAAAACTGGAGAATGCACACAAAATAAAGAGAAAACTATGCAAAGTATCACCGTAAAAAATGAATTTCTACTTCATGCATTATTTAATGTGCAAAGCTGATTGAAATATGTTGTTTTACTTTTGATCAAATAATGAAGCTGTTTTCTGCTTTGTGACTTCACAGCTCTCTCTCTCTTTTTTTTACTGTGGATTGAAAATGTATGCTAACATTTAAAGTTAAAAAATTTGTAAATAATATATGCTGCGCCATGTATTAATTTATTTTTACATTCAATCAATTAGACTATCATTAGCTTTTGGGGAAGGGCAATGGGGATGCATTATTAGGATGCCAAGCTGACAGGTTATTAATGAGAACAAAATAGGATTCACAGGTCAATAGGCATAGCCTTGTTGGTTTAGTACCGAAAAAAAATGTTTGTCAGTTCTAGCGTTATTCTAGTATCTGAGCAAAGCCCTGGCCCTTAGAACAGGATATCAAGTGACACACACTCCAGGTCAGAGGATGGATACTAAAATCTTAGGAAAAAAAATATTATAAACCACTATCTACTAACCAATATTTATTCGAAAACTATACAAACAAAAAAAGAATGTAAAAATAATCAAAGGAAATACATAAAATGTCTTCAAGAGGCAAACCAAAAATGAACTCAAAACAAATTCACAAGCTAAACATCAAATCCAAAGCCAAGATGAATGAGAGAATTACAACGAGAAACCATAAAATCCAAACCAGCAGAGGGAATCTGAGAAAAGGGGAACTGAAAAACATTGAATACTAGCTAAAGTCATAGAAAGAGGCATCTCAAGCTTTATATTGGCTGATTCTTTGATGGTCATTTCTTCTCAAACCAGAGATTTTGTGGTTTATTCTATTCTATTTATATGTATTTTTGGGTATTTTAAGTTTTAGATCTATTTTGAGCCTATGCAGGCCTTTGAAGCCAGTCTTTTGAGTTTGGGAACTTTCTACCTGGGATGAGGCCTATTTTGAAGTCAGACCCATTTAGGTCATGGTCAGGCTTGTTGTAATCAAATGCCTACTCACCCTTTCTGCCATCTTGTGATCAGCTGATCACAACACCACAGCTGCAGTATCAGGCAACCCTGCCTTCCTTGGCTCAATATTCAAAGAACCAGGATGAAATGTAACAAATTAACATATAAAATACAATATATAAATTTAACAACAGAAACTAACAAAAAAATGAATATTGAAAACTATATTCAAAAATTACATTATAAAAAACCTTAACAAAAAACAGACACCCAGTTGAACCATAACTTTTTAGGACAAAAGATACAATAGCAAACTTTGAAACTTGCAAGTAATTTTAATTTGGGGCAGTGTAGGTCAAAAAAATCTAATTTACTGTTCCAAAAAAAAAGTTTGGGCATATTTAAACAAATAACGTAAAAAAACTAAACAGTTACTGCAAATTAAAGTTACGTTTAGTAATTCTTCAAATAAATTAGTTAAAAGGAATGCTGAAGAGTCCCCAAAGATGTTGAGGTTAGGTTAATAAGTAACTGTAAACTGGCCCTGTTATGAGTGGGATTGATGGGTTGTGTGTGAGTGGGTCCTGCGATGGAGTAGCACCTTGGCTCGGAGTGTTTACTTTTAAGATGAACTCTGACCTTGAAACCCTGAATTGGATAAAGAAGGTTTAAACTCAAAAAATGAATGAAAGAGAAAGTTTTTGGGTGAACCTACAGCTAGATTTCAGAATATTGTGTTCAAATACCAGCCTGGTCCCTGCATGTGTGGAGTTTGCACATTGTCTTCATATCTCTGTATATTCTATACCAGATGCTCTGAGTTTCCTTCTTTATGGCATAAATGGGTGAGTTGGGTTAGCTGGTGACCATAAATTGGCCCTGTATGAATCACTATAGTCATGTGCGTAAATGTACCCAAAGGTAGACTGGCTCCTTATCTTGGTTGCCTCCTGCCTTTTGCCTGATGCAGTTTGAATTGGCTATAGTCCCCCACTTACAAATGTGCTGTGAAATAAATTAAAACTATAATTATATTTTCCTTAATCAAAAAACAAAAAACAGACTACACCAAAACATGTGGCAAACATGTGAATATAATTTGAAAATCTGAACAATTTTATGAAAAGATTAATATTGTAGTGAAATAGATATTGCTGCACAATACTACGTCCTTATCAAATATTCATTGTCAAACTGTAATTAGTAAGACTGACACCTCAGGCAAATTCATTTTCAAACAAATAACATATTCTATACTGTACCCATTAAAAAAATCTCATTACAATATATATAAATTGGCAAGGTAGAGTATATGAAGGGTCAAATTCTTCTTTTTTGATCTGTTCTGCTACACTTTCTTTCATGACTGACATCTGTTTTTGGAAGAGCATGGTGTTTGCTCACTTGCTGGCAATCTTCCATAGACACCAGTCATTTTCTTTTTTTTCACAGTCATTTTCCCACAGCAGGTATAATGATGAGTTTTTGGCACACAAATAATAATTCTAAATGTTTCAAGCATCATGTAACTTCCTTCTCAGATGGTGTGAAGTTTCTGTGTCACCATATTTACTGTTGATTTTGTTATATACTAGCTGTGATCCTCGTTAGCATGCCACAGCAATTTTCTTCACATCAAAATGCTGTAAAGTTATGCTATTAGTGATCAAGAAATACAAAAATATATTGTGGAATATTTCATGTAGAAGTCAAATTTTACATGTGTGCTTTAACAGAATAGCAGATGACTCAGCACTAATCCTACATTACGATGCCACTGATGGTTCAAAAGATAAATACCTGAAAATATCTAGCCATATTGTGGGATTTGTTTCATTTTTTTTTAAGAATTTTCTGCAACCCAAATGGAAGAAATGACTATCACCCTTCTCATTTTGACTGACTGTCATAAGCTCATCCATCCACTGCTCAGTGGAGCAGAAGCTGGAGTGTACTCTGCCAACAACGGCCAAAAGGTGGAAACCAACCAACCAAGTAAGAAATAATAATAATGGATAATAGCAGAAGTCAGAATGTGAGTGTGTGCATTAAATGGCCCTTAAGAAGGATGAGAGTCATATTCAAGGTCGGTTCCTATCCTGCAGCAGATGCTATACCAACAACCTTAGATTTAATTTTTTGGGTGTTATAATTTAAAGAACAGAAATAAGTGTCTGCATTTGCTAAAATAACAGTTCATGTTTTTTGCTTTGCTTTGTTCACTATGTAGAGTTATTTAAAGATATTATTCCACTAGAAAATTTTACTAACAAGATAACAAACTTCATGCATTTGGCTTCATCACCAGAGGCAATTCCTATTTATGCCTTTAATCACTTTGACTCACTTGTTTAAAATAAATTCAAGATTATCTATGATTCTCTTCTTCATTATAACGCTTATTACAAACCTCACAAAGGTTGTCTCTGACTTATTTTACAAAACATGTTATTTACTTTCAAACAATGTAATATTGGTTAGCCTAAAGCCAATTCCCTGTCTGCCATTGATCATTCAAAAAATGTATATCAACGACTCCAAAATATGTCTTTTTAAACTCTAGAATTAACATTTTTAAATGTCACCATTTGTGTTTTTGCAGAATTTAATCAGAAAGGAATTTTCACTGCTCAGGTAAGTGGAAAAGGATTCAACATGCATTACTCAAAGTAAATATACACTATAAATATGCACAGATAAACGAAAAAAAAAATAAGATTATAGTGGTAAACTAAATTAGCTTTCAGTAATGTGGCATTGCCACAAAAAATATTTTTTACTAGTTTCGTAAAATAGTTAAGGAATTCAGCAGTCATTATAACAAAAATGTTTTAAATGAACATTTACTGTACATAGCATAGGAAAAATAACAGATCATTTTCATTTTTAAATATGAAATGTGGTGTTCAGTGTGTTGCACAACAGTTGGTGCTGTGGTTGTGATTGATTTTGGTTGCCAATTTGAAGTCCACATTATCAAAACCAAGGAAGTCTTCCCAACTGAAAGGCAGCACAGTGGTGGAGTGGTTAATGCTGATGCCTCACAGCCTTAGGAGGCTGAAATCAAATCCCTGGGCAGTTACATTACAAATCCTTCTCCAAGCTTACTGGTTTTCTTTTGTCCATTCAAAGGCTTGTATGCTAGATGAGCTGATGATTCCAAATTTATTCTGCTTGGTTCCTGCCTTGTGCCTGGATAGATGAAGAAACTCCCTAACTCATGTTATGTTATGAAACATGAAGATTTGAATAGATGGAGTCAAATTGAGCAACACTTGAGCTTGTTCAAAACTTACTAATGACTAGTGGTCACCTCTGAGACCAAACTTTGTGGTATTGTGAAAGAATTTGTTGCTTAATTCTTGGTATGTCTATGTAGATGAAGGTTTCTGTTGATTTTTTTAACTGTTGTTGAAGTCAGTGACTTTCCAAGCTTGGCTTGCATTTTCTGTAGGAATTGTTAATTATCCCTGCATTGGTGTGAATTCCCTTCACTGATTTATTTCCTTTTCACCTCAGCTATGAGACAATATTCAATTGTGTAAATTCTTAAAAAAGGCCAGTTTCATCTCTAGTCATGCCTTCTAAAATAAATATCGGTAACATATTTAATAAATTGCCATTAATGCATTTTATTGGTTGACACTATTTAGCTTTTGTAACAGGTGAAGGTTACCAAGTTGTAGACCAACCCTTGTTTATTTCTGCATTATCGTGTGCTTTGTGAGACTTACCAAGTCCGTTACCAGGTTCATCTGCTCTCACACCTTAAGATTAACACACACACAGAGTTAGAGATCCTATACACACAACTACCTATGAGCGATGCCCCACTGCCACTCACTCTGTAGTTTTCCACATAGGATAAACATACACATACAGATGCTAGTCACACAGTTGTGTATGAGTGGTGCCCCACTGCCAGTCACTTTGTAATATTTCACACATGATCCCTTCCACATAAGTAAGAGTGATACCTCAAGCCTGTCACATACTACCACCAGCACTAACAAACGTACAGGCATCCCCAAGACACACAAATGCACAACACTCTTTTGGTTATATGCTACTTACCAAACAAAGGGTCACAATTTCTACTGCATTTGTTCTCAGGATTCCAGCTTGTCCAAAAAGCAGTTGACTACTTGGGTCTGCATCTGCAATGACAGCAGCAAATACCTTTAATTTAATAATTAATTTAAGATTAACAGTAACAAGCCAAAAGCCACACCATAATATTATCCATGATAATAAATTATTTGGTTAATGATCTTAAAAAGAAAGAAAGAAAGAAAGAAAGAAAGAGAGCCCCTGTAAAAGTTAAATTAACACAAAATTTGTTAATTTAACAATCATGATTTTGATATGTAAGAACTGATGAAATGGTGCCGTATAGAGTTTTAGACATATACATGCATCTTTTTCCACAGCCTGTTGAGGCTATAACTAAGAGAAGGGCAGAAAAGGGTAGAATAAAGTGAAAAAGTAGGATGTTGTCTGCAATATAATGATAAATAACACTGCACAACAATTGTTTTGAAAAGACTTGCTTCCTGAAAAGTTTTTGCTGATTGTGACAAGTACCTACTGGGTATGCACAAAAATAGTTTTGGTTGGAGCTCTGAGAAATAGACATTTATATGTTTACTGACAATAATGTATTTAGTCATGTTTATGTTTTGCATAAGCTATTAAATTCAACAGAATTACAAGTGTTTTGCTCCTGATTTTCTTCTGTATTTAATGTCTGGTGCATCACGTTGCAGTGTCCAACAGTAGTCAGCAAGCATTGACGGATTCCAGATGCCCTGGTATCGTTTCTCCATTGTAGCAATGTCCTGGTGAAACCTTTCACTGTGTTCGTCACTGACAGCACCGAGATTTGCAGGGAAGAAGTCCAAATGTGAGTGGAGGAAATGAATCTTGAGTGACATGTTGCACTTCATTGTCTTGTATGCTTTGAGAAGTTTGCCTACCAGCTGAATGTTTGGGGCTCTGTAATTGCCCAAAAAATTGTCAACAACGTCGTTGAAGGCTTTCCAGGCAATATTTTCCGGCCCAACTAACAGATCTTCAAACCGCTTGTCACTCAAAACATGTCTGATCTGGGGGCCCACAAAAATGCCCTCTTTGATCTTGGTGTCAGTTATTCTTGGGAACATCTGTCTTAAATAACGAAAACCTTCACCTTCCTTGTTCAGTGCTTTCACAAAATTCTTCATGAGTTCCAGTTTTATGTGAAGAGGAGGAAAAAATATCTTTGCCGGGTTGACAAGCGATTCATGTGCCACATTTTTCTGTCCTGGAATTAACTTTTTTCGGAGTGGCCAGTTCTGTTGAGAATAGTGTGACTCTTTGGCACGGCTGTCCCATTCACAGATGAAACAACAATACTTTGTATAGCCGAGCTGCAGTCCTTGTTAAAGAGCAACGACTTTAAGATCTCTACAGATATTCCAGTTGTACCTGCTCTACTGGATATGCTTCAGCAACAGTTCCATATTCTAATATGTTTCTTTCATGTGTTCTGCATAGCCAACAGGTACTGAAGGATACATGTTGTCATTGTGTAGCAGAACAGCTTTCAGGCTTAACATTGACAAATCAATGAAGAGACGTCACTCTTCCGGATTGTGATCACAACCCGAGAACAATCCTTCCATGTCACAACAGAAACAGAGACTGTCGACTTATGCAAAAAAATTGGTTATATTATGATGTCACCTCAAAACACAGAAATTTTCGTACCTGGTGACAGCAAACACTTTTCCTACAGTCTCAAACCCAGCAGCTCAGCTTTTGCTTTTGACAGACCCAAATCTCTGACCAAATCGTTCAATTTGGACTGTGTTGTCAGATGTGGATCGCCTGATAAGCATGGTTCAAAATCCGGGTTAATGTCACTGTCATTACCCTGCATTGCTGTTACGACATTGACGAGACATATCGCCTAAATCCAAAATGTCTATAGCATCAAGCTTACTTACTGTTATATTGCTACAGATACTATACTTTACTATACTGATACTATACATACACACTGACGATCTATATAAACCAAATGAGCAGGATTGGTGTATGGAAGCCACCTTTATAGCATGCTGAGACAGCGTCAAGCTCATTCAGACCTGCCCAGGCATGCCCAGGATGTCAGCTTCCACAGAAGAGCTTCCAACCTGGCCTGATTCCATGCCTGGACATACCCAGGCTGCACAAACCATTGTTGATAAGTCATTTATGGGAGCGAAAATGTTTGGATACAAATATAAGAAAAAATCATGACAAAACTGAAATGGTACATGATGGGTAAATTTTGATGTGATATTCGTGATCAGCACCCAAAAATCTATAAGAAACACCCAACAATGTTCAAGAAGCAAAAACTTTTTTGTGCAGTGTAATGATAAATCAATTCATGAATAACCAGGTGCAGACAATACGTAAGGAGCTCTATTGAAGGAGACTTACCTCAGAATTCATAAATGAATGAGATCAAGTGGTATTTGAAGTAATTGGAGTGTTATGTACTCACTATGTTTCTTATAAGAAGAGTAATCCTAACTACATTATTATTTTGGTAGAGAAAATAAAAACATTCAGCATGTGAAAGAAGAGCCAAAAAAAAATTACATGACAGAAAGAATCGTTCAGAAGTGGTGATGACAAGGCCAGGGGACCCAAACAGCTTCTTTTAGTGCAATGAATGATATAGGGAGAATCTAATGGGGAGGCTTGTTCCTTAGGCAACATGTGGAGGTGCAGTTTCTCTAGAAAATAATTAATTTCAGCAAGAGAGACAGAGAGAAACATTTTCAGAAAACATATTGAAGCATAATTAGCCAAAATAAAGGCAACTTTATTTCAACTTCATACTCTAATATGCATCAATTTACCTCGCTTGGCTACTGGCAGATATAGCAGGGTCTTCCGGCTTGTTGATGTTAGACATAACCCTTTAAAGTAACAAATGACTGGTTTATGTAAATAATGCACACAGTTTTCTTGCATCATTTGCATATTATCCCCTAACATTATTTAAGTGATGTCTTTTTGGTGTCAACTTGTGCAATTGTTTTCACAGGCACCACGATCATGTATGAATATGATGTGTAGCATGTCCTGTTATACAATTTGTAATCTATAACAGGCAGAGATCAAAGGGGGCCAGCTGCAACATGCTGTCCCCTCTAGATGATCCTGTGTCATTTCTGGTTTTAGAACATACTTACAGTAACAAGACTAACGTTCGAGTTAAGAGTCATTGCAGAGTGCCCCAGAGCTGTGGACTAACACTGAACCAAGATTAAATGTAGATGCAGTCGGCTTCTTTCAGTTGGAAAAGACGAACAAACATGCGTACTAACATAACCTCGTGAGCAGGTATGATGGACTTAGTACATTAGGTAATGTTATAAAATGAATTCTGCATGCATCAGAGAGACAGGTACAGATATAAAAAAGCACTTACAAGCCTTTAAAAAAATATGGAAACATAATTTTATATTTATATTTGAACTTAACTATACAATGACCATGGTGGACTGCACGATAACGTGCAGTGAATACCCTTGACTTATAGTTTTCATACTCTTTGCTCAGAGGTTGATATCCTTGCTGTTTCCTGAGCAGCTCTTCTTTTCTACACCATAGCAGCCCACTTCTTCTCTTCTTCCGTCGGCATCTTTTTGCGTTAAAACTGATTAAATCAGTTTTTGTGTTGCAATTACTTAGTACATTTTTCTTAATTTTTCACTTAAGCTGGCACTTAAGTCTTCAATCGGCTTCAAGAATGATTTAAGATATGAAGAGGTAGGGGAAGTGATGGTGAAGTTGGTAGGGATGAGAACGGCAACCGTATGCATGCTCTGCACGGCCGCCCTGCTGCGCGCTGCCGAAGAGTTGATTCTACAATAAAATAAAATAAAAACAAAATGAGCAATAAAAATCATTACCCTGAAAGCAGACAGTAGAGGTCACATAGTACAGTATATGTGTTCAGGTCAATAGGTCAAATTGATTATGAGCTACAAGTGATTTAAAATCCTGGACAGACAAACAGACAGCCACGGTAGCGTATTATATAAGAAGACACTAAATCAAATATATTTAACACAATGCTATAAAAATGACAAACAATGCATGGAAATATTTATACTGCATAATATATAAAGTAAATAAATAAGGACCAACATACATATAACCATTAATTGAATGTAAAAAGACGCAGGGTTGGTGTCCCTAATTAAGAAACTGCCAGTTCAAAACATATGCATGATTGATCCTGCCAATTACTCCCATATTGTATGCCTTCAGATTGTTGTCGAGGTATCTTTGCGTGTGTCCTCCAGAACTGATATAAGATCTTTTGCAAAATGTATTATATAATGCTTGTGCTCTGCTGTGATGTTTGCTCTACAATAAGACATTCTTTATGAATATTGTCCAGCCTCTGACCAGATATTTTACATGCTTTGGTGACTGAAACATAGTGAATGTCAAGTATCAACTTTTCTGTCTTATCTATGTCATTGGGAAATGAGATACAGAGAGACAGTTGTGCTTCAGATATAATTCTACTCACGTTTTCCCGTATTCATTATTATTCTCCATACAGGGATTTTAGGGCTTTTTCATATGCCTTTACCACAGCAACGTTCATTCAATCTAACATAGCTTAACAATTGCAATTGTTTTATATGAAGCTTATTTGAGGACACAGTTTTTCCCTGTGCTCTGTCCTTTCAAATTGAGAGGAATATGTAGTGGCATGATCCATAGTTTATGTATTAAACAAACCAGTGAAAATCTAGGAGTCTGAAACCCCAATGGAGCTGGGTAAATTTATCATTAGTTTAAATAAAGAGAAATGCCAGATTTTTTATTTTTTTTTTACTATGGAGTGTCAGGTCTTTTAAAAATTTCTGGTCATAGGCTTCAGGGAAACTGATAAAGCCACCCTATGTCAGAGTTTTCAGGCTACTCTAATTGTATTGCTCTCCTTGTAAAAACACAAGAGAAGCTATTCTGATAAGCCTTGGCTGACTCTGGTGCTATAGAAAATTTTACTAATTCTACCTACGCCCATCATTACAATCTACACACTTACCTTACTAAATATAAGTTTCTGATGGTTTAGTTTTGTGCTACAGTTGGTTATGATTTTGTATTAGTTCATTTTGCTTTCTTTTCCTTTAGGTATTCCTGTTTCTGTGGAAAAGTTTCTGGTGCAGGATATTGCAGAATATGTTTGAGATTCTCTGTAATCAGGAAACTCAATATAAAGATTAAGACAATGATGTGCTAGAGCTACCAAATACTATGAATCAAATCAATTTAGCTTATGTGGAGTATGAACAATGTACCACTGAGACATTGCATGGAATATTATCTGCAGATCAAGTCATTGCACTGAAGCTCTTGAAGAAGGTCAAAAGAGAGTGTGAAGGCTGGTCCCATGACCATGAAGTAAATAAAAGGAGAAGGCTAAGGAACTGCAACTCACTTTGAAAAAAACACAATGATATTACAACTAAGGTGTTTAAGTCCATCAAGTGTATAAAATGATCATCTCTTCAATGTTTTTTATTCATTAAATATGAATGAGCTCAGTGGAAACATATTGAAGCAAAGCTGATTCAGAGTAGAGGATCAACAGCTCTTCGACAAAAAGTGGTATTAACTTGTGGAATTCACTTCTATGTGGAAACTGGTATGCTGTAACTTTCCTAATAAAAGTCTGGACTTTTGCTTCTTGTATGGCCTGAAGAAGGGTATCTTATGGCATCAGCAGCAGATTGTCAACTTTAACTAAGACATTAATTCCAGCCTAGAAATGTTCCCGATTTTCAGGTCATCTATAGACACTGATTTGCTAGAAAAGATGTAATGAACCTAAAAAGTTTCAGAAAAGGATTTTACATCTCTCCTCCTTAATGGTGAATAACTGAATGCTGTAACACCATTAGATTTAATAATATTAAAAGACTGATTCTAGGAGTATTCATCTAACCTCAATTCTCAAACCTGCTTAATACAGTTAAGGTCTATCCTGAGTCTTTCTCTGTGACACTTAGTGCAAAGCAAGATCAGGATGCTAGTCTATCAAAGGGCACAGTCATACATACTCCCATAGAATATAATCTAATTTATCTAGAATATAATCATGTCTTTTGGAATGAGGAAGGACCATCAGAGTAGCCAAGAAAAGCAATTAAAACATACGGAAGACAAGCAAACTTCACACATCCAAGTGTGAAAATTAAAAACCTGATCTTGGATCCATGAGACAGTACTACTAACCACTGTGCTGCATTAATAAAATGATTAAAATATATAATTGTAAATAATCCACAAGAAACAAAATTTCTTTTGAACATTTGTTAGCTATTACCTATAGCATACAAAATTGAGTGAGACAGGTCAAATATAATAATTCCTGATCTGCATTGGCTTGTTTCCTGTCTATATCTATAAAAGCCTTGTTCCACTCATCATGAACAATGCAAGATTATTTTAATTGCTAACATTTCACGAGGTCCACCTGCATGTGCTGACAGATGTTGGAAGGCAATTGTCTTTAAGTGGTGCTCAGTGGGACATCATATACCACTTATTTTCCAATGTAAAAGTACAGACGGAAGTGCCACACATTGCTAATGTCAGATTGGTTTGCTGCTGGGTTTTAATTAGAGCTCATGTCTTTATGTCATTTTAATTGGGTTGCTTTTTAGTTAGCCTAGGAAGACATTAAAAATATCAGAGTTGTTAATTGTGTGATAAAAAAGATAACTGCAGTAATTTTAGCAAAATAATGGTATTTTCATTCACTTGGACTTTAAAAGGGTGTACAATGTGTGTGTGCAGCCTTTACATGCATCTGCTAATATAAGAACACATAATTTAATAAAGTTTTTGACTTTGAGATTGTAAAAATGCATGATACCCTCCAGCCATTAGAAGTCATATGAAAAAAATCTAAAGCAAACACTAATAATAATAATTCTTGTGAATGGCATTATTCCAACAAGTGGAAGTATTTTTTCTTCAATTATTTTGTTACCTGTTGTTATGATCCAGTGGCTAAGGTGCTACAGTTCAAATTATACTAGCTCACTATCTGACCCTGAATTAATCACTTAACCTGACAGTGCTCAGATGGTAAAATAAATTCTTGTGCTATTATATACATATTGACACTTTGGAATGGTATCTTAAAAGGTGAGTTATACAATAAGAATTGTTAGTAGGTACCACAGACTGATCTGTCCAGTAAATGTGAATGGAATTATGACAATGGATTACAAAACAAAACAACTGAGTGGCAAGTCAAACCAACAAATGCTGTGGGCATCTGATGTCTGATTTGCAGCATCTTGGGCCAAAGCAGAATCCTTTTAATTGGTCGCAGCTTTTGGAGACACTAGAGCAGGATTAATGGTCCTGGTCACAGTGGCTACAGCTTTCTGTTCCAAAGCAATTTCTTAATTTGAAGCCAATCATGGCTGATAACAGAACTTGTTACTTAATTCTGTAGAATTTTCTTAGACTGTAGATTTCTACCTTTCTGAGGATATGTTCCAAGTTACTTGTGGCCCAACAGCAGATTAGTAAATCTCAGTTGTTCACTTTTTCTCTTACACTTCTTTCTGAGTATTTTTTTCTTACAGATACTTAAAGATGAACACACATACAAGGAGAAAATGAGATCAAATTAGACTATGTCCATTCTAAATGATATCTGTCTACACTGTCTTTTTTATATTGTTAATGAAAGTATTTCACTCCACGCTAAAATGACCAAAAATGCATATGACGTCGTCATCCATTTACATTGGGCAAGCGTGCAGCACAGATATCTTATCCAAAACCTGCATGGATTGATGTGATGGTCATGCCACTGGCCATGGAATTTACCTAAAAACTGTATTGGTCTGCAAATTAGTTGGTATGCAGCATTCAAACTGTATAAAACACAATTTTGATGCACAGAAGTATGCAACGCAACAAGCGTCATGTACGGCAACTCTTCTATGTCAGCTATGTTGGAATATGTTTTTCTTCTGTGAAGGCTGATCAATCAGGGAATGGGATGCTGCAATGAGAAGGATTCAATCAGTGAAGGACTATGTAATAAGCATGAACAAATCAGAGTGCAATTATAGTCTCCTTTTTCAAAAAACCATTTACACCACAATGCTGAGGGTGCATTTTCAGAATTATGCAGCTCTGGACATTGGTTCCAGAAATCTCAGTTTTGAGAGTTGAAAATGCCAAGGTAGTGTGGTTGAAAGATGGAGTCTATGGTTTTAAGCAAAAATGTTGTAGTGTGGACACTAGGGCCTTAGATGGTGAGTGGCTGGCTTCTTTCTTACTTTCATCTCATTGTTAATTGGCAGCTGGTTAATAAAACAAAAAGCAAATGAAACAGAAAATACAATTTTGTGAATCGCAAAGTTAACTAAATAAAGCACAAAAATGTTGTTTATGTAATAACTGGCTTCTGCACTAACTGCTTTCTAATTAAGCGACTTGGAACAAAAACCTGCAGCCCCTGTAACCCTCAAAGACCAAACTTGAGGATTTCTGCACTGAGGCTATGTTTATGTTTAGTCAAGGTAGACAAATGACAGTGTAGCAAATCAGTCTCAAAGACATAGGATGGTCGTTACCTACTGCAAGTGGTGAGGAACTGAAAAATGGTCAGCTGGGTTAACAGGACTGAATGGCATTCTGAATTAGACATGTAATGTTCCCAGGAAACAAACAAAAAAAAAAAAACAAATAGTGACAAAATAGCTGCCACCTATTCAGACAAGACAGAAGGCACACAGGAACAAGAGAGCTGACACTCTGGAAGAGCTACTGGGGAAGAAATTGAATTAAAAAACATTTTTCTAGAATATCTAGTCACAATGCTATTGGACCGATAGAAGCCAGTGAAGAAGGTTAAATAAGAGTGGTAAGACTAACCAAGTGATCACTGAAACCATTACAAAACCAGAGCAAGGAAACCAGAACAGAGATGATACTCAGCACCTGGGGGAACTTATGTATAAACGGTACATACTCACAAAAAGGTTGTGTACGCCTGTTTCCACTCTCACTTCGAAATGTATAAAAACTAAACTTGGTGTAAAGCCACAGACATTTTCATGGCAGCCTTATCCTGTGCATCCTTTGCAAACTGGCGGCACCCAGTATCAAAGTATTGCTACTGTTTCTGTGTGGTCTCCCCTTCTCTTTTAGATTAACATCCCAGGACAGCAGCTCCATTAAATACACCGAAATTAACCACATATCGTTTATAAATTTAAGGCACCTTATTGTAATCAATCTGTAAGAATATAATGGTGCATTGAATGGCCAAACTATTCCAACTACCATGGCTGCTTTAGCGTTGTTAGAGGACACTGCAAATGCAATAATCAGAAGAGAACGCGTATTCAGAAATCATAATGATTTCTTGACATATGATGATGACTGGCTTCTAAGTCAGTTTAGATTTCCAAGAGCGATCCTCTTGGAGCTGTGTGCTGAACTGGGGCCAGTTTTACAAAGGCAAACTGTGAGGAATTGTGCTCTACCCTGTTCCTTTGCAAGTTCTGTCCACTGTCGGGTTTTTAGCCACAGAAGCTTTTCAGCGTGAACTGGCTGACCAATCAGGTATTTCTCAGTGATCACTGAGTCATGCCATGCCAGCTGTATGTGACGGTATTATCCACTTGTCAAGCATATATATAAGATTTCTGCACACTGTGGTTGAACAGGCAAACAGCAATGCCCAATCTGCACCAACGTCCGGTTTTCCCAATGTAATCAGAGTGGTCAACTGCACACACATTGCTATAAAGGCACCTTTACAGAATGAATTTGTTTGTGTAAATAGAAAGCATTTTCTCTCTATTAATATGCAAATCAACTGTAATGCGAAAATGTGCCTTACTAATGTTTTTGCAAGATGGCCTGGCTTAGCTAATGATTCGTTCATCCTGAGAAATAGTAGTGTGGGGAACAAACTTGAAAATGATTCTGTGCGTGATGGCTGGCTTCTCGGTAAGATAACACATTTAATATTACCCCTTTTCTCAAAATTGTACGTTATCTGTATGATGTATTCATATAACATGATTATTTAGGTGACATTGGGCACAAACTGAAGATGTGGCTTCTCACCCTGTTCGCCAACCCACTGACTGAACAAGAGCGACGTTATAATGACCTCCACTCTCGGGCTCAGGCGGTGGTAGAACTTACTATAGGACAGCTTAAGGGCAGTTGGCATTGTCTGGATAAGACTGGTGGAGTGCTGCTCTATAGTTCACAGAAAGTGTGTTACATCGTGCAAGCATGTAGTGTTCTACAAAAGTCAGCACACAATCGTGACTTGCCAATAATTGAAAAGATGCGGTATGATGAGCCTGACCCTGAAAAACCAAATGATCAGCCACATCGGACAACATTACAACTTCGATTTCCACATCGGACAACTTTACAACTTTGATTGAATGTAATTAACAGAATGCAAAACACAGGCAAGCAGATGCATCATTTATGTTTTAACCAATTCATTTAATTTGTGGTCAATATCACACAGTACTTCCTCTATATTCTGTAGTCCATTGGCTACATCTCTTACTGCATCCACTAATGCATTTTGAGATTCCAGAACAGCATCTGTCAGCATACAGGCAGATGACCATCGTTTTCCGAGGCAGAGGTGTGTGAGCAGCTAGAGCTCAAAGATGTGGTCGGCACAGCAGCAGCACCATCATCGCCTGGAGCCACGCCCTCAGCATGGGGGTCAGCTTTTGTAATATTGTCTGGAACTGAATAGACAGTAATTAATACTGCATCTGCTGCCTGATTGTTTGTCTTATTACACATGCAAAATTATTTACATGAGTATGGATAATGGTAAGCAAAAAAGAACTTACAACTCATCATCACCTGCAGTGATGTCAGAGTCTCCCTCTCTCACTGGTAAAATGACGGTAACAGGTGTGTTGGAAATAATTGCAGCAACTCGCTGCTCAAACGGTGTGAGCCCCGGGAGTTCACTACCTCCTCTAGTGATGTTGACACTCAGACAGTATGCAGTGACTCTCCTTTTCATGGCAACTTTGATATCTGACCATTTCTTTTTTTACTTTGGGCACTGTGCAATTTTCTGATCCTAAACTTTTGACTGCATCCACCAGACTATGCCACTGAGTCAGTTTCCTTTTATTGCTTATTCCACTGCCTAAGCAACCAAATAGTACATTTTTCCTTGCCTCTGCTTAGCAGGACCTCCACTTCACATTCGCTGAAGTTTTTTTTTTTTTCCCTGTGGTTTTGCCATTGTCTTTTCACAAAATGCTGAAGGTAAGAGGCTATGTATATTGATTTGCATATTCAAAGGGGCATAATTCTGGGAAAAGTCAGGGTGGGGTGGCAAGTGCATGCACGTGTGTTACATTTCACACTGACCGGGATTTATGGAGTGGAACAGTGTGGAAATTGGCGTATAAATAGAGTTAGGCAGCTGGATTTTTTTGTATATATGCACATTTCCACTTTTGTCCGTCTGTACACCATATTTTAGTGTGAATTCTATGCACAGCCTTAAACATGTTTTAGCTTGGCTTGTATGTCATGTTTTGATAGGCTCAATGAGATATGGCTTAACTCATACTTTTTTTAAGATAAAGTAGCTTTGACAGACATGACATTTATGTACACGGTGGCTGCCTCCTTGGTAAGGTCAGTCAGTCAGTCATTTTTTGACCTGCTACATCCTAACACAGGGTCACAGGGTTCTGCTGGAGCCAATCCCAGCCAGCACAGGGCGCAAGGCAGGAACAAATCCCGGACAGGGCACCAGCCCACCGCAGGGCACACACACACACACACCAAGCACACACTATGGACAATTTAAGATCGCCAATGCACCTAACCTGCATGTGTTTGGACTGTAGGAGGAAACCGGAACACCCGGAAGAAACCCACGCAGACATGGGGAGAACATGCAAACTCCATGCAGGGAGCACCCAGGAAGTGAACCCAGGTCTCCTTACTGCGAGGCAGCAGCACTAGCACTGAGCCACCATGCTGCCCTGTTGGTAAAGAAACTGGCTGAAACTTCTGTTTTTCATATGATTTATATTTTTAACAGTAACAGTAATCAGGTCAATAAAAGTGTTGGCTAATAGCCTTGTGCCTTCTCTGACATGCATAACAGAGAGAAAAAGCACTAAAATGCCAAAGTCTCATTTATGGAGCACAGCCTGATACCCTTGAATGTAGGTGGAGGTGTCTCAATGTGTCAGGTGAGAGGCTGCTCTACCAGTCAATGAAGTTCTGCAGCAATGTAATTGCATATGTATGAGGTTGATTAGCATGCTCTCTATATATGGATGTTGCAGGGTGGCCTACAAGGTGTATTTACATATGCACATTTCCAAGGTGATTATAATTTATAAAGGGTAAATTGCATGGAAATGTGTGTATGCTATGTTTTAGAAATCTGATTTTTTGCTGTTTTTTTTTGAATGCACATATTTTCATGCGCAGATCCAGCAGTTTTATAAATGAAGCCCCTGGAGAGAAGGTGTAAAGGGAGAAGAGTACTATACTGTATCACTGTTGTGTGCATTTGGAGCATTATAAACGAACAAAGTACCTGAATTAGGGTACAAGTGGCGTTTTTGCTTCTTTGGCATCTGACAGGTTCCTTCTCTGTGATTTAAAGTGTGAAATATCTTAGAGACAACTGCAGAAGTCAATATTGCTTGAAGTAGCCTTAATATGTTCCGTAAAGTAGAAAAAAAACTTAATGTAATATTTCTAAGATGTAAAAATGTATGTGAGGAGTAAATTGTAAGTCAGTGTCAAAGTTAGCATTGAACTGTTTTCATCCTTATACTCAGTTTAGTTTTTTCTAGTTTCTAGTTTCATTTTCCCCCATATTTTTATTGTTTCTTTAAATTTAGTGTTACATAGTTTGAGGCAATTGCTTTACAATAAAGGCTAGGTTTCTTGAAAGTTTCTATAGCTTTGTTTTATTTTCTTTATTCCTAGACTGAAACCCCTGCTGTACTGTCTACATTCACACCACTTATTTTCAATGATATTCTGTGCTTTTTATTATTTTTATTTAATATTGATTGCTTTATGAAGTGCCTTGTGCTTTACTATAAAGGGCATTATATGAAAGAAAGACTGATTGGCAGCTTTATACAATACCGCTTAACTGTCTCATTGCACATAGGCTGGAAACCCTAACTATTTAGTAGTCTGTCTAAGATGTATGGAAACAAAGGTATCCTGGGGGTCTGAGAACAAGGGCTTCATTAATATCAAACCTGAGCTGAATATAATACTTCTTATGTAGTGGTCTGAGAAACACACAGACTAAGAAAAATTGTGATTAATGGTGAACATAACTAGAAATAGTACATTTTAATTTGGAAAAAAGATCAGAGGCTCGTCCAAAGGAAATCTGAAAAAAAAATAATGTGATAAAACACCTCTGATGTCTGGCTGTCTTAATGATACATTTTCTTAAAAATTATCTTGTTAAGATTAACAAAGCTTTCAGGACTATAGTAGAAATAGTTTCTGTCAAAGGCATCACATGTTTTAGAACTATAGTAGGTAAAAGTGGAACATACAGTACAGGCCAAAAGTTTGGACACACCTCCTCATTCAATGTGTTTTCTTTATTTTCATGACCATTTACAGCACTCCATCACTCTCCTTCTTGGTCAAATAGCCCTTACACAGCCTGGAGGTGTGTTTGGGGTCATTGTCCTGTTGAAAAATAAATGATCATCCATCTAACCTGACTTCTGCACAACACAACTGCTGGTCCCAACCCTATTGATAAAGCAAGAAATTCCACTAAATAACCCTGATAAGGCACACCTGTGAAGTGAAAACCATTTCAGGTGACTACCTGTTGAAGCTCATCGAGAGAATGCCAAGAGTGTGCAAAGCAGTAATCAGAGCAAAGGGTGGCTATTTTGAAGAAACTAGAATATAAAACATGTTTTCAGTTATTTCACCTTTTTTTGTTAAGTACATAACTCCACATGTGTTCATTCATAGTTTTGATGCCTTCAGTCATGAAAATAAAGAAAACACATTGAATGAGGAGGTGTGTCCAAACTTTTGGCCTGTACTGTATACTTTTGCATTTGTTACTGATTTAAAGTGCGGCTCCATTGTGTGTGATTAGCACTGCTCCCTCATAAATCAGAGTTTAATTTAACATCCAGTCAATGTTTGAGTTAAGCCTACTCTGTACAGATTTACACTATTGCAATTTTCTTTCACATCCAAAATACTGATAATTCAGTTTAATTTAGTGTAGGGTTGTACTAGAGTAAATAAGACTGTCTTTTGATCAGTACTTTTTAAGTGCCATGACACCCTTTATTGAGATAGAGGAATGAATGTAAACATTCTCATATGCAAAAGTAAACTACCATATTTATAGACTTTGCATGCAACATCTACTAAAATTTAAGTTTTTTTCTAGATATAAATAACTAGGAAAAAAAATGACAACTGAGACAACCTCACTAAAAGTTGCACTACATATCTGCTAGTTGGCAGTAACTGGCCAATAGTTGCTCGGAAGAAATGGCACTTTGTTTATTTAAAATATGTTTTTATCGTATTATAAATCTTTTATATATTGGATATTGTCAAGAAATTAGAGCACCCTGGACTGTTGGCAGTAGCTCAGCCAGATGTGAACTGGAAACACTTTGATAATAATATGCAAGAATTTGTAAAAATGTGACTGACACTTTAGAGTAATTGGCAATTAAATTATGGACAGAATCTGAGAATGACAGTGGAACAATTCTGGTCAGTTTTTTTGCATTAGAATCTCAACTTTTGAATCTTTAGGGTTTTTGATGTTCCCCTATTAAGACCTGAACTAAGCAATTTTTTTTTTTGGTTCTTATGGTAAATAGCTTAAAAAATTGAAGTAAGCAGTTTTTTGGTTTCCTATGTGGGACTGGAAAAAACTTGATTTGCTTTATTATTGAGATATTATACTTTGAAATATTATTAGACATTCAATTTTAATATGGCTGTTTGAATAAAAATATGCGTGAAGCTTGAAATACATGCAAACAGAAGTAAGTGAATATTAACTGTGCAAAGACATGAATATTTTTAAACATATGTTTGATGGGTTGTTAGCTATAATAAAGAAATTGTTTGATTCGAGTGTTACCTCATAGCAGAAAAGATAGTCCAGGGTGGAACAAAATTGCAGAAACAAAGGGGGCAAATACAAATAATTTTATTATTAATAATAATAGCAGTTTTATTTTATAAAAATGTAATTTATAAAAAATACAAATCATCTTGAAGAAAGATGAGAGCAAAATCTGAATCTATATCATCACTGCTAAACTTAAGAAATACCATTTCTTTCTATTTATACTTTTTGTCTTTTTAACTTTGTATTTTTTTCTTGTGCGTTTAATAAATATACTAAAAACTTTCAATGTTAATTTGATCTAAATTCTTACATCTTTCTGGTCTCATATGTTCAAGTGCAGGGGGGTGTAACCTTAGAGGTTTCATTGAAAAGCTAAGCAGGGTTAGGGATGCTAAATACAAGCCTATGAGAAAACTTGTTAAAGGGCCAACACCAGGTACTAGGACCAGAGATCTGGACCTGCAGAGTCCTAGGGTCGCCATTGCCTCCACATCTCTCACCCCTTAGCTTGGAAAAGAGAGCTCAATAAGTATTCCTCCAGGTCCGGTTCTAGACAGTATATAAGATTTCTGTCTGTCTGAACATCACACTAAGACCATAAGAATATGGGAAAAATAGGACATGGACAACAAAACCAACAAAATTATAAATAAATACATAAATACACATTAATCCATAACACCCGAATTTAGGTTTATTTGCTTTTAGGTTTGCCTTTTAGACATGCCTTTTTTGATTTTCATTTGTCCTTATTTATTTATCTATCAATAATAATAATCTCATTAAATATACCAAAGCATTGTTTTTGATGTCCAGGGCCAGGTGTTTCATAATTCCCCTCACCTTTTATGAGGTTCTTTTGAGATTAGTGTCCTTTAACCCTGTTTTGCCTTGTACAGGCCAAAAGCTTGCTTCTGTAACTTGGAGTTGGCCTACTTTGTTATTGAGCTTTAGTTGAGACCCCGTGGTCTCGTTTTAGAGCCTCATTTAGAGTTTAGTGAACAAGGTAGGATCATAGTAATATCTGAATATAAATTAAAGAAATCTCCAAAAAGTTTCCTGTTCTATTTTCAAATGTCTGAAGTACATTTCAATATATCTCAGAATAACTTCCTGTGACTTTAAAAATGTTTCAAATGCATTTTGATATGTCATCAAAGAGACAAGGAACCCCAATTGAAAAAATAATACATTTTGTCAAAATATTTCATATTAAATTTTTTAGATGTCAATTTTAGAGTTTTTTTTTATTTTTGCACTGTAGAGAATTAATCTGAATATTTTATTTTATTGATAATTTGTTTGAATGTAATATTTTTTTAATATGTGAAGTTATTAGAAGCTCATGTTTTATCTGTGAGTGGGACAGCAATATCAAAATTTACATCTGGGCAGCTAGAAAATAGCTAGCTTTGTGCCACCATCAAACCTAGCATGGTGGATTCAGATAAAATGCTACTACCACTGCTTCATATGAAACTTTGTTTAATGAAGGAATTTGTTAAGCATTTTGAGCTACATTATTTGTATGAAAATGTGATAAATAAATAAATAAATAAAGGTTGTTGTTAAAGCCCCGCCAAATGATGAAGGCTGTTTTATGTATTTGTGCCAAAGGTTTCTGGGTTTGTCTGAGGCTAAATTGAAAGAGTGTATTTTTACAGGACCTGATTTTAGAAAACTGATTTCCTGGAGTGAGAGGCTTGGGAATCATTTTAAGTTTTTAGGTAAACGTAATGACCCAGATTATAAAGAAATTGTGAACAATTTATGAGTTAAGTTTAAGGAATTGAGTTGCAACATGAGTCTCAAATATGACTTTTTGGATTTGCATTTGCAACTTGTCCCTGAAAATCTTGGAGGTGTATTGAAGAGCAGGGTGAAAGCTTCTATCAGGATATCAAGGACAGGGAAGGATGGTACCAGGGACATCTTGATCTGAGAACGAAGACAGACTGCTGCTGGATAATTCACACCAGGAAACGTCTACAAACATTGGGTCACCAAGAAAAGTTTTGGATCAAAAAAAAAAACTAAGAAGTGACAAAAACTTGAGAAGCACCAATAATTCAATGAATATGTATTGTTATTTTCTTTGTATATATATCTTAAAAAATGAGACTGAGTGAATATCTTTCAGTTACATTGATTTAAAACAATATTGTATTCAGGAATAAATAGACTAATTTATTAAATTTTAATTAAATTTCTTTTTAATTTTATCTTTAAATGTGACGTGAAGGAAACATTCTAATTATATTTTTTGTTGTGTTCAGGCATGCAAATAACAAAGTCTGAATTAGTGTAAGCCATCCTAATTCAGGTGTTTATAAGAAATGTAATGATTTATTTAATGAGGTGCAAGTACATAATAATAATAATAATAATAGAATATTTGTGTTAAATATTTGAAGTATAAAAAATGTGAATTAATTTAGATAGTTAAATCATTTCATCAACATCATTTTTTACCTACTGATAGTGGTCTACCGACAGCTAGGTCCCTAATAAAAGATCAAAAATCAAAAACAAAATCCTATTTTTAATCACTTATATTGAAATAGTCTAAAATAAACACCTACATGCTTATGTTTGAAATTTATTTTTAACACTTTTTGAGTGGATATTAGAGGGATAAAACCACAGGTAAGAATCAAAAATATTGTCATATTCATTATCAGCAACTTTAAAGCATCATAAAATGCCACTTCCCATGCCTATATTACTGATTTCAGTTTTTTCAAAGTTTTGTGAAAAGGAGTTAACGCTGACCCCTCATATCTTATTAGGGGGTGAACCCCTGTGGATAGTTGATGTGACATACAGAACTTCAAGGGCCTCATGTATAAACAGTGCGTACGCACCAAAATGTTGCGTAAGATCATTTCCACATTCAAATCGCGATGTATAAAACCTAAACTTGGCGTAAAGCCACGCACATTTCCGTGGTAGCTCATACCCTGTCGTGCGCAAGTTCTCCGCTTGGTTTTGCATACTGGTGGCGCCCAGCATCAAAGCAGTGCTACTGTTCCTGTGTGGTTTATCTTTCTTTTTCAGATCCACTTCCCTGACGCGGCTTTATAAATACACTGAAATTAACCGCATATTGTTTATTAGTTTAATGCATCTGATTGTAATTAACCTGTAACAATATAATGGTCCACAGCATGGTTAAACTATTCCAAATACCAAATAGTTGTTACTCTCACTGCACCTTCTTTTTCATCTTTCAGCTGCTCCCGTTAGATGTTGCCACATCGAATCATCTTTTTCCATATTACACTCACTGCCACTCAGAGCAGCTGATCGGAAAGAGAATTATAGGTATACAGCATCAAACACACGCTGCCTCAATCATGCTTCCTATTTGAACTGCTCTCACACGGCAAAACATTTACTGTACGGACCTCGCGGTTCAGAAAGAGTTTCTTCCCAAGAACTCTAAACGCACTCCATCAGTCCATGGAGTGCTCCTTGTAGAACTGTTTGTACTTATTTGTACAATCACCTCACTGTAAACTTGCACTACAGTTATAATATTGCACAACCTAAGCCACTTTATAAAGATTGTATTTGCATATGATGGCGATATCATTTTTAAGATGAAATGAAGCAAAATATGTTTATTATATTATACAGATAAAACTTTAACTTCATTTAAATAATCTATATTGTTAATAATTAAAGGACACGGTGTCGCTACGCTAGCAAGGATCTGGCACTCCGTTTACGGATTGTTCCTGCCTCGCACTGTATGCTTCATTGGGACAGGCGTGAAGGATAGAATAATTAAACATGTACTACGAATATATTTCAATGTTCCTTAAAAGTTTTGAAGAATCAGCGTTATAAGCCTACAGATGGCTTAACGTCTATTACAGAGCTGATTGTGTGGCGATTGGGTATTTGGAGAAAGAAAAGGAAGGGCAGGAATTGGAGGTTAGTACATTTGAAAGAGACAGTACTGCTACAATAAAGTATTTCATCGAATGTAATGGGTTCTGTGTCCTGTCGGAGGAAGACAAAGCACCGAAGCACGTAGTGATTCACACACATAGAGCACATAGACGATCAAATACAAAACAAAGCATTTAACGTGCTACTTTAGTTACGATGGGATTTGAGAAACTAGTTGTAAGAGCCAATCTTAGAAAGTTAAAGTTTTGAGTTAAACTCATATTAATGTTTGCTTAATTTGAATAGAATATAAATTCTTTTCATAGTCATAACTTATGGTATAGTCTTTTCCCCCTATAAGTTAGCAAGAGATAGAACCTTCTTACTATAACTGAGTAACAGTGTGATAATAAATGAGCAGAACACTGAGCTTAAGGGCTATTTATATTGATTTACATATTCAAAGAGGCGTAGTTCTGGGAGGAGCGCGTGCACGTGTGTTAATTTCCACGCTGACTGGGATTAATGTAGCAGAAGAACATGGAAGTTGGCGAATGCACAAATTTATGCATCTGGCTTTTTTTTGTGCGTTAGTACAATCCCGCTTTTGTGCTTATGTCATGATATAGTGTGAGTTCTAAGCACAGCGTTATACATGAGGCCCCAGGTCCTTCTGACCTATTTGTTTACTCTTTATCATAATGGAGTAATTTCCCACACAAAATATGGTCCAAATGTGGCCTTAAAATTAGCTTTTTTGCAGTCTAGTGGTTCAAAAATATGGGGCATCATCAAAAAGCTCAACATCTTGCATAATAAGACATCAACAGAAGTAAATTGGTATACCATGTCTGGTAGTTTTTTCGTACTGGGCAGTCAGGATGCACCAAACTACAAAAAAGCAAAGTAATTCTTATGAATATAAAAAAGTCATAATTTTTATGATTTTCATTTTGCAGAAATGTGTATTATCATTATATAATATAATGAGTTTCAGAATATTACCTGAAACTGTATTTGCATTTTACGATATCCTAAACTGTTTTTCACATATTTCTGAATCTTAATGTAATTTGCAATAGTTATTCATCTCAAACAGAAGAGGAACAAATTTTTTGGTGTGTGGTATTCCACTTAATGTTGGAAATTGTTAATATATGATTTTTTTTCTTTGATATTTTATCATGTCTAAGGGTGAGATATCTTTAAATATTGATATGCTTTTAAAATTATGTCTTTATCTTTAGAGTTGCCTGTAGTGTAGATAATGTGGTTCATTTTAGAAAGGGGCATATTCACAACAAACAAAATCTATGATGTATTTAAATTATTACTTTTGGAATAAAAGACACATTTTCATATAGTATTTTTAGTATGTGTGTTTAATCAAGTGAAGCCTGTTTTTTCATTCAAGAATATCCTAACTTTGATAAACAAAAATTGTTTTGTAATAATGAAGTTCAATTGAAAAATGTTTAGTTTCCTGTGTTTAGTCAGGAGGTAGGTTTAGAAATCATTATTATTATTTAATGAAAACAAAAATCTTTAGCTTTCAGTTCTGACCACCTCTGTTTGGAATAATTCAAAAGCATTTAAATTGTAAATATTTTTCTCTGTTTATATCTAGCTAGTTTTCTTTAGGCACTCAAGACCAGTTTGTTGATGTTCATAGATGTTGAGTTATCCATTATTTCCATCTGTTTTGTGCATTTTGACATGCTTTTATTTTGTTCTGCTAGTAACCTCCCATTATTTTCTGTGATCTAAGCTGACCACTACATCACCTCTGTACCTTATTGCTTTTTGATTTATCGCTTTCTTTGTTTATATTTTATTACTGTTGTTTAATTTCATTGTAAGGTGACCTTGAGTGTTAAGAAAGGAGCCTTTTAAATAAAATGTATTATTATTATTATTATTATTATTATTATTATTATTATTATTATTATTATTATCACGATATAAAAGGGTACATAGTCATGTGCCCCTGGTATCTTTTTAGGGACACTATAAAAGCAGACCTGGAAGCCTAGTTCGGCTGTCATCTAATCTGATTGCTTTGGGGAAAAAACAGGCTTTTATTTTGTAGCACCTTCATCATTGTTGGGTAGCACAATGGCATAGTGGGCCATACTGCCAACCCACAACATCTGAACATTGTTTGTACATTTTCCACATGTCTTCACGAGTTTTACTCTGGGTACTTTCATTTTGCTCCAACATCCCCAAAGAAAGCATTTTGATTAACTGACTGCTGTATTAAGTGTGATTGAAAAGGTGTGGTAGAGTGAGGCCTGGGATGGACAGGCATTCTGTCTGTGGCCAATTCCTGTCTTGCACCCAGTCCTGCCATAAAATCATGCATTCCAAAGTTAAATAGGAGATCACTACACCAAACTAATATTCAAGGACCCAATTCACAATTGTTTTCCATAATAAAATATTTTAATTCCTCAAGAACTAGCTCTTGTAGGGCTTTCCTTTAATAGATGTGAAGTTGGATGCATAATGAAAATAGTAATCATATATATACAGTAAGGTTTTCCGCAATGAGTTATTTGATATAAGCATCATGTGGCTTGTAACCATTAAGCATCATAGCAGCTAATACATAGAATGACACAGCCCATAATTCTACTAAAACCATAACTGGAAAATGTCAAAAAGCTTGGAAATGTTATGTCACAAATAGTAAATTCAAGATTAGTGAATTTAAACTTTTTTTTTGCTTTATATAAAGTTTATGCAAATTTGAGATATCACTTTAGACCAGTAGTTCCCACGCTCGGTCATAAGGACCCACTGTGGCTGCAGGTTTTTGTTCTAGCCAGATTAACAATAAGTGACAATAATTGATAACAACTGATCTCATTTATTAGCTGGTCTTTTTGACCCTTCTCTTATTCTGCATTCAAAAAAACACAACAGTAGGGCTTTTACATTTATAAGACATTTAGAAATATTTCTATTTTTTTTAAAAGATTTAAATGCTTAACTCTGTTTTATTGTTTTCCTATTATTTTCCCCATTTCCTGTGTAGTTTGCTCCCTTCATTTAACCCTAATAGTGACAATTAACAACTAACACAGCAGATACCTGGGATGATGAAAGCTGCAACGATTTCGGTGTCAGACTTGCTAATTAGTAAATTAGTAAATAATCAATTAACTAACCAGAACACCTGGAAAGGAAGAATTAAAATTAGGTTGAAAATACTGTTAATGACTTAAAAAAATACATATTCCCCATATAACTGCTTATTACATTTTAATAAAAATCTACCATTTATAATTTCTTCATTGATTCCAAAAGCACAGAAACTGGGACATAATAACTCACCTAATTAGGCAAAGAGTCCAATGAAAAACGGAAGTTGGTTGGAACAAAAACCTGTAGCCACAGTGGGACCGCAAGACCAAGTTTGGGAACGACTACTTTAGACAGTCTACTAGTATATTTCATTTAAGCAGTTATGTACTCTTTAAATTTAAACATTTGTAGCTTGACACTGGACAGCACTTGCTACTTGCTAAAAAAAATCAAATAGCCTTTTATTGTCAATTCACTATATGTGCAGAACATACAGGAGAATCAAAAATACTGTTTCTCTCTCAACTTTGTAGTACAATAAAATATAAAAAGCATAAAGTATAACATATAAGATAAATAACATTAAAACTTGTAAAGCAGACCTGTGTACAGTGTGCAATAGTCATTAGTGCAAAAGCCAATTACAGTAAAAAAAATGAGAAGGTGCATTATAGAGTAGCTTATGAGATGTACAAAAAGACAGACAGTTAGCAGCAGATGTAATATTGAGTCCTTATATAATACCAGCTGAGGTAGGGTACTTGGTAGATATTGACTCTTGTTACGGTCCAGGGGCAGGGGGCAAGAGGGGAAGGTAGTGGACAGAGTTCAGCATCCTGACAGCTTGGTGGATGAAGCTGTTAGACAGTCTTGTGGATTGGGCCCGGAGGCTCCAGTACCTTTTCCCTGAGGGGAGGAGGCTAAAAAGGGAGTGAAGGGGGTGGGAAGAGTCACCAGCAATGCTGATGGCTCTACGGGTGAGACGGATGTGGAAAATGTGCTTGAGGGAGGGCAGTGGGGCACCAATGATCTTACTGGCCGCATCCACTATGCATTGCAGGGACTTCCTACAGGAGGCAGTGCAGCTTCCATACCACATAGAGATGTAGTTAGTGAGGATGCTCTCGATTGTGCCCCAGTAGAAAGAGCACATGATGGGGATAGAACTTGTGCTCTCCTCAGTTTGCGTAGAAAGTAGAGGTGGGTTTGAGCTTTCTTGGCCAGTGATGTGGTGTTATGTTAAAACCCAATTATGAACAGTTTTACAGTAAAAACAAAAAAAGAAACAGAGTAAGTAAAGAAAATAGATTATCTAGATTTGGTCTTTACATTATAGGAGAGAAAAAATCCGAAGCATAATGTAACAAGGAGATGAATAGGCACGTTTCCCAATTTCAATGTGATATTGTGACTGAATCTGAAGAAACAGTAAGACAATCAGTCATGCAGTGAACTACACTTATGATGCAATGGTCTGTAATATTTACCATTTAGGGAAAATGTTTGTTGCATTGTTATGAATAAACAGACCAATAGAATAATGCTTTCATAATTGCATACCTATATAAAATCCAGCATGCCAGTCTGTCCATCCATCTATTATCCAACCCGCTGAATCCGAACACAGGGTCACGGGGGTCTGCTAGAGCCAATCCCAGCCAACACAGGGCAGGAACCAATGCCAGGCAGGGTGCCAACCAGACGCAGGACACACACAAACACACAGCACACACTAGGGCCAATTTAGAATCGCCAGTCCAGGAAACCCACGGGGAGAACATGCAAACTCCACGCAGGGAGGACCAGGGAAGCGAACCCGGGTCTCCTAACTGTGAGGCAGCAGTGCTACCACTGCACCACCATGCCGCCCCATGCCAGTCTGGTCCTAGAGATTATCTTACAAGACCCTAAAAAGTGCTAGGACAATCTCCACGCTGGGATGTTGCTAGTGTCTGTTAAAGAGAGTGCCACAAATCATGGGTGTATGCGTGACACAGCTGTAAGCAATATTCTGTACTGTGTGGGATTTAACATTTTGGCTGTGTGTTCATCAGTTCTTAGCTGCCTGAGAGATTTTGCAGTCATCTCTGTGTTTTGAAATCAGGCTTCTTTTTAGTCTCACTGATTTTATGTAAAAGCCCTTTTTTATTAATCCTTACAGATCACCAAAACATTTCATAATAGGTCAAAATTGCCATTTCCTGCTGTTTATTCCAAAAGCTGGGATTTTCGCTTGAATCATTATCATGAACATATTGAGCATATACTGATATTTGCAGACAGCCTTGATGTAATACAACGCTTCTACGGCACATGATAGCAGAGAGTGAGAATGACACAACAAGAGCAGCATTCTGCAACATTCTGCAGCCACATCAATGTTTTCTGGCCAAAGACGCTTACTAATCAGGTATGATTGTGGTTATTTTCTTTACAGGCTGCTTTTTGTGCAATTAACAATTTTCTTTAGATCTAAGAAGGAGATGATCTGTAAGTGGAATTCCCTAGATTCTAAAAGGTAAAATTTAACATGTGATTTAGGAAAACACAGCTCTAGGTTTACAATTGCTAGCTACTCTCTTTCTTTCTTTCCCTGAATGTCAGATCTGATTGATCGTTTATGCTATTCCTCAGCTACTTCCCTATTCATCTTGAAACAGCATACATCAGTTCTCATAGTTTCTTTATACCACCTAAATATAAGCCGAAAGCCTTGAGCTCTGTTACATGGACACCCTTCATAATTCATTCCCCTCAACACTTACAAGTTTTTTTTTTTTGATAAAAGTCACTATCTTCATTGTGATTTTATATCTAGTTCCTCTAAATCTGTCCACAAAAATCACTTTTATTTGTAAGTTATTTTTTTCATAAATAGAAATATGTTTTCTTCTGTTTATTTCATTTAATTTTTAAATTTAATTCTGTAGTACTGTCTCAGGCTAGCTTGCTCACACATTGAACACGGACTTGCTGTGTCTGATTTTTAGACTTGCTCTTCTCTAACTTCTACTAGATGTCATTTCATGCAACAATGTCCCCACTTCTAAACTTTCTACATACCACTGTGACACTGACTAGCTGAAACGTAACAAGGCAGTGATCTGATCCCTATGTCCAAGTCTTTTTCATTTCAGTGCTGACTAGCATAGCAATGGTTGATGATGAATATTTAGAAATAAGGCCAGAATCTCTTTGGGGTCACAAAGAATCAGTGTAATGACCCCTTCTCTTTTAATTATTAAACAATTTGGAAAAGAAAATGAATAAAAAAGTAGGGTAATTGTGCAGATGACAGTAGATAAATACATTAGGGGAGGAAAAAGTCATGACCTTGCAGAAAAATTATTAGAAGATGTGATTAGAGGTATGATTCAGGTTGATAAAAGGAATGTTTTCCAAATGATGAGATTTAGTTAAACAGTGTCATAAAAGGTATTAGGAGGTAAGCCTAATAAATCCATGCTGTTAAGGAGGGCCCAAAAGAGACCATAATTGCAGGCACACCATGGTACAGGTCAGGCCATAAGAAGTACTTCTTTCAAGTGTGCTTGCAAACACAAACACTGACATTGCTATTGGCAACAGGCCCGTCAACAACAGGGGGTGTTATGCCTCAATAATACTCATGGAGTCCTTTAGATAGTCACTCCAGAGGAAACAGTAGAAATCTATGACAGTTAGGGACAGTGGGAATTGTACCTTGAGTCATAGTTGCCTTTAGGTGGCAGTAGAGAAACCTATTATCTCATCCATGGCTCCATGTTCACTGTCTTAATGGGTAGGTAGTTGGGAATGTGTTGTGTGACTCCTTAGCAGTATGCTTCAGTCCAGGATTGAGGGGATTCCTCTGGCCAGTAGGAGGGAGTTCTAGGCATAGGTTCCCTAGCCTGTTGGTGACCCAAGAACTAATAGCTGCCAGACAAGGTCTTAAATGATTCTTCTGGTCATAAGTCAGAGAAGCCTGGAGTAAAGAGAATTTGAGGAGGGACCTCAACTGACGGTAGGAATAGTTTCCAAATGTAGTGCACAGAGGTATGGGAGGTATTTTAAGGAGTGTAGTTTAAACCATTGTGGGCAAGTGTGTTAAGCTCCTCACTGGATAGACAGAGCAATAATCACTCAGCCAGGCCCATAAGGGTAGCAGTTTTATTATTTCCTATTTTGTTCTACTCATTGTTCTTCTTTTTTTTTAAAAAATAAAAATAATAATAATCTGCCCATTATGTACATTTGACCTCTTTTGGTTCTAATTTGGTTTCCTGGGGCCTCATGTATAACGGCGTGCGTAGAATTCACACTATAACATGCCATGCAGACAAAAGTGGAAATGTACTTACGCACAAAAACATCCAGATGCATAAATCTGTGCGTTCGCCAACTTCCATGTTCCATAAATCCCAGTCAGCGTGAAAAGTAACGCACGTGCCTGCTGTCCTGCCCCAACTCCTCCCAGAATTACACCTCTTTTATTATGCAAATCAATATAAATAGCCCTTAAGCTCAGCCTTCTGTGAAAAGACAACGGCAAAAGCATGAGGGAAAATAGAAGAATTGGAGGCAAGGAAAGATGTACTATTTGTTGGTTTAAACAGTGGTATAAACAACAAAAGGACGCTGATCGAGTGACATAGAGTGTCGGAGAAACTCGAAAGCTCAAGTTGACAAAGTCGCACAGTGCCCGAAATAAAAAAGAAGTTGTCAGATATCAAAGTCGTCGTAAAAAGGTGAGTCATAGCCCACCATCTGAGTGTCATATGAAAACTTATTAGGGTACAGAGAAAACAAAAGGCATACAGTGGCGAAAAAGCACGAAATGTCAACTTTAATCTCTAAATTTCCACTTTAATCATGTAGTTTATTTTGTCATTAAAGTAGAACATCATAAACTTCATTTTAAAATCGTTTAATTTACTAGTTTCTCAAATCCCATCGTAACTAAAGTAGCACGTTAAATGCTTTTTGTATTTGATCTCCTATGTGTTTTATGTGTGTGACTCACTACGTGCTTCCAGGCTTTCTCTTCCTCCAACAGGACACAGAATCCATTACATTCATAATATTACAGCTCTCTGAATAATTAAAATCCTGAGATGTATACGCGATATCATTTTCATGATGATAGGAGTTAAAGCATGTTATTAAACATGGGAACACGGTGGCGCAGTGATGGTTCATGTCTTACGCAAGATGCTTGCTGCGCCATGCGTGACCTTCAATTAAATACTTTATTGCAGCAGTACTGCCTCTTTCAAACATACTAACCCCCAATTCCTGTCCTTACTTTTCTTTCTCCAAATACCCAATCGCCACACAATCAGCTCTGTAATAGATGTTAAGCCATCTGTAAGCTTAGAAAGCCGATTCTTCAAAACTTTCAAGGAACATTGAAATATCTTCATAGTACCTGTTTAATTATTATATCCATCTTTCCCTCCAGTGTCATGCCAGCACCAGCAAGAATACAGCATGAGGCAGGTACAATCCATGAACGAAGCGTCAGCGCCTCGCTAGCGCTGCAGCATCGTGTCCTCACATGTTTAATTATTAACAATATGGATTATTTAAATGAAGTTAAAGTTTTATCTGTATAATATAATAAACATATTTTGCGATGTCAGTACAGGAAAGTACAGTCAGTACTCTGAAGCATTTGCCATATGACAGCAGTTCAATAAATGGCATGGTTGAGGCAGCGTGTGCTACATGCTGTATACTGATAATTCTCTTTCCGATCAGCTGCTGTAGAGCTGTGATTTCCCACTCAGATACAGTGATATAAATACTCCAAGTGGTGCCGTGAGAGTAATATGGAAAAAGATGATCTGCTGTGGCAACCCCTAACAGGAGCAGCTGAAAGAAGATGAAGAAGAAGGTGCTGTGAGAGTAACAACGCTAAAGCAGCTATTGCATTTAGAATAGTTTGACCATTCTGTGGACCATTATATTGTTACAGGATAATTATAATCAGATGCATTGAACTAATAAACAATATGCGGTTAATTTCAGTGTATTTATAAAGCCGCGTCAGGGATGTGGATCTGAAAAAGAAAGATAAACCACACAGGAACAGTAGCACTGCTTTGATGCTGGGTGCCGCCAGTCTGCAAAACTGAGCGCAGAAGTTGAGTACACCAGGGTATGAGCTACCGTGGAAATGTGCATGACTTTACGCCAAGTTTAGGTTTTATACATCACGATTTGAATGTGGAACATGAGGCCCCAGGACATGACCACCACCATCAGGACACTGCACGCAAGCAGATAATGTAATGATTAAAAGGCAAAAAAATTACATTGCAAGTGAGAACAAATAAAGCAATAATTTAGCAATTAACATTTGTATGAAAACAATTAACATAGGTAAGAAAAACTTGACAAAAAAGGTTGATAAAAGAAAGGCAAACGGTTTGAGCTAATGAAGGTTTGAACCACTTTATGAGTCTTCAGTTGGGGTGAAAGTTGATATATGGTTCAATCGAGGTGTTATGAATGCCCATGAAAAGGAAGGTGTTGTGAACAGTATAGTGTGAAAATGAGCACGGGTAAGAGTCAAATAGAATCCAAATCAGTGCATAATTCAAAACAAGAAAGGAGGAAAAGAACTAAACATCTAATCAAAAACACAAAATGAGGTCCAATTCAGAAAATAAAATAATGGACATTTTAGTCTTTTAGCATCATATATTTTACTAGAGAGAGAGAGAGAGAGAGAGAGAGAGAGAGAGAGAGAGACAGAATAGTTGTTTAAAAAGAGCCAATCAAAGATGTTTGATATTGCACACGACCGTCTTTGACATGGTGGTGAAGTGGTAGTGCTGCTGTGTCACTGTAACAAGACCAGGGTTTATGTTCCAGGTCCTTCCTGCATGGAGTAAGCATGTTCTCCCCCATCTGCATGGATTTCCTAGCACTGTACAAATACATGCAGGACTGGTGAATTGATGACTCTACATTGTCCCTAGTATGTGTCTGGTGTGTGTGTGTGTGTGTGGTCGCCCTGTGATGGACTGGTGCCCTGTCCAAGGATTGTTTCTGGGATTGGCTCAAATTACATGACATGACAACAACATTTTTGAAATGGCAGTGTGACTATGTCGATTGCAATGCTGTCAATGGTCGAATGGTAGCAGTGGACAAACGCCTTGAATAATCTACATGGCTACAACTGTGGGTAATAAAAAGGGGTGCTGCTTATTTGAACTAAAAGAAATAGTGCTACAAAGACCAATCATAACAATAATAATATTACAAAATAAAACTAAATATAATTAATTCAAAATCCATATGGTGAGTGAATATGAGTTCAAAAAGGTAGGAGTATAAAATGGGACTGTGAGGGGTGTTGTGAAAGGTATGGTCAGCCACTTTATCATTTAGAGGTGTCTCTAAAGGGATTTAGAAATGTCTTAAAATATTTAAAGATATCTTCATTTCTCAGTGATTTTAAAATGCAGTTAAAGTATATGTAAATCATTCATTCATTTTCCTCAGCCTATGCGAAGCCGGTCGCTGGGGCAGAAGTCCTAGAAGTGATGTTATTATGTCTCTTTCCTGAGCCACATTTCACAACTCATACTGTGGGATACCAAGGCATTCCCAGACCACCTGGGAGATATAATCTTCCCAGCGAGCCCTTGTTCTTTCCCGTGGTCTCCTCCCAGCTCATCATACCCATAAAACTTCCAAAGGGAGGAATCCAGGAGGTATCCGTATGAGTTGCCAGGACCACTTCAACTGGCTCCTCTTGATGCAGAGGGTCACCATCTCTACTTTGAGCCCCTTCTGGTTTTGTCTATGTTACTCACCCTGCAGAGAAAACTCATTTCAGCACTTGCACTCGTGATCTCATTCATTTGGTCATTACCCAAAGCTTATGAACATAGCTTCTGACTCAGCTCCTTCTTCACCACAACAGATCAGTACAGCAACCGCATGACTGCACTCGCCGTCTTAATCCGTCTATTGATCTCAACATCCCTTTTCTCCTCACTTGTGAACAAGACCCCAAGGTACTTAAACTCCTCCACTTGAGGCACTAATTTACTTTCCACTCAAGAGAGGACAGTCACCATTTATCTTACTGAGGACCAATGCCTCAGATCTGGATTTGCTGATTCTCATCCCTGCCTCTTCACACTTAGTAACAAACAATTACAATGTGTGCTAGAGTTAACAGCCCAATGAAGCCAACAGGATCATGTCATCTGCAAAAAGCAGCAACATGATTCTAAGGGCACAGAACTGGATCCCCTCCCCTGCCGGCTGCGCCTTGATATCCTGTCCATAAAAATCACAAATAGGATAGGAGACAAAGTACAGCCTTAGCGGACTCCCACACACACAATAGAAATGGTGCTGATGTTTTTCTGAGTATGTCGACTCTCACTGTGACTAAACAGGGACTAAATAGCCCTTATTAGGGGCCCCGGAACCCCAGACTCTCTCAGCACCCCCCACAGAATTCCTTAAGCAACACAGTCATATGCCTTTTCTAAGTCCACAAAAAATATGTAGATCGATTGGGCCTACTCCCATGCCCCCTCTAGAATCCTCATGAGGGTAAAGAGCTGGTCCACCATTCCATGGCCTGGACAGCGTTCACAATAGTACCTTGGCATAAGCTTTTCCAGGGAGGTTGAGGAGTGTGATCCACTGATAGTAAAAATGGGGACCAGCACCCTAATCTGACACTCCAGAGGCACAGTTCCCAGTGACCACGCAATACTGAAAAGGCGTGTCAGCCATAAAAGCCCAACAATGTCCTGAGCCTTCAACATTTCTCAGCGGATCTCATCCACCCCTGGACCCTTACAACTGTGGAGTTGCTTAACAACCATAGTGACCTCCCTAGGGAAATGGACATTGATTCCCTTTCAGCATCACTCTCTTCCTCCTCCACAAAATGTTCCTTCCACCGCCAGACAACATCCTCAGTCCAGGTCAGCCCTTTTGGCCTGTCAGTTCCTCTCTGGTGTTTCAGGAGTCTTACGTGCTAACCAAACCACCAGCCTGATGGCATCCCTCACCTCTTGTGTACACCATTGGGTCCTGGGCTTTGTATCCAATTCCACAATGGAGGCTTTGAACAAGGCCCATTCAGACTCTATGTCCCCAGCCTCAACCGGGATGTGGGAGAAGCTCTTTCAAAGGTTGGAGTTGACGATGCAGGTCCACTCCAGACTCCCTCTTCACATATGGGAGCCTGTCAAATCCAACAGTGTCGATAGTTATGACCGAACTGAGCTGACAATGGGGACAAATCTCACACGTAGCAATGCGAAGGTGAAAAAGTGCAAAGGTGCTTTTTTTTAAAGAATCAAAACAAACCAAAAACAGTGTCCACAGTCCAGTGTTCCAAATGTCCATAAATAATTGATAAAAGCCAAGTGAAGAGTGGGAGATAAAAACAATAATAAATAAATTCAATAAAAGCAGAGGTTAAAATGTAGTCACTGACCTGGTTCCAGAACCAGGCATGTGGATGGACATGAGCCCAAATATATGTAGTTGGTAGCTCTCCGTCTCACCCACCTCTGCCTTCAACTGCCACCCAGTTCACGTTGCACCTGACCCCTATTCCTAGTGCAGGTGGTGCAGATATATAAATCATTTTAAGATTTTATTACTTAATATGTCCATAAAGTTGTTGACAGATTGTTTCAAGTTATTTTACAATCTCTAATTGAAACCTGGATTAGAAAATGTTTACTTCAATTTCTGATTGAGAGGTACAATATTTGGTCATCTAAAAATATCTTTAAATGGCTTACAGAATCAACAAATGTTATCCCCTTTTCTGTCAAGGGAATTTTCATCCATCTTTATGACCACTGTTTATATTCACCCAGAATCTTATGTTGAAGAGGTGTTTAATGAATTCTATAATGTTATTAGCACACAGAGCAAAATGAATGGTGACCTTCTGTATATCATTGTGTAGGACTTTAATCACTGTAACTTTAACAAAGTTTTGACAAGTTTTCCAAACAAGGCATAAAGCATTGCTACCTACGTACAGAGAGATCCATACAATATTTAGTAGGAGAAAGAGGTGAAACTTATAGCTTATCAAGATTACAATAGCTGGAATGAATTCAAAGCTCATTTATTAATAAAGTGGTGACATCCTATATTAACTACTATTTTGATCATTGCGTCTCAACCAAAAGCATATGATAATTTTCCTGATAAAAAATTATGATTTTACAGAGAAATTTTCAATAAACTCAGACAACTCACGGTACAGAAGGTTGTACATGATGACTAGATATGATGTGAAAAAATTTTCTTCAGACAGACCAAAAGAAACTGTAGAGACAAGCTGTAAATGCAGTGTAGGGTGTTGATTTAGAGCAAAGCTAATCGTAGGGTGTATGAAAACATGAAGGAAACCATTTAAAAGAATATTAGGGAAACTCAACACAAGCAGATTCTTTCAGTATTTTAGTATTAAAAGAACAAGGAGGAAGTGAACGGCTTCAGGAATAGTAAGGGGGAATTAAAATATACAGACAGTGATATAGCCCATGCTCTAAAATGAATTTTTTCTTATGTCTTCACATGTGAAGAAGTGGATAACCTCCCAGTGGTAACAGTGACTACCAAGGAGGTACTGAGAGATTTCTAAATTGTAGAAGGAGAAGTGTTAGATTAAATAATTTGAATAAAATAAATCCAAAGGAATAGAAAATAATTTTCCTCAAGTTCTTAAAGAGGTTAGTGAGTTCATATATAAACTCTTAATGTATATTTTTAGAAAGTCACTGCGCAATGGAGAAATTCTGAACGACTAGAAAATGGCAAATATCCTATTGTATTAAAAAGTTAATCAAGGTAATCTAGTAAATTTAAGAAACTATAGGCCAGTAGGCACCTGTATGCATTACAGGTAAATTAATGGAAGGAATTATTAAGTAAAGGATTGAACAGCACATGACAAGAACCAGAGTTTTACTGACATATTCTGATGTGTTTTACTAACATACTGGACTTTTATGAGTAAGCAACAAGAGGATACGATCAAAGTGATGCACATGATAATACTTATCTTGATTTTCAGAAAGTATTTGATAAGTTTTGACATGACAGTTTGGGCATTAAACTAGAAGAAGTGGAAATTCATATGCAAAAACACAGGAAGCAGCAGCTAACAGAAATTGGTAATGTCAATTGTGATGTCCCTCAGGGGTCAGTGCTAGAGCTGCTGCTATTTTTATATATACATATATATATATATATATATATATATATATATATAGTGGAATATGGCCGGCCATTCATCCCGGCCAATAACCCCAGGCCGCCAGGTGGAGCCCTCTCTGCAGCATGGAGGTGACCCGAATGTCAGCAGAGAATTATGGACATTGGAGTTTTCCTTTACAGCCCTGCTAGAAGGCACTGCATGGAGGAGCAGTGACTATTTGCCCTACGCCCCGGAAGTACGTCCGAGTCACATGGACAAGAGGAACGACGTACTTCCGGGATGAAGAAGAGGATTTTTATCTGACCTGGAAGTGATAGGAAATCACATGGACTGAGGGATTGGAAGCAGCTCCGGGTCAGGGAATATCAAAGGACTATGGGAAATCCCAGACAGTGAGCTGAACTGGGTGGAAGGGTGGTAACACGTCTGGGAGTGGTGGATTGGTTTATTGTGATTATTGTGATTTATTTAATGAGTATTGTGGAGAGGAGGGTGCTTTGTGCACTGTGCAGAATAAATATAGTCTACTTTTGTACTTTTATCTGGTGTCTGGCGTCTTGGTCAAGGGTTCAAGGGAGTGATAGCGCCCCTTATCTGTCACAGTGGCGTAGTCGGCAGGATTCTCTGGCCGTCGGTTTGGCAGAGGACCTGTATAGTAAATTTCTGTGGACAGAGAACCCCAAGAAGACAGCGTCACGACACACAGAAAAAATCAACGCTGATGCAAACCCAACAGGCAGCACTGCAACACAGGAAAGCCTCACTGAACATCGGTCCGTGATGGGGAAGTAATCCGGGAAAAAGAATGGGAATACCAAAAAGAAGCAGACCCTAGATGATGCCGCACGTCTATGGACATACCTGACGGGAAGCGAGGAGTGACAGGGCCGCAATTAACGCTGAGAGGACCCGAGCATTATGACAGCGGGAGGGCTATTGAACTTTGGATGCACAGGACAACCTCTATGAACTAAGAGGACACAATTGGAGTCTGGAGGTATTTGCTGAAAAAATGTCTGATGGGCCGGGACCTTACTTTAATTGTTTTTCAGAGGTCTGTCTTCTTGATTCTGACGAGGAGACGGAAACATACTTCCCACCTGAGCAAGATGGCCGCGATGATGAGGAGTCTAACCGATCTAGGAGTCTGAAATTTGGAAACCTATTCGACAAGAATAGTCACGTGAACTATCCCGGAGCAGGCTGGGGAAACCTAAAGGACTACAAACAACCACATGACCATGACGGTTTCCTTCCATTCACTGAAACAGGACATGTGACATCTCCCAAAGGATTGTGGGAAGGAGAAGGTCAATGTTGTTCCATACCTGAGGTTACCGTTTCCCCAACGGAACCGAGTGCCCTGAAAGGAAAAGGGGAGGCAAGCAAAGCAGCGCCAGCCGTAAGTTAAGGTAAAGAGGAACGGGATATGACTGAACAGTCCGCTGTTAAATTAAAAAAGGCGGATCGCAGCAGGCCGGTAGCGGCATCCCATACCTCTGCCAATCGAAACTTCAATAAAAACTCCAAGTCCCAGCAGCCTCCACGAGACCCATCAGAGCACTTGCAGACAGCGGACGTGCTCATTGGCTCCCGGCCGGTAAGTAGGCAGAAGGAGGAAGTAAGCCTACCGTGGGTCAAATTAATTAACTCTTTTAATGCACGGGAACTCGAGAAATTAATCAAGCCCGTGCGAGGTATATTTCAGATGCTGGTGGCAATTCAGAAGATCGTCAGGGATCTGGGAGAAACGGCTGAGGCACCCATCCGAAAGGTAAATGAGTACCTACAGAGAATCGGACGGGAGCATTCCATATTATATGATGTGGCGGTACAGGTGAGTAATACCGGTACCGTAAATAATGAAATAGGGACGCAGTGTGATCCAGGCCCGCTTTTAATAAGTAGCGGGTGCCAAATCACTGCGTGCCCTACAAGAGAGGCCGGAACGTTGACCGAATGGTCAGTGGAAGGGCCTATCTATCCGGAGCAGCTGGATGGTGCTGGCTTTCGGAGTGATTCCGTCCTGAAGACCCCGAGCCGTTTAAAAAAATAAGTCTAGAGGGGTACAGACAGGAAAGGGTCTCTTTTTATTAAATAGAGAGACTCAGACTGTAGAAAATCCACAAAGCAAACAGGATGAGCCCAAAATTAAAACGGGGGTCTCCTGACAAACTAGAGAAAGGCGAGAGAGAACCGTTAGAGGCGGCGGGGGTCTTCTCAGCAAGAAAAGGGGCGGACCTAACTTTTCCCAATTGTTTTCAGTCCCGCAGGGGGAGAATAACAGGAGGAAGGAGGCAGTACTACAGATGCTGAAGGTCGGGTCACATTTGGCGAAACTGTCCTTGGAGAGCAGGGGACCAGGTGTCGTTTTGGACTAATATTCCCCCTAGATTCTCCAGGGAATGCGAGACAAGGAACAGCCAAGGTTCGACCAGAAACTCCTCTTGGAGAAAGACTTCCCTCGCGGGGCTGGCCGCTCCGAATCATAATTCTTTGCTGGGAGGGGAGTACTGTGGAATATGGCTGGCCATTCATCACGGCCAATACCCCCAGGCCACCAGGTGGAGCCCTCCCTGCAGCATGGAGGTGCCCCGAATGCCAGCAGGGAATTATGGACATTGAAGTTTTCCTTTACAGCCCTGCTGGATACCACAGGGGCCGCTAGAAGGTGCTGCAGGGAGGAGTAGTGACTATTTGCCCTACGCCCCGGAAGTACGTCCGAGTCACATAGACAAGAGGAACGACGTACTTCCGGGATGAAGAAGAGGATTTTTATCTGACCCGGAAGTGATAGGAAATCACATGGACTGAGGGATTGGAAGCAGTTCCAGGTCAGGGAATATCAAAGGACTATGGGAAATCCCAGACGGCGAGCTGAGCTGGGTGGAAGGGTGGCAACGCGTCTGGGAGTGGTGGATTGGTTTATTGTGATTATTGTGATTTATTTAATGAGTATTGTGGAGAGGAGGGTGCTTTGTGCACTGTGCAGAATAAATATAGTCTACTTTTGGACTTTTATCTGGTGTCTGGCGTCTTGGACAAGGGTTCAAGGGAGCGATAGCGCCCCCTATCTGTCACAATATATATATATATAAATGATATAGATAGGAATATAAATAATAAGTTTGTTAAGTTTGCATATGATACCAAAATCGATTGTCTGATAATCTAGAATCTGTTAAATCATTACAGAAGGAATTGGACAGCATATATTAGGCCAGATTTGTGTCAGATGAAATTTAATGTAAGTTAAAGTCATTTTTTACACATAGTAAGTAACAATGGCAGGTGGGAGATGAGTTATGAGGAAAGATTTAAGGAGACTAAATGAAATTAAAAGGAGCTTTGATTGACGTGTTTAAAATTATGAAGAGAATTAGCATAATAGACGGAGATGGTTACTTTAATATTATTTCATTAAAATACATTTGGGGTACATTTGGAAACTTGTTAAGCGTAAATTATGCACATACATTAGGGAAAGTTTCTTCACACAGAGAACCATATACATTTGGAATAAGTTACCAAGTAGTGTGGTAAACAATAACATTTTAGAGACCTTCAAAGCTAGACTTGAGGTTATTTCTACGACTGGTGAGCTTTGTTGGGCTGAATGGTGTGTTCTCATCCAGATTGTTCTAATGTTTATTTGTTCATCTATGAGTAATCTATAGGCCATTGCCAAATATAAAGGATACATACAATTTTCCAAATTATAATACCTCACTACTGAGCCTGGTAAAAAATTGTGATTTGAGACCCAAAATGTAGATACATACCATCCAGTTAGCCAGGAGAATTTATGCTAATGATCACAGACGCAATGTTCAAAAACTGCTGGTACTAATTGTATTCCTTCCCTTTGTTTTAAAAATGTGCCAAATAGCTTGCTCCTGTTTAACACTTCTTTGTTTCTCTCCACTGCTCTCATTTGCCATTCCCCAGGATATCAAATAGGTCAAATCTAAACTAATAACACCACATTGACTCCCTGAATCCACTTCACTTTGAATAGTTGCCAAATGGATCAGTGAATAATGTCGCCTAATTTTTCTTTTATACTACAATACAACATGGAGGTTATAAATACCTACTGTATATTAGGATATTGTTCTGCAGATTATTCTTTAACACAATAGTGTCAGGAAAACTGGAATCAGTGTCAAAGAAATGAGCACGAATAACACCATCTGCAATTAGATTGTTGATTTTCTGGCAGAAAGGACCACCGGAGGATAGAGTCTTCACTTAGGAATTCTAGCAAAGCAACTGCTTTAGCATAAGATGCTAAGATGCATGGTCAAATTTAAAACTGCCACATCAATAACCTTGCTAATGACGCCACTCTAATTGTCTAATTAGCAATGACGATAAAAACATTTACAGGAGTAAGGTGGCATAGCTGTCTAAATTGGGCTTTGACAACAGTTTTGAATTAAATGTCAAGAAAAAAAAGAGATTAGCATGAAATTCATAAAGTATGGGAGCAATCATACACCAATTAGCACTTATGGCACTCCATTGGAGATTGTATGCAGGTTTAGAATCTTCAGTGTCAAGTTGAAATTTAGTCCCTTTCTTAGTGCATTGTCAAAATAAATTCTAAGGAACTCACAACATCCCATAAACTCTCGTTTCCTATTTTAACTGGAAGAAGTGTTGACGCATCAACACAATCATTACTAGAATAATTTCTGCCTTCAAACATTTCCACTTCTGAACATATCATCTTTCTGTTATAGTTTTGACTGGGCTTCACCCTGGCTCCAACTTATTTTCCTTATTTTTTTACTAAATATGCTTTTTTAAGTTTTTTTTCTGTGTTGTATTATTTTTTGTGTTTTTTGTTTCTTAATAATTATATAATTTTATTTTTCTCCTTTTTAATGTTTGTTACTTTCCTTGTTATTAGTATATCCAGTCAAAGCAGGGAGGGCCTCTTCACATTACTGCTGATAAGACTGCTGTTGGTGTGGTCTATAGAAAGGCCTGAGACGCCTCAGGATGGTTCTGAGGAATTAACATTCCCTGCTCATGTTGTTTCAATTTCTCCTGTAGTAAATTTTGTTGGTCTTTTGACCTTTTTGTTTGAAGTTTTGGTTTTGAATATTCAGCTCTGTCTTCTGCTGTTTCTTTTTTGCATTTCAGATATGGTTTTGTTTTATATTTGGTTTGCCCATTGTTTAATGCAGTATTACATATTTAACTTTCTTCATTACTTTTTAGAACTTGTGTAGTGGGGTATTGTTGGTACTTTCGAGTGTTTGAGATGCAAATGTGTTTTTGGACTTTATTTAATAAATAAAACTCCAATTCCAAAAATTTTGGGACCCTGTGTAAAATGTAAATGAAAACAATGCAATGATTTGCAAATTTCATAAACCCTTTTATCTATTATATGTTTGGTTGGGAAAAATGTTCGTGGTGAAGCGCAGGGCACCTTTTCACCGACACAAAGTTTAGCACACATCCTAGGCCATCCCATCTGCCGTACCAAACAATTACAGCTGCTACTTCAAGAGCCTATGAGTCATCTCAAGAATAGGAAACCAGGCTGTCTGCGAACAGGAGAAGGGCTGCTGATGCAGGAGTGGATTAAACATCTGAAGAAAGGGAAGGCAGGCTGTCTGCCAACAGGAGAAGGGCAGCTGATGCAAGAGTTGATGAAACATCTGAAGAAAGGGAAGGCAGGCTGTCTGCCAACACAATGCGATTTCAGTGTTGGTCTTTCTGACTTACTGGTGCTATTTGTTTGTCCGCCATACAAATCTACACCAGGTGCCCGATCGCCACTAAACTGGGAATGGGGCTCCTTTGTGACCAGGAGGAGGTCATGAGGTATGTTTGGTTGGGAAAAAGTCGATGTGTGTATGTATGTTTGTTTGTCCTTTATACAAATCTGCACCAGGCGTGTGATCGCCACCAAACTGGGGATGGGACTCCTTTGTGACCAGGAGGAGGTCATGGGGTATGTTCGGTTCAGACAAATGTTTGTGGTGAAGCGCAGAGCAACTTTTTAGTACAAGTGTTGGTACTTATCATCGACAAGATGGCCGCACGTTGCAACAGATGTTAACGGCGGCGGCATCTAGTGGCATGTTTGGTCCCTGTGTGTCGCTCTTTACCAATGTTTCTTTAAATTACCAACAGATGGCGGAAGTGTCCAAGTATGAGAAGGGCGACTGCTTTCATCGGTTGAAGGGGTATGGATGTAAAATGTGACCGACCCACAAAGCGTGACTGGTTTTCTGTATTTGTGGTGCTATTTGCTTGTTTTCCGACTCACAGTACGATTTCAGTCTTGGTCTTTCTGACTGACTGGTGCTATTTGTTCGCTTTGCAACGTATTTTAAATAACGTGCATTCATCTCACTGTGGTGCTTATTCCATACGTAATACCATGTAACACATTATAATTGTCCTGCTTTTTGCTATTATACCCATGCCACTGAAAAATAGACGTATAATTAGAAAGTCCACTTCCGATGCCAGAAAAAAGTCTATTTCAAGGGCGTCTGAAACGTTGCACATGATGTGACAATGTTTTCATACCAACAATTCCGCTAATTCCGAATGATTTACCCTTTGATTGCAAACTACTACAATTTTCTGTTCGTTTGGCTTTTGCTATGTCAATTAATAGCGCTTAAGGCCAATCACTGCAAATTAAAGGCATCAATTTGGAAAATCCATGCTTTTCACACCCACAACTCTATGTATCATGTTCTAGAGTGGGCAATCCTCAGAATTTGTTTATTTTTGCACCACAAGGCAAAACAAAAAATATACTGTATCCAAAGGCTCTGGAATAACCACTTATATTACCTATTACAATAAAATTTCAATCACAAAACTGTTTGTTCTATTTTTATGTTCGGTTTCTTTCATTTGGTAAATTCACCAGTTATACAGTAGATTCCCGGGCAACGCCGGGTACTCCAGCTAGTTCACAATAAAACAGAAAATCAAATATATATATCAAATGTTTAAACTGAGAAAAGGTACCATTTTTAGAAAAGAATAAGGTAATTTTAAATTTGATAGTAGCAACATGTCTCAAAAAAGTTGGGACAAGGCCTTGTTTACCACTGTGTAGCATTCCCTCTTCTTTTAGCAGTATGTAAACATCTGGGAACTGAGGAGACCAGTTTCTGGATTTTTGGGAGAGGAATGTTGTCCTTTCCTTGTCTGATATAGGATTATAACTGCTTAACAGTACTGGGTTTACTTTGTCATATTTTTTCATTTCATGATGTGCCAAATGTTTTCTGTTGGTGAAAGGTCTGGACTGCAGGCAGGGCAGTTCAGCACCTCTTCTATTACGAAGTCATGCTGTTGTAATAGATGCAGTATGTGATTTAGCATTATCTTGCTGAAATATGCAGGGCCTTCCCTGAAAAAGACATTGTCTGGATGGGAGCATACTGTATGTTGCTCTAAAACCTGTATATACCTTTCAGAATTGATGGTGCAAGTTGCCAATTCCAAAGGCACTAATGTGCCCCCGTACCATCAGAGATGCATGCTGATAGCAAGCTGGATGGTCCCCCTGCTCTTTAGTCCTAAGAAAATGGCATTCATTTTTTCCAAAAAGAATTTCCAATTTCAATTTATCTGTTCACAGAAAAGTTTTCCACTTTGCCTCAGTTCATTTAAAATGAGCTTTGGCCCAGAGAAGACAGTAGCATTTCTGGATCATGTTCTCATATGGCTTCTTCTTTGCATTTGTGGATGGCACGGCAAACTGTGTTCACAGACAGTGATTTCTGGAAGTGTTCCTGATCCCATACAATGATTTTCATGGCAAAATAATGCCTTTTTTTAATGCAGTGCTGCCTGGGGGCTCAAAGATCACAGGCATCCAATACTGATTTTATGGTCTTGTCCTTTGCACACAGAGATTTTTACAGATTATCTGAATCTTTTAAAATTACATACTGTAGATTTTATGTTGAAGAAAATTATTCTGAAATTGTTTCACAAACTGTAGATGCAGTTTTTTGAATATTTGTGAACCTCTGCCCATCTTTACTTCTGAGAGACTCTGCCTTTCTAAGATGCTCTTTTTATACTGCCACACATATGCACATGGGAGGCAGCTAAAGGACTCAAAAAGTATAATTCCATGCCGGACCAGGGGATGGCAGAGTGCAGTGATCCTTTCTCTATTTCCTCTCCAGATCGAACACAGGAAATTCCGCCTGGATAACATCACTTCCGGCACCTGGCCAGATGACATCACTTCTGCTTCCTGTCCGGATGACGTCATTTGCCATGCCCAGCTTTAAAAATGCCATATTTTTGTCTGCCTGCCAGTTCTGTTTTGGATTTGAAGTATATGGGTGCCTTCCCCCAAACATTTTTGCTGTATCGTCCAAGTCTTTTCACAATGCCCAATCATGTTACTGACCTTCAGCTATTTAACCTAATTAGTTGCAAAATGTTCCTCCAGCTGTTTCTTTTTAGTACCACTTACTTTTCCAGCCTTTTGTTGCCCCATCCCAATTTTTTGAGACATATTGCTGCCATCAAATTCTAAATGACCTTATTCTTTACTTAAAATGGTACATTTTCTCAGATTGAACATTTGATATTTTTTCTATGTCCTATTGTGAATAAAATACAGGTTTATGAAATGTGCATTGCATTGTTTTCATTTACATTTTACACAGCGTCCCAACCTTTTTGGAATTAGGGTTGTAATTTAAAGAAATAATTGTTGTGTTTCATGGATGAATGGCTTTTTGGGCTAATTATTTTGTCTTTTTTCAGGGAGTAGTCATAAAACCTTTTTGAAGCTTATATCAATAATAATAATGATGAATAATTATTAACATTTCTGTAGTGCTTTTCTAACCACCTCAAAGGACTTTACATAGACAGTGGAGAGCCATTTCAACCACCACCAATGTATAGCATCCTCCAGGATGATGCAAAGGCAGCTATTCTTGTACCAGCATGATCATCATGCATTAGCTATTAGGTGGTGAAGGGATGAGAGAAACAGAAAGTTAGAGACAGGGTCAATTTAGCCAGGGCATCAGGGTCCACCCTATTTTTTCAGAAGGATGCTCAGGGACGGTTTATGACCAGAGAGAGTCAGGACCTCGGTTTTATAACCCCATCACTACTCTGGGGCATTGGGATCCATATACGGACCTCTTTTGTAAAATTTTTGGTCATAGAATTATAACACTTTGTAAATAAAGCCGAGTTACTATTTTACGTCTTCACAATTAGATAACTGGATTGCTAATTTTTGCTCATGGTGGGGATGTTGTAATTATAGACCAATAAATCTTATTTTTATGTACATAATATAGTATATAAGAGCTTGAATGAGTACTGTATATCAGTGGAAAATGCTGACAAACCATCCAATTAGACCTTTTTGAAGAGAAAACCAGAACAGACAAAAGAAAAGCATATGGCATCATTTACCTAGACTTTCAAAAATTTTTGGGTACATTGGTGCACCAAAGTTTTACCTTGTAAATTTACATGTTTGGCATATGGCATCAAAATTAAAGGGACAGCAAATACTGTACGGTCATCAAAAGAAATTTAAAAACACCAGGGGAATCTTTGAAACTGGGAAAACTAGGAAACATTCATTATAAAGGCAAGAATTCTTACCTGACGCAAACCTTGAAAAGTATTTAAAAGTTTACTCTGATGCCAAATTCAATTTTTTCAGTCAATTAACTTTAGCAAACAAATAAGGATATTATGTAACATAATTTGTAGGACATTATGCTGAGATTCTGTGGAAGCAATTGTAACTGTGCAGAAAAGAACCACCAAATGCACTATGGTACATCCCTCTCTGACAGGCTAAGGCAATTCAACCCCTTTAATCTTGAATAAAGCTGGCTAAATGAGGATCAGACACAGGTTTTCAAAATTCTCACAGACACTGATAAGTTGATCCAAAAGAATTCTTTAATTAAAGAGTGAATTACCAGCTGAAGGTAAGCAGATGTATATTGAAGATGGAATTCATGAAGACCTGCTTCACATCAAGTCTGAAGGGAGCAATCTTCTAGGTCATGTAGTTAAAAAACAAACCTTGGCATCTCTTAATAGGTATTTGGATGAGATAGTTGGACAATTTAGCTGTTAGCTAACCTAACAATCAATGGACTGAATGGTCCACTTGTTTTTGAAAACATTAGGTTTATGTTATGTGTACTGTACTATGTAGCTGCTATTGCACTGACTACAGCAATTCATTCTAGCTATTGTTTATAAATAAAATAATCTGTTGCTTAGAATTATAACACACACACACACACATACGTAAGTCTCAGTTCTGTTTGACCCAATTCATTGTCTCAGGGAGTTGGAGACAGTCCCAAAAATACTGGGTGGTAAAAGGAGTAGGAGCATCCCTAAACAAGGTGCCAGAATATTGGAGAATATGAAAGGCACACAGCCACACTCTTTACTGGAACCAATTTAACATCACAAATTAACCTAATACCAGGCTCATCTTGCCTGTTTTAACAAGGTAAAATCATTAAACCACAGACATTACACAATGTTATTTTGTGATAAGCTGTATTGTTATTGTAGTGATGTGCACACTACACAATATAGCACAAACAAGGTTCACAAATTAGAACATCTTTCTCTGACAAAATGCCCCCTAGTCTGAAATTTCATTTTCTTGTGAAACATGTGTGACACATTACCATTTCTTTTGACATGATTATCCAAATTGGAGCCAGAAAAGCAGCTTCCTGTTAGACTCTCATTGATTACTGCTTACTCTAGGTCTGCTCACACTACAAAACATTATGACAATAAATTCAAACATACTTGAAAAAGTCAGGATATCTCCAATGGGTTAAAGACTAGTTGTGGTAATGCGCGGGGTCGCGTCTTACAAAATTTAAGTGAAGCAGCAGCATTTATATGGCTATAAGAAAGTGCGCTTACTGTTGGTGTGTTGAGGGCGCTGGATATCACACTAGCTCATACGAATCATTGAAGTGTGGTTGAAGATCAGTGACTGACACATAGTTATTTGGTCATTTGTTTTTGATTGAAAAGTCGTCACTAAAATCATGTGGTTTCTTCGGGCATGTTAGATGAAAACGAGAGCAGGAGGAGATAAACTGACACAGATACAGTATAAGGGAGAACATGCAATCATGACTTGGACCTCAACAAGGCATGGAATTCAAACCTAGTAGAACTGAACACTGCCTCACCATTCCACCCTGTCCTAAAAATGAACATTTAAATTTCCTCAACTGACTTTCAGATGGCACAGAAATTTCATTTTTTCTTGATGTCACACATTGATGTCCAGGTTATAGCAGTGGGCTGCTAATCATCATGACAGTATAATAAAAAAAAATCAAAGAAAATAGGTAGTAAATTTAAAAACACACAAAAGATTACAAAACAGACGTTGAACATTGGCATATGCTAACAAAGTCTTTTTCACGTAAGAAATGTAATTATTGAAAATATTCAGGTAAGCTCTTAATGAAGTGTTAGTAAGTGCTTAAAAATCCAATACACTGTATCTCTGAATCTGTATAAGTGATAACAGAACTGGCAAGTTAATGACAGTTTTAACTTTAATTTAAAAAAATATGATATCTGAAAAATAAAATAAAATTCAGTTTATCAGAATCATTTATTTTGATACAATCCTTTGAATAGTTGACATATGTGCTGAAGATATTTAGCAAAATAAGGAAAATACCTGAATGTTAATATTATAAAGCACTGACACTGACTTCAGCACAGAACTATTCAATCATATTTACAAAATAAGAGAGTTAAAAAATAGAATTTCGGGTTTTATTCCTGATCTTAACATGATTTTAATCTGCTGGCTATATCTCCTTTACACCTCATATAAATTCACCTTCCCTCTGGACAAAAAGTTCAGAAAAACAGACCATATGGCAGCGTGGCCACTGTGATATGATATACTGATGCACATGTAAATGTGTTTAGTGATGATGCTTGGATCTAGTGATGGCACTGCTTGTGGCAAAATTGACACTACTCTTTAATAATATCACCAGTATTTTCAAAAATAAATAATTTTTACAACAAAAAAAAACTTAAATAGCATAACACCAAGCTGGAATACTAGATTTTGATAATTACTGTATTATCAGAAGTGTAAGGTTTCTTCAGGTAAGCAGGAGCCAAATTTTCCATTGACCCATTATGGCAGAAGGGTTTTTGTGTCTGAATATTATCTGAAGATAATAAAAAAATTGAAAAGCTGAAAGCCTAAGAGTATTTTTTTATCACTGTCGTTATTCAGTCAGAAATTGCAAACCCAGGCATGACTTACACATAAATGAACTAGTAGTGGACATTTTAAGTTGCAATAAGAAAGCAAAAATATTAGACAGCTATATATGATATAAAGTAATACTAGTGAATGCTCAGTACTTCTGCTGTTCTTTATTATTAGCTATGTCTTTATTATCTTAAGTGTCAAAAATATAAAGCCTGGAAGCAACATCCTCATGTTTGGTTCTTGCAAACCGCTGGCTGTCTTCAGTGTTTCAAGGGACATGAAGGATATTGTTCCTTTGGCTATAATCTCAATGCTTAGCATATCACTGATGTATTTATTCAACAAACAGAGACAATGTTAATAAAATGTCCCCAGCAGAATCAAGTGTGAATTAATGAGACCAACACTAAAGGTTTGTGCATCCCTTTGTAAAGTCACTTTTGCTCCCCTGTTTTTCAGTACCATATGGTCTGTCCAAATCCTGTTGATTTGCCCATAAAATGGTTGTCGGATGCTACTTGAAGCTTTGTATTTGCATAACGCATGTGTGACAGCCTCTAGATGGCATTTAAGTCGCCTTTTTAGAATTTCAAGCCATTGCTTTTTGACACCTCTGACATAAAAAAAAAACAACCCACACAACCTGGTACAGTACCACTGAACATTCATGTTGACATTATGTAATTCTGCCGAACTGTTCAGATTAATTTCCCCCTCATTACAGGCTGTCAATGTCAGCCAGAGGTGGGGGAGAGCAAGAAAAGTTTTGACACCTGCAAATCAATGCAGAAATGCAGCTCAATCTCAGAAGTATGTGTTTCATAAAGCAGACTCCTTCTTTTCTTTTTTTTTTTTTTTGTAAAATCATAAAACAAGAATGACGCACCTTTAGCTTTAAAGATCCATTCTAAAATTAAGGACTATATTCTCTCTCAATCTCTCTCTCTTTTTTTCTTCCCTAAGCAGACATTGTGATAATGCTTAAAGTTCCCATTAATATGCTTCCCACCCTCCCCCTCCCCCCAACCCCTGCCCTTCTCCTTGCTTCCTTATACTCTAGACATGATTTGCATTTTGTAGGTTTTAAACTGAGATCATGAATTATTTAGATCTGTCTTCCAGGCATGGCTCTAAACTATAATTAGTTGTGCCGAGCACCTCTTGTCATGGTACATTTCTGAGCCACAGGGGATGCATTGTTTCTTTAAGACAGAATTCTAGAGAGCAGAAAAGGGAAGCCAATGAGAGCAAGAGTGTACAGAAACAGTTAGTGACACCTTGGTATAGAGTCAGCTGAGAGAGCTGCTAGCTTCAGCAGGCAAGTGCCATTATGATGAATGTTTACAGCACTTTTTTGAGAGCCAATTATCTGCTTCTGTGTGAGTCATGGAGATCATTTAGGCTGGTAGCATGCACAAAGCAACAGCGGAGCTTTCTCATTTTCACAAAGACTGTGGAACATGTGAAAGAATGAAATGCTTTATCACAGGCAGGTAAGGATGCCTACTGCTTGCCGATATTGCCGTGCATTGTATGTAACACGGGGAGGGGAAACTGCTAGTAGCTCGTTCAGCCTAATAGTACTACAACTGTTTCAAGTTGGAAGTTTGTCTGAAAAAGCACAAAGCATGTTTTGTCTGCATTGTTGGGGGCTACTATTGTAGGAACTGTGTATCATCTTATTAACAACTGTTAGCATTGCAGTCATTCATTCATGCTGTTTGCTGTTTAAAAGTCACGGGCTCGGGGGCTGCGTGGATTTTGTTAACTGTTTGGTTAGATAATGACCATTACATTGTAGTTTTCCTCTAGCAATCAGGAATAAAAGATGACATTATACAATGAATGATTTGTGCTAGGCTTGAGCTGTCAGTCCACTTTGGGGATCTGTATAGCTGTTAATGTTAAGCATTTCATTCGCTCGATGTTTGAGGTATAATGCTGAAAGAATTAGGTCAGTCTAGGTGAATTCTGTTGTTGGTGCTTCTTTTGTCTGTTTTTCTGCTTCACTTTGAAACACTGCTCGCTGCTTAAAGTTTAGTATTTTGCTGAACGTGATGTCATGCTGCATTCCTTATAAAAGTGCGACAGTGGTGGGATACGCTGATTATATGCACAAAGTTTACAGTGTGATAACGTAAAAAGTGGCATCACTCCAGCTGCTAGATATAACTTTATGAAATGTGTTGCAGTTGATCAACTGAATGTTTGAAATCAGGCTGTTTTGAAATGTTTAAAGAAAATAAACCTAGTGCTGTACATTTTATCTTTCTGCATTGCTTTCAATACACTCAACAGAAACATAAAAATCAATAGGGTGCCACAAACAGATATTAAACAAAAAATTTTTAAAAATTAATATGTGGAAAATATGCTTTGCTTGTCTGGATTTGTTTCTCTAACTGCACCATATAATACCAATGCCTGAGCTCCTACAGAAATTCCTGTTAATAAAATCTGTAATTATTTATTTTCAGTATGTTTTATTGGGAACAGGAGAATGAAGATAACACTGTGGAGGAGGTGGGGGACCTTTTTCAAAAAATCAGTTTCCTTTATAAAAGCAATACACAGAAAGGTTTGTGGAATTCTCTGCTCATGATCTGTGCTTGTGGTTGGAAAGTGAGCAAAACTTGTTTGAACATGTAATCAGGCAACAAGTATTTTTGCAATTTCTAGGTTAGGTTCCCATTGTAAGGCATAACAAAGCACATAATAGTGATGCTTTTGTTAGAGGATGCTGAATCTCCAAGGTCAGCTTCATTGTAGACAAAGATAATGTATGTCTTTTCTTTGATTCACTACAGTAACAGTATCTTACTTCATTCACATGTGTCTTTCGTATAAACATTGATGCTTAACAGAGTGTCACTTCCCTCTAGATAGCTGTCAGAGTAACTGTTATGGGATGCTTAATGAAGCACAAGTGCATTAATCTCACGGGCAACACTTACCATGCTGAGTATTATTGCTATAAGACAACATATAATTTGCTAATAAGGTGGCATTCCTCATTTGAAGACTGGCAGTGGTCTGCAACATTTGCTTTTATTCTGCTTTAGTTTGTTCTAGGTTAACTGTTATGTAGGTGCTGTGGGAGAGCATTCTTGTATTTTATACAAGTGGTTAAATATTGTGTAAAAGTAGTGATGACTCTGGTGTGGATCACTCACTGTAAGTCCTATGCAGATATCAATAAACTTAATCCACTATGCAGTAATTCACCAAATGTATTTCATCCATGAGATCAGCGGTTCATTCAGGTGCTTGTAGCAACACAAATAGTTTAACACCTAACAGTATATATAACATCAAAATATCAGAATGGCATTGGAAATGATTAAGTTTGATATGATGGCATTTCCAAAATCCATATAAACAAGTACTCTTTTATGCGTAGTTTATTATTAAACATTATGCTTACAGGTAATGCAACAGCAAAAGACAAGGAAGGAATAAATTATTTAAAAGAAGCAAAATGGGCAACAAAAAAGCATTCCACTATAATCTGAAAAAAATAGACACCTTCAGCACCAATTACTTTCTATAAAAATATATTGAAGATGGCATATGGTAGCAGGAGCTCTAAAGAGAAGCGATACCTTTGAAGAAGTGCTATTTTCTGCTGCAGTTTATCAAGGAGAAAGGGTAAATGTGACCTAAGAAATTAGTGCCAGTTGTGGTGATTTCAGCTGTTCACCATGAGGGGCCAAGTTGAGCCCATTAGATTAGACAACTGGAAAAACAGGGTTATGCTTATCTGAGTCAATGTGAACGCCAGCCCCTGAAGTAAAGAAGCAGTACTTTCATTGAAATTACATATCTGCAGTGCCATGTGGGATTATATCTTGCCATTAATGTTGATATACAGTAGGGAATACCTATCTAGCTTTCAGTTTAATTTAAAAAAAAAAAAAACTTTTTTATGTCTTTTATATACATTCATATTTACAACTGAATATGGCTTTTTTAAACAAAAGTCACTTTTTATTGGGAAAGAAATATGTCAAGGTCCCTCCGTTGCTGGTTCCTCCATCTCTATTTTCTCACTTTACTTTAACCCAGCGCTACTGCAGGTGTCTTTTATATAAAACATTATAATATGGTCACCTCCTATCACTTTAAATTAACCAGTTCATTTAAAGTGATTACAGTTCTTATTGTTGTATCTGTTACCGACTGAGTAGGCTGTGGACCTTAGACTTAGCAAAGCCCCTGGCTGGTTACAGAAAATGTAGAGTATTGGTGGATGGATAATATCAGAACTAATTAGCCATTATATTAGTATTAACGATTACTGTTAGGTATGACTTTTTAAATTGGTTGCATTCACTTGATTAGTAGTATGGCAATGTTTTATTTAGTCTTTTATTTTAGTTTTATTTATTTTTTATTTAGTCTTTTTCTTTGAAGGAGTTGAGCATTTGTCAATAGCCAAATAATACCAAAAGTTGATCTTCCTTCAGGATGCAAACTAACAACCTCATGCTTTCCAGTTCTCCTCCACACTTGTGCAAGAGAAAAGGAGCAACTTAGCTTGTTGAGCTAAAAGTGAATCCATTTACTTTGAGAAGCTGCTATTTCTTTTGGGCTGGCATTGTATGGTGGCCACCATTTACGAATCAGATTTCCACTGAACCAATAATTAATTTTGCTAATGCATTTCAATTACGGTGTAGTTATAGAACAGATTTTTACATCATAAAATTTCTGTAAAAGGAAAAGTGAATAAAGAAAAGAACATAAAATTCTTCAATAAGCTTGATCCAGTTTATAGTTGCAGGGAACAGAAGTGTATTCTGGCAGCACTGCGTGCAATTGAGGAACCTGCTATGGGCAGGGCCCAGATTACAAATTCAGTGCTAAGAAACTAACAAAGACTAAGCAATGTTGCATAGATGCCCTGCATGAGAACACCTGGAAAGATGATTCTGTATTTATGTATTTTCCTATGATGTAGTGCTAGGGTGTTGTATCGTGTTAGCCATTATGAATGTAGTGAGAAGTCAAGCAAAATGACACCTTAGCCAATAAAAGGTGTCATTTTGCTTGACTTTTCCCTATGATGTAGGAAAAGAAAGGAAAATAATTTTTTCTCTTACTATTGTTCTGCAGTTAATGCTTTATTCTCCACCCTATAAATACATATAGACTATATCTGGAACAAGTGTACACATTATTATGATACAGAGAATGTGTTGCTTATTAATGGGGGAGTCAAAACTCAAAGTTCACTGAAATAATTAGGCATGTGCTTTATGATTCTCTTGTTCTATAGACACACTCTGTACACATCTTTTTTTTACAGTAATCAAAAGTACTGGTTTACCCCACACAATATGCAATGTAATACTTACTTTTTACTGCTATTGAAGAATAATACCCATTAAATAATTTATACAATGATAAACTTCAGCGTTTTTTAAAGTCTTTTTAATCTGTGCTTCATATACTATGTAAACTGTACACCTTATACAAAGTAAAAGAATGTCAATAGTTGAGTGGTATATTTTATAACTACTTTCTATTTATTTAACTGGCAAGCTCCTATAGTTTTTCCCCTTGTAGTTCACTATTCTTTTAAGTAAGAATTATAAATATAAGTTGTTTAATATTCTTCTTCTTTGTCTATATTAATCAACCATGGTAAAAAAAAATCAGGCTTTAGACAGGATTCATACAATACAGTACAGTACGTCTCAGTGCTTGACATGATGGTACAAAGTTAAGAGTCATATGTTATGGTAAAGTGAGGTCCGCGGCTGATTGACGTATTAAATAAATAATTGTCAGGCAGGCATCTTCTGCTGGGGGTGTGGTAGCGTGGCGAGAGTGGTTACCGTGTGCGATGCGGGAGTGAATGGCCCTGCACTTTGTGGACAGCTGCAGGATCGCCAGCAACCCAGAGGCTGTGCCACATCCCCATTTAAAAAGGGGAGTCTGAGGAGGGGACAAAATGTAAGAAAATGAAATGAATGGAGGTTAAAGAGACAGAAGAAGGCAGGAGGTGGACAGAGACGGTGCGAGTGAGTTAAAGGGAGTAGGTTCAAGGGAGAGAAGGAAAGAGAGAGACCCTGGAAAGGAGTGTGTGGCCAACACTCGTGGGGGTTAAATTGGGTGACTCCAACTGAACATGACTGAGGAGCGGGAGTGACCAGGAGCATGTATGGCTCACTGCAGAAAACCAGAAAGGCAACACAGGTCAAGAAGGCTTGAGAGGAGTGCTTAAATTTGAGTGCCATAGCCATTGGGGACCCAAGCCTAGGTCCAGTGGGGGGAGCCTTACCATAGTCGTTGACACGGACCTATGAAAGGTTAGCTGTATCTGTCATGAGGGTCACTCCTCTGTTGCATGGCCTGTATGGGATAAACAGGGGAGCCAACAGTGAGCAAGAAGAATGCACCGGGCTTTATAGAAAGGACATTTTTCTGCTAGTTGATTCTAAACTCGTTTTAATGGATTTTTCTATTTATTGAATTTTTAACCTCCACCTCACCTTTGTTTTTTTTAGATTATTCATTATTGATGATGCAATGTACTTTTTGAACACTGCGCTGCACTTTTTTTGTTTTGACTTCTTTTTAATGAAAGCACTTGCACTTTTCACTATCCCCTTGCTTGGTGTGTTTGTCCTCATCTGCTCAGCTCATCCTGGTCATGACTATCTACAGTGTCAGGTTCAAGAGGCTCCCAAAAATGAAAAGGCGGCATGGAGCTGAGCCACATCATTACATATGTGAACAACAATCTTTGGTAAGGTGCAGAAGGTCTAGAAATTCTGTGAAATCCAACACTATACTGCAAATGAGAAAGCAACTACCAGAACTCAATGCAGAGTGAACTTTAGATTTTTTGACAGTTTTTTTTTTTTCAAAGAAGAAAAGTCTTTCTTTTTTTTATCAAAAGAATAGCAAAATTCACATAAGTGAACACAGTATACTTTATTATCAAACCGTGTCTAATATTCTAATGTTATAAACATATAAATACATGCATCTAAGTTGAAAATTTGATTTTTCTTTTTTAATTTTAGCCTCTCCACATACAGTACTAATCTATGAGTGTTTTACTAAACTGACCTACTATCACTTGTGCAATTATTCTTCACAACCTGTCAGCATGTATTCTATCAATTTTTAGGCTAATTAGGCTGAACAGTAATTTCAAAAGTGTAATTATTAGGATACAATTAGGAACAGTTAAAAATAATATTTGAGAATATTAAAAACAATCTGAATTATTGGTTTCAATATAAATGTATCCCAAATGCCAAGTTCAAGTTGTGTTTTAAAGCAACATTTATTTGTAATTAGAATAGAGAGGTAACAATCCACAAAAAAATTCCAAAGTTCATTCTGCAAATGTCTGAACAATGTCAAGTGCCTAGTGATTCCCCAAAAAGCTGAATGTTAACACTGCATTGGACAAATTTTCCACATTTTCCGGAGTGTGTTTATTTTGTGGTTTACTCAATTACAGTTACCTCTAGACCAATTAGTTTTTACCATCCATGCATTTTTCTTTTTCAAAGATTCTGGAGGCACTGCAACAATTTCTAATGGTTGTAGGCATGAAGGAAAACAAATTTCGAATAGAATAGCTTACCAATACAGCCTGCATAAATGCACCAATGCAAGAACACCGTGTTTTTGAAATGTGTGAAGACAACATAGCCCCAAAGAAAATACATGAGTACAGAAGTAATTTATTTGGACCTCAGATCATCAACTTAATTTTATATTAATTCATAAAACATACTCGTAGGACAGAAAAAAAAAACTTGACACTAAAAAGGGAGTGAAAATGGGTAGAGGGAAATATTTACACACCTTCTTGAACGTTCACAATAATATACATACCAATAGACTTTTTAGTGTAGTCAGTGGGATTCTCATAAAAAGAAGAACCTAAAATTCAAGCATGATGAGACAATAATGACCTCCTCTAAGTTTTATTAGGCTTTAAAGGAGTTAACACTCAAAGATTAGTAGGGATATCTCAAGACAAAGAAATGGAAACTTTTGGTAACTGGTCTAGGGTGAGGATGCGAAAATGTGCACCTCATTGTGTATTTTAGTCCAGGGAATTTCATTATGTGAAAAAGGCTTCTGGTAATAATAGGGTGTGTGGTTGTATTGCAGAACAAGAATAATGGGAAAAAGAGTATAGCATCCATGATATTGTCCAGCATTATGCATTCCTCTTGTGAAGGATGGCCAGCCATTTATCCCGGCCAATACCCCCAAGCCGCCAGGTGGAGCCCTCCTTGCAGCATGGAGGTCCCCAGAAGACAAGCAGGGCATCATGGACAATGGAGTTTTTATGCAAAACCCTGCTGGATGCCGTGGGGGCCACAGGAGGGAGCTGCAGGGAGGACCGAGGGCTTCTTCGTGCCCTGTGACCCGGAGGTTCGTCATAGGAAGAGCGACGGACTTCCGGGTTGAAGAAAAGAACTTTTACCTGACCCGGAGGTGGTTGAGGATCACATGGACTGGGGATTGAGAACACTTCCGGGTCAGGGATTATAAAAGGACTGTGGGAGCTCCCAGACGGCGAGGTGAGCTGGGTGGAAGGGTGGCAACGCGTCTGGGAGCTGGAGGATTGTTTATTGTGATTTATTATTGTGAGTTTATGAGTATTGTGGTGGAGAGTGTGCTTTGTGCACTGTGGCATAAAAATAAAGTCAACTTGAGGACTTTTACCTGGTGTCTGGAGTCGTGGACAGGGGTTCAAGGGAGCGAGAGCGCCCCCTATCGTTCACACTCTATATAGGCCAAAACATAAATATTCTATGTGGGAGTCATCGTGATCTTGCACTCACAACATGGAGCAGACATCAGAAGAGTATTTAGAACTGCCTGGTCATTTGCATCTGTGATCTCCAGCTGTACCATCCTCATCAACAGCAGTACTGAGTGCTCTTTTGAGTTAAATAACAGTGATCCAGTAATTAGATATACTGTAAATGATTTTGTCCTTTCATTACTCTGGAAGGGATTGTGTCTGCAAAAGAAACTTTTAAATAGATTTAAAATGGAGTAGATGTGAATGCTGAAGAGAATGACAGGCTGACCATAGGGCTGAGCATTAATCGTGGTACATCTACACAATGCTGCTAGGTGTTTTCTTTATTTAATAATGCAGTGTTTCTGTCTCCTCTTTTATTGACTGGATATAGCCCTAAGAAGTAACTCTCATCCTGACCTAAAATGTTAAGACTGAATTTTATTGAGAGATAGCACAAGAGAGTTCACAAGACCAATTTCCACAAACTTGAATGAGTGTTCTCTTAAAGAAGTCCTTCATGGCTTTGACATACTAAGAAAGCTAACATCATCAGTTCTTAGTTGTTACACAGCTTTTATGTTGGATAACCTGCACAGGTAGGTATTCTATGGGTTAAGTACAGTATGTGAGGATCCAGGGATCTGCAGTTCATTCAAAAATAAAGTAAAAACCAAGTTTAACGAAGTTACTGGCTATGCATAGAAGATAGAACTGGGTGACAGCAGACCACTTGACTAGGTTTTGTGAACATGATACTCTATTTATCCCTTAAGTTCTTTTTGCAATACTTATTTTTAATAATTTTAGTACATTCTCCCCAATTGCAAAAGAAAAAAATTCAGAGAGAAATCAGCGTGGCTATGATTGAGGGATGTGAAGTGATCTACAATCGGCTTGGTAAGGTCTTTAATCTTGATGGCTGGAACTCCCTGAAATGGTCTGCTAGCCATCTTCTTGTTTCACCTATGTAGATGACTGGACACCTTCCTACAAAGGAACACAGTATATATGATTTTTAGACATGCAAGAGGGCTATTGTTTATTATTGAATTTACCTGAGGGACGAGATATAAATGTATTGTTGGTGACATATTTACAAATGACCCAGCGGCTCTGGTTACTGTTCTATGTGCCTGGTGGAGAACGTGGCTTTCTTCTGTGAAGTGAGCTGCAGAAAAGAAGTTTGCTTAGGGTAGGTGTTCAGCAAAAGGAGATCAACTAAGAGTTAGGAAAAAGCCAAATGTTTACCAAAATGGTAAACTTTCGGTTGATGAACAGTGGGAGAGAAAATGAGAGAGTGTAAGAGTGGAATGGGAGGTCCAGCAAGATGAAGATTTCATTGTTGGGATTCCTCTTAGAATGAATGTTACAAGGTCTTGCTTACTTGAAGGACCTGTTCACAATATGAGAAGAGTATCCTCCACCAATGAAGAAACTCATCATTCTCAGTGCTTCATTACAGAAGTTAACCTCATCACTGCAAAGGTAGTGGAGTCTAAGGAACTATGAAAGAAATTAAGAGTTTTTAGTATACCAGGAATGGAAGAAGCTGTACTGAAGATAACTGTTCGAGCCAGTTGGCTTGTAATAGACAGAGGTTTTTAAGTCCTGCAAAACTGATAGATAGACTGATATCTAAAAATGGTAGAATTATGGTAGAGACATTGACTGTAAACCTGAGAGATGGATGGAAACTACTAAAGTCATTAAATAATTCCTTTAGCTGGCATCTGGAGCAAGAGGCAGTACAAGTACAAAGCCTAGGTAGGAAGAAAAGAAACACTCTTCCACCCAGCTGATGAAGATGTTGGCATAGCTAGGTCTGATTCTAGTACCTTGAGCATGGGAAAGGTGTTATATAAATAAAATGTATTATTATTATTATTATTATTATTACCCATTGCAGTTCTTCCATTCTTCCCATTTGCCATTCAGAATAGTGATATCTATCAAAAATATGATCTTAATTATTAAATGGCCACTTTATCATGCTCTTCCCAAACAATTAAGTGCTCAATAATTGACAGTTTTATATTTGCAGACAATGCAATCTAAAGTTGGTAGATGGGAGCGTGAATGTGTGTTTGTGAGTGTGCAGCTCAGAGGACAAAGAATATAAATGTAAAGAGCTTTAAATGTGGCCTGGTAGTTTATCACAAAGAACAGTTATACTGGGTTTTTCACTTTCAACAGTGGGCAACCTCTCAAATTATATTTACCCAATAACAGTCCAGTTATCATAAATAAAATGTTCATGAAAGGGGCTGATAGAAGTTGACATGACCATAACATTATCTAGTAATGTAGAGGTTTGTTTTTTTTATAATAAGTGATCACAATAGTGATACTGAGAGAATCACATCAAGATTTATAGAATCTGTACTTGACCATGACCAAATTGAGGTCCACTTCTGTCAAAGGGGTAAAGAGGCAGTTGGCTAAGGAAAACAATAATGGATACTGGAGATCTGAAAAAGTATGGTCTGATGTAGTGAATATTTCATAAATTCTGTTGGTGATGCTGATAAGAAATGGATTGATACTTTATTGATCCAAAAAGGAAATTGCAGTGTTAGGGCAGCTATTACAGAAAAACTGTACAATATATACTAATGATAAAATGGTAAAATAAATCAGGATAAATAAACAGATGCACAAATATATAATCCAGTTAAACTGAACATATTAACAACAGTCATACGGTATCACCAGTTGTGCCTGATTAGAGGTATAAGAGAACTATGACATCATGAAACTCAATGGATCCATTGTGTCAAATGTGAACCCAGTAGTGGTAACATGATTCTGATGGTTGTGTTGTCATTGCACATACAGTATGTTTGTTGGTAAAAGTAAAGCAAATTTTGAATACCACATGATATTTAAACACCATTGCTGGTTATGCTTATGGCAGATGTGAGCCCATGTGTTTTTTTAGCAGGATAACTCTCTGTGCCATAAGTCTTGGAAAACTGAGGAATGGTTCAAGAACATGGTGAACTTTGTGGAATGCAAACTGTATTGAGTAGAAATCTTCAACCTGTTTATATGACTATTTTTCCATAAAAGTGACCTATAAAGAGATAAGCATTAACTTCAAAGTTTAGGGGCTCATGCTAAGTGTCCTTTTATTGTGGTTTATGCAAAAACAAAAAAAAAGAAAGAATAATTTATGATTGGGGAAAAAAGGGTGTTATGGAGCACTCTGATGGGACAATGAATGAATGACCCTTAATGTAAATAGTTGCGTGTTTTTGTTCTGGTAATGTGGGAGAGGCAGAACTTGACACAGAGTAGTTGAGGGGCAGGGTTAGGGGATAAATTGATGCCAAGCTTGTTCTGATTGGCGTACCTCATTCTAGACAGGAAAAAAGGAGACTGAGAGAGCAAACCTACCACTCTTTTAGTTACACGGTTTATTTTTAAACAAAAATCAGTTTCTATTAAACAGCTTGACATTTAATAAGATATCTGCCTTGGTAGCAATTTAGTGTCATAACAACAGTGGGACATAACAAAGTAGCCAGTGACATCATCAATGAATGGTGGCTAACAAAAAAATGTACACAAAACACAGACAACAGTTAATTTCCTCAAATTAATTGTGCAGAAATCAAATGAGATAACCAAGAATGCTAAGAATGACTTGACATCATTTGTGTTATACTACCTGTGAGAAACATTTGAGTGTGCATAGGCATGCATCCCTGTACTACACTTTTGACACCAAACCCTGAAAAGTGCAGGTTGTTCTGAGGTCAAATCTTACAATTAGTCTGGTGTTCCAAATAAAGTGGCTACTTAGTGTATATTACTGTAAAAGCAAATGAATAAAAAATGGATAAATCACAACATACACACATTCATCCATCCATTATCAACCTGCTGAATCCGAACACAGGGTCACGGGGGTCCGCTGGAGCCAATCCCAGCCAACACAGGGCACAAGGCAGGAACTAATCCAGGGCAGGGTGCCAACCCACCGCAGCATACACACATATTGTAAAGTAATATTATAACTGTTAAGATCATGGGAATATGGCATATACACTACAGTTTGAACCAAGGAAGAGAAAATATGATAGGACACAAAAGATTACCAATAAACAGTTAACAGGAATATTTTTTTTATGTCTGCCTGTTTGCATGCAGATTATATGCAGTTCAGCAGCTATTCATGGTGGTTGTGCTCATACCAGAGAAATATTAATTGTTCTTTGGTAAGCATTGCAGAATACAAATTGCTGTTTTGGTCTCAGGAGCAATGTGCTATTACCAGCTGATATTAAAATATATGATTTTTTGACTTATGCTTTTATTTTTAATTTAGTTGAGATATAACAAATGCATGATTTCTACCTTCTGGCTGTATTCATTCAAAAGACTTCTCATACCTGACATTGCTATAACCGCAGTATCATACTTGAGTGGTCAAACTGTATATAAGTACCCCTCCGAAAAAGTAGACTGGTTTAATTGCTCTAAACAACTCTACCAATGGAGTCCACTTAATTAGCGCAACTCTCCTTATAAATACATTCTTTTTATACTTTAAAAGAGGAAATATCTTCCTTCTGTTAAGACTCCGTAAGCCTATTTCATTGAGAATTACAGGGTTAACATTACACTTGAATGTTAACCAAAGTGTTTTTTATTATTTATGTACACATTACACTATTCAGTACTCCGGATGAGCAGCTTTTTTAGTCTGAAAGCATGTGTCGTCTTAGCTGCCGTCAGAGTACATTGTAAGCTTGATATTTAATGAGTGTGGAAACTTCAAAGCAGAGTTTTATGAACAAATTAATTGCGTGTATTCATTTATTCCATATAAGAAATACTGTATCTGTTAGGCGAGTGTTATCAGTGAAGACCACTAGAATTAAATTATGTCCTTGATTCCTTATTTTTCCTTTTCACAGAGATGCAAGTGATACAATGTAAAAAAAAAAAAACAATTAACTGTGCTCTGAAATCTATTTGAAATCATACCATTAAGCTACTGATCCATATAATGGACAGAGATATCAATGGCTGCATAGAATGAGTTACGTTTTCCCCTCTCACAGTTTCCTGCGGCATTCTAGTTGGAAGGATATAAAAATGTCTCAAAATGTCTGAATGCTCCAACAGCATTATTTGAGTAATTCATATAGGAACTATTGAAATAAACTATTGCTTTCCTTAACCTGAACTTATTACTTACAGTCTACTTTGAAAACAATATTCTTTAATAATCTGGCACCCCATCCCAAGAAGTTACTGTCATAATATGATGGAAAGTTACAGTTAAGTGGACAAACAATAATATATTATTTGTTTTCATATGTGATCTGTTAAAAAAATAACTAAAAAATCAGTGGTTATAAAAGGAAGAAGAGAAAGTAAAATATACAAACATCTGAAAATTCAAGAAAATAACCATTTTAAATTACCATACTCGTTTATTAAAAAATGTGCATTACCAACGATAACACTGCAGAAAATGAATATCCTAATTAACTCCCTTTATGTTAATCTGCCAATCAAAACTGAACCATAAAGGGACCTGAACAAAAGAGGACATGTTTCAGTTAGCAATAGTGATTTACATGAAGAAAACAGTTTTCTCTGTGATACATGATAAATACTGTAACAGGTGTTCAACATTGTATTGAATAAAGTGCTTCTCTAAAAACATATTTTTACTTAATTTTGAAAACAGCAATTTTGAACAAAAATATTAATTTTTTCAATTTTGTTAACCTGTTTTTTCTATTATAAGGTAGCGAGGAAAGAGGAATCCATCCTGCACAAACCAGGTACCAGTCTGAATAGGAAGACAGCCCATTATAGGACCACCTTCACTTACAGAAGGTCAATTTGAACTAGTCAGTTAATCCAAGTGCATCTGTGAGATGTGTGAGGGAATGGAAGGAAATCCACATCAACACTTGGAAAATGTGGCCTGTTAGATAGCTGCTTTGAACATGGGGCTCTCTTGTCAAAACCAGTCATTAATTTTTCTGAACTTTGTTATTGTAGGAGCTGAAATGGATTTAGAGATGATCTTAGAACATGTTTGTCATAATGGCTAATTTAGAGCCACCTATCTATAAAACCACCATGTCCAGAGAAAAAAAAAACTGAGAACATGAGAAGAGTGCAGACAAAGTCAGACTAGGAATTGAAATAAGGATTCTTAAGCTGTAAGACTACACTGCAAAAAGTGTGTAAGGTTTTTGTAAAAGACCTCATGGATGAACATTAAGGAAAGTGTCAGAGATCTTGATGTCTGCTTTTAAAATATATATCAGCAGAATCTAGAGACACGAATAGCCAAAGTTCAAAGAGAGAGAGAGGGAGAGATCTAACTTTCTATCTATTTTTTTAATTGTTTAATGGATATTTATTTGGTGTTTGGTATGTGTCTGCTGTTTGGCACAAGTTAGTGTTACATTCAAATGTAGCTTCATGGAGGAGAAGGAGTAAATAACACCCTTGCAGGTACCCATTAGCTTTTCCTTCTTAGATCTAAAGTCAGTGCTTATGCCGGCATATACTATTTGGGTCTCCCTGTCACAACCAATATATAAAGAGTGCAATCACATTAGGCAGCTTGGATAGGAGTTTTAAATGTGTCTATAAATACTGTATATTGTAAATATCCAAACATTTTAATGTTGTTTTGAAAGCATTTTTGAAGCATTTAAGCTGCATATCAAGTTCCTCACCAAGACTGCATTTTTTCACCTCTGTAACATCACTTGTCTTTGCCTATTTCTCACTAGTAATGATCCACAAACTTTGGCTCATGTTTTCATTATGTCTTATATTGATTACAGTAATTTTCTCTTCATATTCCTTCCTACAATGTATTTACAAAAGCTACAGTATGTTCAGAACTCTGCAGTTAGAGTTCTCACCTATATGAAGTGTTTTGCTCAAGTCTCCCCCTTTTTTCTTTCAGCTACATTAGCTACCCATTCAGTCTTGTATCAAGTTCAAAATCTTGCTTCTCACTTTCAAAATCCCCCATAACCTTGCACCTCTTTACATTAGTGAACCCATGGATCCTGAAAAATTCCAGGATTAAACATGAGGGTTGATAAGCACATAATTGCCTACTTTTGTTGGTCCAACATCTTGCAATCACGTGAACCATTTGACTGGTAACAACTAGTGGGAAAGGGGTTATCGTACATAGTAGTACTCAGATCATAAGAATTAAAAATACGTTCTATTCATTTACATTTCATCCTGCATAAGGGATAAACTTTATCTGCCCGATTTTGGGTCAATCATTATCACAGCAGCATAGATTTAAGGCAAGAAACACATGTGGTGCACATTGCACCAGTCATTTTCAGGGCAAAAAGGCAAAACAGAAATATATTAATAAAATATCTGTTTAATTTAAATTCAGTTATTTGCTAAAGATATTTTGTAGCAATGTGATCTTTTAGTGCAGTTACCAGTGTTTCCTGGGCCTCAAATTGGAGATGTATTTTATTTACTACACAAAGAACTAAATGTATTTTCTTAATTGAAAAGTGTCATTGACACATTTTACATATTCAGTGTTAAAACAGGTAAAAATATTCACTTCAAAATGCTCAACATTATCGATCAATCCAGAAATGGATTGGCACATGCAAATCCCCAATGGCACTGTGAGGAAAAATTCTGCGCTACCACCCTTCTTATCTATACTAATAAAAGGCAAAGCCCTCACTGACTGACTGACTGACTGACTGACTCACTTACTCACTCACTCACTTACTCACTCATTGACTCATCACTAATTCTCCAACTTCCCGTGTAGGTGGTAGGCTGAAATTTGGCAGGCTCATTCCTTACAGCTTACTTACAAGAGTAAGGTAGGTTTCATTTCGAAATTCTACGCGTAACGGTCATAACTGGAACCTAATTTCATCCATATATACGGCCATAGCCTGCAGCTCGGTCGCCATGTGAGGCGGAGTTGCGTCCCGCATCATCACGCCTCCCACGTAATTGAGTGCCTGCCCATATAAGGTAAATATTCGCGGGTGAAGGACTGTGCTTAGCATATTCATAAGTGCAGCTACTGCGGAAACCCTCTGACGCTGAACAAGCCTTTGTACACATATCAATAGGAAAACAAGGTGTAAAGCTTAAGTTTAAATTACGTTCATAGACACGCTGCCGCTAAATATTCGCAGGCAAATCCACAAGTTAATACTGGGAATGTTTATTAAACATCTTAGATTCACGAGTACCGATTTGGGTAGTGATCACTTCGATGAATGAAACCTGTTCAAAAAACGCATTACACAATTGAGAAGGCAGCAAAAGAATATGAAGCGAGTGACACATACAAGCATATTCATAAGTGCAGCTACTGCAGAAACAGAGCATGGTGTAAACCTTAAGTTTAAATTAAGTTCATAGACACGCTGCCGCTGGCGTTGGTCATGCCTGCGACGAATACGATATTCGCGAGATACAAGTTTACTGAGAAGACGCAGGGTATAAACGAGACTTTTGATCACTTTCTAATGGAGTTAAAATTGCTGGTGAAGGGCTGTGCTTATGCAGACGAAGATGAGATGGTCAGGGATAGAATAGTGTTTGGCACAAACTCAGCAAAAGTACGAGAGAAACTTTTAAGTGCTGAGTCTGAGCTAAAATTAAATAAAGCCGTGGACATCGCAAGATCGCACGAGATATTTGCGAGATACAAGTTTAATGAGAAGACGCAGGTTATAAAGCCTCGATAATAAAGACCTGGCGAAGTCATGGAGAACATGGAAGGACGAGTTCAGATTATACACAGAACTTGCAATACCAGAGGCAGAGGAAAACACTAAGGTCAGATTATTCCGTTATCTTATTGGAGAGAGCGGCAGAGAATTGTGTCAGGCACTGACCGGTGATGTAAGACCTGATGACTTAACCATGAGCTTTATGATACATAAATTTGATGAACATTACAACCCAAAAATAAATGAAACTGTATAGAGGTTCAGATTTTTTTCAAGAAATCAGACAAGGGGAGAAAATATAGACAAGTACAGTATGTCACAGATCTGAGAGTAATTGCAGGCACATGTAATTTTGGGGAGATTAAAAGTTCCCTTATACATGACCGAATTGTGTGTGGAACCAGTGATGCAAGTTTGCAACAAAGATTTCTGAGAGAAGACAATCTGACTTTAGAGAGGTGCATACAAATATGCAGAGCCACAGAACTGTCGAAGGAGAACAGCAGAACAGTGACACGGGTTTCCCTATTCTATACTTCTCCCAGTGTGTCTCTCTAAACCCTCCGTGCGGGAACATTATCATAAGGCTTAACAATCTTATTGTTACACCTTCTACGTGCACCCAACCGTCCTTATTACGGAGTCTTCCTTGCTTTACCGCTGGCTGCTTCTTTCCATTCACCTTCCTAGGTATTTATTTAAACAGTCCTTCTCACTTTTGCGCTCCTTCGCTGTCTTCTCCCTTTTTGTTCAAAATACACGTCTCCTTGTCTTTTTACAGTCAGTTCCCCTTACGTCACACCATGGTATGTTTAGCAAGGACCCACAGGCGTAGTTTGCCTCCAATTCTTCTTAAACAGATATCCCACAGACGGTTAATTACTGGGACATAATCTCTAAAAGGAAGCACGCGGCGGAAACAGTTAAAGGCACACAATAAAAAATTTTGTGACAACCGTTACAAGGCGCTGTTGCTAAATACTCGCAAGAGATTCCACAAATTCATAGACACGCTGCCGCTAAATATCCACAGGAAAATCCACAAGTTAATACCGGGAATGCCTGTTAAACATCTTACATTCACGAGTAGCGATTTGGGTAGTGAAGACTTTGATGAATGAAACCTGTTATCTTTACAACGGTTGACAAACACGGAATGTAACTTCAAAACAACACGTCCTCCAAATACGAACCTGATTGAAAGAAATAATGATAATCAAATCCTTGATGACAGAAACACTCATAACAGTCACAAAACAATTACATTCACAATCAGGTTATGTTATTTTTAAAATGTTTCCTTTTCTTTTTCATAACTTCTTTACCACACTACTTCTCTGCTGTGAAGCGCGGGTATTTTGTTAGTTTGTTATAACACCTGTACTAAACTTTAACACAATTAAGACAAAATGTATACCTATAACTGATTTTGAATTCTTTTTTATTGATTGCAGGCTACGTACCTTAATCTGCCCCTCAATACCTGTAATAAGAAGACCGACGCACACATGTGCATGATGATTTTCTTTTTAGCGTAAACGAATACTAGGCCATAATTAAAGCAATTTAAATCTGTTATCTTTATCCCCTGAACTGCATGCACACACCTGCCTAACAACTTTAAATGGAATTACCTGCAAATATAATGCTGTCGATATTTGAGCACTAAATTATTTTAGCAGCCATTTGATGTTCATTATTAATTAAGAATATGTATTTTTGTATAAAATAACCTAAACAAAATGATAGCACTATCCTGAATAGTAAATGGAAACAATGGAAGAGTTTTTATTGATACTGCAATGGAACCTAGAAGGTCAACAACTGCCCAGAGGGGACTGGGCGGTCTCTTGGTCTGGAATCCCTACAGATTTTATTTTTTTTCTCCAGC